>LPNX010510377.1:691-65125 GCA_001517045.1 Pseudotsuga menziesii
TGTACGAACTTGCTAGACATATTTCCACTACTATGGATTGTATGCAGCACTTGTGAAACATATCACTCACTTGCAATGTCTAATTCCTCTTCTTTGGACCATAATCATCATGCAACACTTGTGAAACATATCACTCACTTTCAATGTCTAATTCCTCTTCTTTGGACAATAATCATCATGATGAGTACAAGCTAGGGATGAATATTTTAGATGAAAATAAAAAACCTTCTCAAGTTAAAGGTTGAATGGGAGAGTGTTTACAGAATCTATGCCTAACTCTAACATGTTAGATTACACATAGGATAGGAAAAAGGAACATGCACATGATCTAGTTTAAAAAAATGCTTGCATGCTCTAATGAGTTGCATATCGCACTTGCGATATATCGCATATGCGTTATGTAAATTTACATATCGCATATGCGATATATCGCATATGCGTTTTGTAAATTTACATATCGCATATGCGATATATCGCATATGCGTTATGTAAATTTACATATCGCATATGCGATATATCGCATATGCGTTTTGTAAATTTACATATCGCATATGCGATATGCAAAACTATAAATCGTGAATGCGATATATCGGATATGCGATATAGATTTTTACGAACCTTAGCCTTGTGTTTGGGCTCGGGTTATTCCGAACGTGCCATCAATAACGCATATGCGTTCTTGATTTACACTTCGAAAGTGCGTTTCTGATTTCCTAAGTGGCACCAAAAAGTGGAACCAACTTCGTGCGAGCGCCCTTAAGCAAACTCAGATGAAGGTGGGACTGCTTAAGAATGGCATCGCAGTACAGGATAAGGAAGGCGGTGGGAAGGCGGTGATGAAGGAAGCATGTGATGTTCTTTCTGTTATTTCTGTTCCTGTAATTCTCGCTACTTGCAGAAAAGTTTATGTAGCATTAAATAGAAAAACTTAGATTTGGAAGGAATCTAAAGAGGACAATAACTAGTTTCTACTTGCATACCTGTCTATTACGATTGGCAACATAAATAGACATTAGAACGTGCTATCAATCCCAACATCAAAATGACGCCAAAAATAATCAAATTGGCCATAAAGAAAACACCACTTTCATCATTATCATAATCAAAACCTTGCAAATATTTTGATGAAGAACTGCCACATAAAGATCGACATATATTAGAGTTTTAATGATCTAATCATTTTTTTAATGACAATAGAATTCGCATTCATTTTGTATCTCCCCACACCTTTTAAAGGACTTGTCTTCTGGCTGGCTGGGGCATTTTGTTCCAGGAAATCTCTAATGGCATGCATACTTGCATGGAAAATAAATAGCTTTAACATTATAAGGGCATAGACCCAATTCCTGTTTTCCATTGCACCGTTCTATAGTGGTCAGACACCTTGTGAATGGAGAAAGGTTTGTTTCCTTCGAGATTGAATCCTTGTTGCAACTGGGCTTCTGATTGCTAATAGTGACAAATATTAGATTCAAAATTGGTACTAGTTGTTCTCAGATTGGATTGGACATAAATATCGCCATATCACAACAAACCATAGATAACTTCTTATGAGGAAGTCCAAGCTCGTCCATTAAGTTAGAGACCAAAACTGCTTTCGCAGCTGCATTCATTGCACCTTTCTTTATACTCGACATCAGTGGTTCATATAGAAATAACCTAATACTTCTTGAATAAAAAAACAATCCTTGGTGAAGCTGTTTTGTTGGGGGCAAAGATTTGACTGCACAGTTTTGTCATTAGTCTCCCGTGTTTGTCTCTAAGGATTTTAAAGAGTGCATGGAACAAAGCTATGCCCGATTTAGAGTCTTAGAGTAATGTTTTACCATAAGTCCTGATTTATGATAATAGGTATTCAATTATTTGTTATTAACAGAAAATATTTTTACAATGAAACACAGGAAAAACGTGCCAGAATAAACTTGTTTGAAACATTCATCTTCTGAATGTGCTCTCATTTAAAACAGTGACATTGATTCAATAGTGACGAAGAGTCACGGCTTACCTGACTAGTCTAAGTCGTTTTCTATTAATTGCAATTTCTTGACATTAAGATCTAGTCAATTTCCATTTTTAAATGCTAAACTCAGTATCTAGGTTGTTTTCTATAAAATGCAATTTGTTTCATATGGAAAAAAAATTTGTATTATTTTAAATTTTCTTCTTTTTGACAATTTGTTCACTAATGTTTAGTAAATCTTTTTTTTTACAATTTGTTCACTCTTTTCACATTTCAACATAAATATTGTAGAACGTTTCAACATAAAGATTGTAGAACACTAATGCCAATGCAATTGAGATCAATTAAATATAAGGTACACAATTCAAACGTCAGGTAGCACAAACTTGAATCACAATTTCTAAACTCATATGGAACTACATATGCTATATTCAAAAGGGACACTAGATATAGTATTAGAGAGGAATTGTCTATTTCGATTGAAAAAAATTTCTTACTTGGTTGGAGACTGTTTGTTTGACAGTTTACAAGTTTTATTTAATTCTAGATACACATCAATAGAACTAAGAAAATGAACAATATAATATTTTATAGGTTGTATAGAGAAACAAGATCATGGAGCAATAACATCCTATAAACATGAAGTGCATAAAGAATCCCTTATAGAAATGCACAATATACATGACCGAGAAGTATACCTGGAAAAAATGTCAATTTCAGCTTCAAGCAGTTTGCCTATTGAAACTAGAGACCTTTGGGGGGACATATTTTGTATACATTGGGTATCGAATTGGTTGAAGGTGCCAATTAGGGTTTGTTCAAAGACACAAGCATGATGTTATTTGCACTTTAACTCTACGATTGGAACAAACACATTTGACATATTGTTTCATGATGAGAACCCTATAAATGGCCACTTTGAGCCATTACTTCATAAGGAAAACAACAACATGCTTTCATGTTCTGATAAACAAGTAAAATATTCTCTTGAACATGTTTCTATAGAACATAGAATCAATGAAAGGTTGATTCCCATTCGAGATACATTATAAAATCGTTTTAAGCCTCATTGCAAACAACTATCTTTGCATTGCTTAAAGAAAATTGCAAGAAGCAGTTGCAAATTGCAGCAGGTAAAAGCTAAAACTATTGAATCAACAATCAATCAACAAACTATTTTTCTAACTGTCAAAATAAACAATGACACACATCAAGAAATAGGTAAAAAAATACCATACAAAGTAAAGAAAACCATATCATTTCTTTCAATAAAAAAATTGCAAGAAGCAATTGTAGACCTTATCAAATCAAACCCGATGCTACAATAAAAGAACAAGAAAGAAAACTAGACAAAAAGAACACGATTACAATAAAAGAGAAAGATAGACAACTAGACAAAACGAACATGATTACAACTCACAATGACAAGTTCAATAATCATGAAGTAGCAATCGAAAATAGACAAGAATCCTTGCATGCAAAGAAATCATCCATTTCACTCCGTTGCATAAAGAAAATTGCAAGACAACATCCCAAATTGCATCAAATACAACTAGGCTCTAATACAACAATAGTAAAAGAGAACAAATTGCAATGAAAAGGAGAGAATTATCAAAGAAGGGAAAAAACAACTATGACTATCTTTGAACAACAGTACCATGAGCAAATTACTGACACACCAATCTATGATTGCTCAATTTATCAGCGAACTTTCTTTAAAAAGGACATTGCCTATCAAAAACAAGTAGCAAAGAAAAGAACTCGAACAAATATAATGACAAGAAGCAAACAAATAGAATACAATGACTTTGTGTCTCAATGCATTTGCAAATCTTGCAAGAAGTCATATAAGAATGACATAACTCCTACATTTGCAGTGCCTGATGAAATTCATAGAAACAAAGGTACGAAAACTCTGTCAAATTTGTCTAAACTAGAAGAGAAGATAGTTGCACTAAGAATACCATTTCTACAGATCAAAGAAATGGGACCCCGCTACAAGAAACCACAATTAGGTCTCACAGGAGGGGTGATTAATGTGCCTACTTGCATAAACAAAATTCAATCTGCATTGCCTAGGAACATTAGAGAAACAGATACAGTTGCAGTGGCAATTAAGAGATGTTTGAATTAAAAAAATGCTTATGCAATTGGAATAATTCGAATTCATATTGTCATGAAAGCATTGAAACAATTGTGCCAAACAATGCTATATAAACTAGAGGATGTCAAAATAGACAATGAATGGGAAAAAGTATGGCATTGAAAACAAGAAATCATATGATAGTGAAACGGACATCGAGCATGATTGTACCGATTTCGATGATCTAACCAAACCAATCACAAAGACATTGATACATGGATTCGTTGATTCAAACACTATTTATGATCTTGCAAATAAGCAAATCAATGTTGCACCTGCTGAGGGATACATGCCACTAGGAATATTCCATGAAAAGTATTCTGAAGAAATGAGCTTCCCGTCATTGTTTTATGGAATCAAATGCATGGATGGCATAATCAAGAACTTCATGTATCAAAAGATTTTCCAGTGAGAGGTATTGCATAGCAGCCATGACTTTGCTTTTAATACAACCAACTTGTTTTACAAAGCAATTCGAATCATCCTAAATCAAGTTTTCAATTGTATATGGATTAGGATAAGGCAAGGTAAACTAAAAGGTAGGAAACTAGTAGCCAAGGATGTTAGATCAAAGACAAATCTAGATCGCATCCTCAAATCAGACATTGGGTACATGGATCTAAAAGAAATTCGTACATCTCCAGATTATCATCATCAAATGTGCAACAAACTATATGCAATGATCAGACAATCAGGACCACCAACGTTCTTTCTGAACTTTAGCAGTACAGAGCATATTTGGAAACCACTTGTTAATGCTCTTAAACATATGAAAACAAAAAACAAAAGAATGAGACAAAATGAGATAGGACAAGACGAAGTTAGCTCCTTGATTAAGGATGACCCTGTCACTTGTGTAAGATACTACAGAAATAGAATCAATGCATTATGACAATTAATCTCTCATGATCACAAGTACTATGGGGAAATTGAAGACTATTTCTATGTAATAGAGTTCCAAAACAGAGGTAGTGAACATGACCATGGTTTGATTTGGATCAAATCAGCACCAATATATGGTATAGACACAAATGGCGATGTAGAAAAATTTGTTCATAAGTATCTATCAACAAACTCATCAAGTCTTTCAAGTGACATTAGAACAATGCAACAACATCGACAGACAAAGAGTTGTAAGAAAAATAGAAATGCCAATTGTAGGTACAATTTTCCTATTCCTCCAATGAAAACAACCAAGATACTTGAACCACTTGTCTTTGATAACAATAATACAAAATCCAATGCAAAACTCATATTTGCTACAATAAGTGATAATACCTATGATGAAAACTATACATTTGATGAATTCATAAATGAGTTGCATATGACAAATGATGAGTACATACATGCTATTCAATGTACCCTTAATAGAAGTACAATTATGCTTGAAAGAAAAGCATCTGACACTTGGACAAATAGCTTCGCTCGCCATATCCCAGAAATATGGCTTGCAAATACTGATTCTCAGTTTGTACTAAAATCATATGCTGCAACATCATGTTGTAGTTCATACATGACAAAACAAGACAATACACTTACAAAGACATTTAGGAAAATAAGAGAGGAGAATAGGAAAACAAATTCTGATGTCATGGAAACTATTGTTGCTCTTGGGAAATCATTAGTGAATATGCAACAAATGTCAGGACAACTAGCGGTGCATATGGTTCTATCACTACCATTGAGCAGCAGTTCACGTATATGCATATACTTCCCCACAAGAACAACGTGCATTTGTCCTTACAAAGCAAAAGGTACTGCAAGGAGAACCAGATGACACAGAAGACATAATGTTCCCATTGATAATTGATCATTATATTTCACGTCCTATTGAAATGGACACTACATGTTTAGCAGAATTTGTATCTTGCTACACGAAAACAGGAAAAAAGTGCAAAGGAAACAACAAACCATATGTCATTAGATACGTAAAGTACAATAGAAATAATGACATAGAGAACTTTTGTAGAGAGAAATTGATGTTGTATATTCCATATCGAGGAAACAAAAATACAATAAAAGAGCAATACTTGTCATGGACAAAGGCTTACATTGCACTTAAACAAACAATAAAACAAAACGAACAAAAAATCACATTTGATATGCCATCACAATGGCGTGACATTGATGATGCAATTCCTGCACTTGAAACAATAGAACAACAATTGTTTAACATAGACAACCTTACACCCGCACCTACATGTAACACAAATATGACAACAATTGCAAATGAAAAACATGAAAAATATGACTTTGAAAATGATCTTCAACATTTTCAAGACACAAAAAACATGAAAACACCACTGCATAGGCCATATGAGATTGTAAAACAACCACACATATTAGAGAACAAAGAGTTTTATGCTCTTAGACGAAAATTAAATGAAGAACAAGCAACATTGCTAAATGACATAGTCACTAAGAAAAAAAACAATCCAAATGAACCGCTCCACTTGTTTGTGACAGGAGGAGCAGGAACAAAAAATACTTTTGTAGGAAAAGAAATATTCCAATCACTTATGTGTATGCACAATAATATAATGCAATATGACCCTTCAAAGCTAATAGGATTAATAGCTGCGTATACAGGAAATGCAGCATTCAATATCGGAGGTGTCACATTGCACTCCGACTTTTACATGCCTTTCAATAAGACAAATTATCTCTCATTGAACAACGAGAAGCTATACACATTGTCAAAGCACTATGGACAACTACGTGTTGTACTTATCAACGAAGCATCTCTTGTAGGTGCAACCGTACTTTATCAAATTGATAAACGCTTGTGACAAATACTGCACATGCCCACATGTCACTTTGAAAATATTGATGTCATATTCCTTGGAGACTTATACCAGGTTCAACCTGTAAGAGATTCAATGATATTTGAAAGCCCAAAGTTAGACAAAAATGTAATTACATATGACTTTTGGAAGCAAAAAATCAAATGTTATCAATTGAAAACTGCAATGCGCCAAAAAGACGCAAACTTTGTCACTGTGCTAAATAGAATTAGACTAGATGAGCAATCAAAAGAGGACATAGATTACATGAACAACAAATGCTTCAGACCACCACCTCTTGACCTGCAATTTCCCTATGTATTCTATCGAAACAAATATGTTCAGAGTCATAACACCAAAATGATATCACTAACACATGGAGAACAAATTGTGCTTAATGCCAAGGATGAACATGAGACTATGGGTACAAATTTCTATGCTTATGAAAAAACAATAGTTCTAACTTCAATTATATTGATGAAAAAAGATATGTTAGTTGAACTATATGTTGGAAAATACAACATCCAAGATGGACTAGTTAATGGTGCTCAAGGACTATTCAAAAGATACACAAGATGCAATAGTGAATATGATATGGTTTGGATACATTTCCCAGATGCAAATATTGGAAGGCAACAAAGAGCAAAGTTCAACCAACAATATGACACAAACATCTCTATAGAATGGACACCAATTTGTAGAATTGCAAAACCATTAGAAATACCTCAAAACAAATCACGTATTACAATTCGTAAACAATTTCCAGTGCAACTTGCTTGTGCAAGAACAATACATCGTACGCAAGGGATTACACTAGAAAAAATGGCATTTGACCCATCTAGAATATCACAACATGGATTATTTTTAACTGCACTATCAAGAGTTAGGAACATTAATGCTTTGTACATTTTACAAAGACTAACAACAAAGAATTTCAACGTAAACAAAAAAATATCAGACGAGATGACAAGACTAGAAACATTTGCATCATGGAAACTAGACCTTGAACAAAGAGCAATATGCAATGCTAATGTTAATATGTTATCAATTAGAACATTGAACACACGCAATGCAGTTGTACATATTGATGACATTGCACATGACACATAACTAATGAACAATATCATTATATGTCCTCAAGAGACTTATCTCTCTACTAGACCAAACAAAAATGAATTTGTCAAATTCAACATTATTGTATCATATTTAAATTATGGACTACTCACTTGTATAAGAGACGATATACAAATCAACACAACTAGAAACTATAACAATAGCAAAGTTGAACTAAGTGTTGTAGATATGTATTTCAAAAAATCAATTTGTTTGATGAACATATATGCAGCACCATTTGAACAAGTGCAAAGGATAACTGAAACAATACAAAAAGCAAAATCCAAATCAATGAATAGCAATTCCATCATCATTATAGTAGGTGATTTCAATGTTGATATGTAATTAAATTCTACAAGACATAAACATCTAACACAATTCATGGAATCACAACAATTATATCAAATAACAACCAGATTTTCCCCTACAACAACAATAATAGACCATATTTGGACAAACCACCCTATTTTACGATGTGAAGTCAATGTTTCTGATGCTTATTGGTCTAACCATGATATCATATATGCATTACTACAATTCTAATTTGACCAAATACAAATTGTACATATATAGAAACTACAAAAACAAAGTTGTACGTAGATAGAAACCACAAAAACAAAGGTTAGCATATTTACATGTATGTCTTATAACTTATTTTGTATTTGTACATATCTATTTTTCACTAATTGGCATATGTACTCAATGCAGCAGTATTCTGATTTCACCAAAAACAAATTGTCCAAAAACAAAGTTGTGCTTAGATAGAAACTACGAAAACAAAGTTTAGCATATTTACATTTGTGTCTTATATCCATTTTTGTATTTGTACAATTTTTCTATTCACTAATCGCTATATGCACTGAATGCAGCAATAATCTTACACCTACTCTCTCTTCTTTACCATTTCAAAATGAAAAGAGCATGTCTGCAAGATGAACAAGATGAACAATTAGACCAACAGTTGGCAAAAAAAGAAAAAAAAGGTATATTTAGAATACTACAACATTCAATGCAATATATAATGCAATTTGAGATTTGTTAGTTTACTTTGAACTTAATATTGTTACCTAATTGCATTACAAATTGATAAACAGGAAGAACCATGATGACTATAAACCAGTCATAATACAAGAACTGAAAAGCCTAAAGACAAGTAATGTCTTTCATGGCAATGTTGTTGTAAAATACAAAACAACGATAGATAAAGAACATGGTATGTACTTATTGCGAGTTGACATGACTGATTGAAAAGGATAGTTAAAAATAATATTAAACATACCACTCAAGCTTATATCAAAATATGACGATATATGTGTTGAAGGAAATGGTCTTTGCATCTCCGAATTCAAGATTTCTCCAAAAACTAAATATGATCATGGTGACTACAATTGCATACTGAAAATCAGTGATCCAAGCACAATAGAGAAAATAGACCCTGTTTGCAAAGATTATAGCTTCATGCCCACTACCACCATAAGGAAATTGCTTGCAAGCAAAAATCCTTATGCAATTGGCACAATTGGCGCTATTGTCAAATGTACAAAAGAGATCGACACACATTATGCATTAGACATAAAGGATGGGAATGATGAAGACAACCAAGCAGTGGTGAGTAGCAAACAAAACAAATGAAAATACAGATTAAAAATTTACTTATTAACTAATGCTTTACTTAATTGCATCTTTATCTTTTTCCATCATTTTCCTCATGGTACTCTGAAATACAAAACCAATTGTCAAAGAAAAGAACACCAATGCTCCTGTTTAGGAATATTGTCAAAGGAAGAGAAAAATTTGGAAAAAGGTTACAAACAAGCAAATCAACTTTTATTACATACCTGAACACAAAACCAACAATTGTAGACGTGGGACAATTGATTTATATGACAACAAGGGTAAATAATATCCAGTTAGAATTGATTTGCTTTAAAATATTCAATTTATTTTATTGAATCTCATATTAATTTTTCCATTGCATTCAGATCGAAGGCATGTTGACAATCCAGAACGTCAACTCAGATCCGTTTGTGCCAACTTGCAACACTTGTGATATTGCAACAGAAACATTTGCAGCAATAGACAATGACAAACTTCATTGTTCAAATTGCGAGCAGAAAACATCTTATAGATACTTTCCCAGATTTTAATGCACAATATAGACAAGTACAAATCTCTAGAAACAGTGCACTTTACAAGGATATTTGTTAACAACACTTTGTCCTTCACTAGTGGATGTCACATATGAAAAGTACCTGGAAGACACATGTGATATTATTTTACAGCTTACGAGATTTTCACATACATGGCACTTTTACACTGGACCATGCTAATATCATCCTTGACAAAGTATAAATGAGAAAGAATCACAGGGTTTATAAGGCACAAACGCCAAGGGCATCTTACATAGCTCCTAATTGGCACAATATTTCAATTCTTGACTTGACAGGTTGCTAGCTAGCAAGTTACAAGCAGGTTGTAGCATGCATGGCTGCTTAAAAGGCTCATACGATTGAAGCAGGTTGTAACATGCATGGCTGCTCAAAAGGCTCATACATTGCAACATGCATTGCTTAAAAGGGGCACTGTAACCAAAACAACAAACCAATGAAAGTTTGTTCTGTACCTTTTCTATTACAAGTTTGTTTGAAGCAAATTCAACTTTTTATCAATGAAGAATTTAAAGATTGACACAAATGAAACATGCCAATTTGTTATTTTATTTCAGTTTGATGCAATTTCCACATGTAGAGCATGTGCCTTTGACTACATATCTATGTAAACCTACAAAACACACACTTGTAAATTGAAAGAGCTAATCTTCCTTCCGAAGTACGCTAAAAAAAAATGCATCACATCAGCGTTAGGGAAATCACGAATAAACCGATAGGACATCATAAATTGATCATATTCTTAATTATGTGTCCCATCACTTGGGTTTAGGGTTACGTCGATGAGCTAAAGCATTTGTTAATTCATCACATTTATTCAACCGGGTTCAAAACTTGGGTAAGCCTCAATAAGACTTGTGTATCGAAACTTCAATGAGTCCTGTGTGTTGGCTGTCAGAGGCTTCTTCTAATTACTGCTCCAACTGCTATTTGAATTTCTCTTCTAATTACACTGGTTACGCGGGTTCCACTGTTGCTGCTGATGGGGCCTAGCTTGAGGCCTTAGCCTTGAATTCTTTCAATTATAACATTTTTCCAGTGCTTGAGATGTGTGAGAATCATATGTATCTAACAGTAAGATGCAAACACTTAACTTTTAGAACTATTCTTGCCAACACAGCTATAAGCATACCTGTTCTTTTTTCCATTTAGAGCTATTCCAAAAGAATGGCTGTCCCTTTGCTTGAGCTATTTTTTTCCCAATGGATATAACAAATAAAATCATCATTACTATCATTTTCTCACGGGGGCATCACCTAGGGACCAATATGATATCACGTCCGTTCATATTGGGGTGGTCAAAAATTAAAAAATTTAAAGTCAATATATTGGTGGTATATTAGGGGTAATAAAAGTTTTTTTTTTAAGTATATAAATATCCAATATGTTTAGGGTTATTTTATTCCAAATTTCTTCCCACGCCCTTCTCTGCAAAACTGCACATTTTGTCCTTCTGCTCCTGCATGAACTTGGTTCTGAACCTCTTCTTCATAATGGGCATGGCCATTGAAGCTCCCTGATTTAAGCTCTAATTGCTCCCTAATTGCTTCAACTGATGCAGTGGAGAAGCCCTAAACTCCATGGCAAGAGCTCTGGCATTTTCGTCCATCGCTTGTAATGCTCCGAGAAGAACGCTATGGTGACGTCGTCATAGCTATGTTCCGCCTTCAATCCATCCTTTCTTTCAAAGTTCTAATCCACCTCCAATGCAGGTGCCCCCACCTTCTCTCACTAATTGCCGGTCTTTTTGCTCAACGTCCCCAAGGTGGAGGACGGCCCCAAGGTACCTACGTTGATTTCTTGAAACTGTGCATAGAAGAGGGAGTGGTGGTGCAGCCAAATGAAGATACTGCCCAATTTCACGAGTTTCTAGATGCCAACGAGGGGATCTTTATCAAGAAGAATCTCGTTTATCTGTTTGGGTCAAAGGTACAATTCCGCTTTCCAGTTTCTGTCGTTGTAGCGTTATATGTTTCATAAATGCACTCTAACCAAACCCAGTAAGCTCTTAATTATGTTCCATGTTTTGGCTTTTATGTTTCATAAGAGCACTTTAGCCAAACCTAGAAAGCTCTGTTCCATTTTGTGGCTCTGGAACATTGTGTGGGTCAGAAATGCATTACATCCTAGTTTTTTTGGCTCTTATGTTTCATAAATGCAGTATAGCCAAACCTAGGTAACTCTGTTCCATTTTGTGCGTCAGAAATGCAGTATAGCTTAGAAGTTGTTAGCAAAGAGTCTAACTTTAAATAGATATTGATAAATCAGGTGGCACAAATTTTTAGGCCCGAATTTGAAAGACTGCGGAAACAAGGGCTGGAATTAAAAGGTAGGGGAGAACGACATGCCTCGCTTATTATGTTTTCATTTTGAAAGACTGCGGAAACAAGGGCTGGAATTAAAAGGCAGGGGAGAGCGAGAGGCCTCGCTTATTATGTTTTAATTTTTAGCATTTTTGTGTGTGTAGTCCTTGTTCTTTGCGTGATTGATATACTTGGAATCAGATTGGCAAGCCATGAAACCAGTTATATTTTCTGTGCTCTTCTGCGAACTTGTCGTAGGTCCATATGTTTTTTTCGTACTTACAAGAAAACCTCCTACAGTTCTAAATGTCTTCAAGACCCTGAGCTGTTGGAGATCGATCAAGCTAATAAAGAAGCATAATTTTGATACTAGAAGTTTTAATGATTTGCATATAATTTTTGCGGAGAAGAAGAAGAAGAATTTTGATACCTATAGAGATCTATAAGTGAAGAAATTTCAAGTTTATCAATTCAATAATTTTGTTCTCTGTTATGTTCTGTATTTTTTAATCTTTATTTTTATTTATTATATTGTAAAGTGGTATTTTTTCTAATTATAAAGTGTATTTTTTGAAAATATATGTTTCTTGTTAATAACTTTATTTGTATAAATTATTAACAAAATGAATTGTAAATTAATAATTTAATTAAATGTGGCATAATGCGGCCAGTTAATTTAGTTAATAACTAAGTTGCGAATTTCTTATGCCTACATTTTAGCTGGTGCTGTAATAATTAGTACTCATAAGACCACTTAGGTCATTTTTAACCTTGTCTCTAAGTTTAACACACCTCTATTGATTTCTTCCCCGTGAATGCAAAGCCTTTCTTGCTTACTGGCCCTTCACAATGTTCACCTCTATATTGATTTCTTCCCTGTGAGTGAAGAACCTTTCTTGCTTACTGGCCCTTCAAAATGTTCATGCTAGTTGATAGATATGCCGTTGTTATTCTCAAGATAAGAGGGTTTACCTTTCATTCAGGATCCTCTTCTATTTCTTCCTGCAAAGTCACACAGGGACTTCACTTGGTGAACCTCTCACATAGCACGTGCAATCATGGGATATTAAAGAATACCCTTAATTTCGAGAGATATTGACCCAAAATCTTTTTGTTGAAACCCCCTCCCAATACTTAAAACTTCATCCCCACCCCTTTTTATACCTCAATCCTTATAAACCACCCTACCCACCCCCACCTTAAACCCCTCATCCCCCCAATACCTACAATATATTGGTTTGATTTTTTATAATTTTAAAACGCACAATATGAACTAACGTGATAGGATATTGGGAAACAAGTGAAGCCCCTGTGCAAAGTCACTACTTGCTTCTAGACCATACTCCTCCAGATGGCTTCCCTTCTTTCATTATCCCAGTCTCCATTTCTCTGCAGCTGCAATTTTCTTTATCAATTTCCACAAATATTTCTTCTAAAAGTGAAGGAAATGCAGAAAAATTCCACTGACCATTACATGAGACTTCCTCTTCATAAGAGGGACTGATCTACATTCCCCCTTTTTGTAGAGGAAAATTAGAGATCCCGTGGTACCCATTGAGTTTTTTGTTCAGTCATGCAATTTAATTTTTATAATTGGTTGTGGGTATGTTCAAAAGAGGGTGTAAAGCCAAAAATTTTGATAAAAAAAAGTTGGATTCGTTTTATAATTGGTCGTGGGTATGTTCAAACAAGGGTGTAAGGTCAGAAATTTTGAGAAAAAAAAGTTGGATTATAAAATCATTTAGTATTCTTTTGGGGGCAATTTTTTCTTATACCTTTTTTGAAATAGATAGATATGGTGGTTTTTCAATGTTCTTTTGTCTTTGTTTCTTAGATAATATATTTTAGTGGCAGTTTACCATTAGAGGACCCCGAGGGAGGAAGTTTGAAGGTGGAATTTGTCATGGAGTCTTTGAAGCCTTCTTCCTTTTTGCTACCGATGGTATATTGCTTTGCCAATAGTGTTCAATGGTTTTGGGGTTTAATTTGACGCTGTCACTTGCACATAGAAATCACCAATGCACAACTTAACAATAATTGGTTCGCACATGTGGAGACCTGGGAAATTCTAGAATCCTCCAAGAATTACCTTATGCTTAGATTAGGTTGAGAAATGTAAGTGTGCCTTTATCCACCCAAGGTTTACCCTACCATGTTTGTGTTTAGAAGAGAATATCTAATTTGAGAGAAGCGTCGATGCCATGTTCTATGTGTCCAGATTGTCTCTATTTTTTTATGAATGGATGACCATTTGGGTTCAGAAAATTTGTAGTATAGATGAACGACAGAGTAGATTAAATTCAATCACAAAATATTGGCCAGCTTATTAATGTTGGCAAATACGTGATGCACTCCTTGGGAAGACTGAACATTCATATTTTGCAATCAGAATTGTGTGATAGAAAGGCAAACATGGATTGATATGATGGTATGAGATGTGATTCAATTT
This sequence comes from Pseudotsuga menziesii, assembly GCA_001517045.1. Taxonomy (NCBI): domain Eukaryota; kingdom Viridiplantae; phylum Streptophyta; class Pinopsida; order Pinales; family Pinaceae; genus Pseudotsuga; species Pseudotsuga menziesii. Next base: position 15,611 of record LPNX010510377.1, read on the forward strand.
TGCAATTTCCACAGACTAAAATTCCTGATGGGCTCGGTTCTACGATTGCCAACACAGGCTGTTCTTACCTTTCTTGTAGGTCCAATAACAAAGGGATTGTGTGGATTTGTGGAAAATTTACCGAATTATTTAATATCCCTACAGTTCAGTTTGGTTGATCAGATCATATCCATTCGATTCTTTTATTCGGGCTATATTAATTAGGCTTTCGCAAAAGGATGGCTGTAATAAGACCTCTACATGTGTATATCTGCTCAGTGTGGATAGGTACTGGCGACATTCTAGGATTTTTTGTATTTAGAGTTTGTAGCAGATATAGATATTTCAAATTTATTGATTTTTATATTTGTTGTTAGAGTGAGAGTCGCTTTTCCCCTCCCCAATTTTGTCGAACTATTATCAGGTAACTATTGTGTGCCTTCCATCTTCTGTTCTTTTCATTATATGCACACGCATTTTTTCCAGGCCATTGTGCTTTATGATTAAGTACACCTAGAGGCTACCTGTCTTACATCATAATGGTTTTTTTTTTCAGTCCTCGCAATATTCCATTTCTGATTATTTTTACCTATTAATGCTTCAAAAGTTTGATGCTGGCATTACGTTGTTATCGCTCACTGCTCTTATACATGATTTCTCTTTCCTCTAATGTTGCTACTGCACATAGGATCAAGACCTCTGACCATAATTGCGTGCACTGCATATTGAACAGTCTATTTTCTTTTTTAGTAGAAATAATGACATTGTAATACAGGTAATGAATCAGTCAAATAAACAATGGCCTGTCATTTTGGCAGAGCCTATGTAAAAAGAACTATAATTAACAGTTTTGAGATAAGGGTACTAAAACAATTTTGAGGTAAGATGTCATGGGTACTGCTTTTAGCCCTTTATATATCACTCTAGTAGTTATGTCAAATGCACAAGATATAATACATGAGCCAATGTAGATTGATGCCCATGTTCAAATTGGGATTGTTTAATTAGTAATTATTAACCCCTCCTTCACCATTCCAAGAACTAGTCTTAGTATTTAAACAGTGGAATCAAATATCCCATAAACTGTTAATTTTGCAATCCAATGTCAAACTCAGACCAAAAAATATGCTTGAGCATATAAAATCATCACCATGAACAATGACAACCACAATAAATCTGATTTTTTTATAATGACTTTTCTCAGCCATTTGTGTAATGATATTCCATGTGGAGTAAGCTATCTTTAAATTCTTGGATTGGATGGTTTAGTAAATGGGCATGTGAAGGTTAAATCAGGGATCTTTCTTTTGGAATTTGCACTTGAATTTCCGCATTGAAAGGGAACAATGTCTTAACTAGTTTGTATGGTGTCCTGCCCAGGTCCGCAGTTTTTGTAACTTTTTTATAATGTTTACATCAGTCTTGATTGAAGTGCTTTGGATTCAGTAAACAAAAAATAACTTACAGAATGTGCAAGCTAAGATATCACTCCTATTGAATCAGTTATCACTCCTAAGAATTGCACATTTAATGTTGAGTAATGATTCATAGTTAATCTAATATGTGCAAAGACCTCATGAGCAGGCAGTAGAAATACAGTCAACTGATCACAATCGAACTCTTCTACTCAATTTACATTGTTTTGGAACATCTTGAAGATAGAAATATTATGCCCCAAAGCCATGATAATTGAAGTTTGCTTATGCTGTTATTGAGCTATTTTGTAAGTGCTCATGCCTTTGGGATGGAAACATGGTGAGAACAGGTCTGAATAGAAACCCACATTTAATAAATGTTTGCATGATTGAAATGGACTTGACATTTTCTGGAAAACACATGATTGCATTTCTATACTGGGAAAGTACTCTTTGAAATAGGAAGACCGATTCTCATCTTTGCTCTCTAGGTTCTTCATTTGGCAGAAATGATGATGTGGTGACAGGAGCATAGCAATTATCTATTCCTCACCATATTACTGCAGTTTGCTACAGGAGCTATTGGAGCTACATGCAACTACAATTAAATGAAATTAAATAGTAAAATGGTAGTACTGCAGTACTATGATCAATGGTCTGTTACACAAAACAAGTCATGCCTCATAATAGATAATCAATTTTATTTTAATAAGAAGATTGTTTTTTATGGTATCGATCATTCCTCATGGCCAGAGTGGAAGAAGAGTGTAGTGGGACTTCCATGATATGCTGAAATTCCATCCCAATTGAAGGAGAAGGCTCCAAGACCCAAGCCCTTGTATCTTGGACTAATTGGATTAGCTGTGATATTATGTGGCCATATCCAACAAACCCATCAGTTTGGAGTGAGAAACTGCTATCTACATTTATATTTTCTGCATATGACGATAACAGTAAATATGAAGAATACACTATTATATGGATAAAAGATGCTTTTCCTTTTACTTTCAAAGAAGCGATATTCATAGACTCTGATTTGTTAACCATTAAGAAGATGGCAAGATGAATTGCCTTTTTATGTTAAGATTAGAGATGGGCTTGATTTGTATATGCAAGGGTGGGTTTGATTTATGGATTACAAGAAATACAAATTAAGGATACAGAAACAACTTTGTTGATTTCATACTACAATAGATCTCTTCCTTAGTTCTCCATAAGACCTTAAGTTTTTGAGCTCTAAGTATGTATTGACCTTGCAAACTTCCTGTTCTAAATCTCTTTTTCAAGATTTGAAGGGGTCAAGCCACTATTGTGATCAACATAAAAGAAGCAATGGGATTTTGGTTAAAATGCATGCATATTTTGGAAATTTGTATGCATATTTATCTTCACCAGGCTGTGCTATCGGGTTTCTTTGCATTTGTTGCTATTTCTTCTTAGTTGTGTAACAATTTCAGGGACACTGTTTTCTGTGCTTTATGTATTGTAAATGCTTCTATGGAATGGGTTTTTGGAATTTTTATTCTTGTACTTTCTTGTATTCTATAGTTAATGTAGTGTTATCTAACATGCATGGTAGCTAGATATGGGCCTGGTATTACCTTTGTTAGAAGATGTCAAGACCTGTCTTGAAAGTTGAGAGTTCCATTTTTTACTGTAAATGTGGGAAAATACACAGCAGGAATTAGTTTGGTTATTACTTTCAATAAGATGTCAAGATGGATCTAATATGAGGTTTCATGAAGTACATTGATGTCAATAAACTTGTAAAAAGGCGACCACTAGACAATCTAGAGTTGATGCAATGGTTAAAGAGATACTGTGATTCAGTAAATGGTGGAATCATGAATAGGTATCTTCTTTTTCTGTTCTCTTTTCCTACTTTTTGCTTTTTCCTAGATTTTATGGCACTACCATAATGGGCATATTTGTTTACATGTTAGTGATACATTTGTTAATTAGTTTTTGATTATGTGCCTTTTTAGTTACAATGCACTGGAACGAAGGGAGTTTTGCAAAGGTGGAAAATAAGTTAACAAGAAAGCAGCTCTAGTAAACCCTTCAAGCAAGGGCAATGCACTGGGGTCTAAAACTGCCATAGTTGCTAGTTCTCGGTGAAATGATCCTCCAGTTCCAGTTGTGAATGTAGCTGCTAAAAATTCCAGGACAGGGTCAAATGCTGGACATGGGTCTGTACCCTTCCAAACAGCCTCAACTGAGCCACCATTTTATGGGTCTGCAATGCCCAACACTGCATCTGCAAACACAGCCCAGATTCAGGCTCTCAATGAGCAGGTAAAAAATATTACTCCATTTAAAGTCTCTTGATGTTTGTGTTTTTGTTATTCATATTTTCCTGTTGTTTTACCTCAGAAAGAATCTTGGTTCAGTCATGGTCCAATCATCACAGGATCCTTTTGTCAGGAGTTTTTCCAAAGTAACTAGAGCAACATGAACTTGGTCCAGGCTCTCATATTTGTTTATTTCTATGTTATTTGCTGTTTAATTGAGGTATGCAGGTCACAGAGTTGAAGCTCTCGGTAGACAGTTTGGAGAAGGAAAGAGACTTTTACTTTGCAAAGCTCAGGGATATTGAAATACTTTGTCAAAATCCAGATGTTGAACAATTACCTGTAAGCACAAATTTTACTAGCCATATACAACCTTTTGTCTAGAAATGTTTTCTGCATGATTTTAATGGAGTGACAAATATCAGATTTTGATACCTGTAATTTTGAACAGATAGTTGCAGCAATACAGAGGATTCTATATGCTGCTGATGATAGTCCAGCTGTAATTGCTGAGGCACAAACAATAATATACAAGTCATCCAATCCATCCGATGAAAATGATGAGAACAAGGCAAGGAGAGAGATTAACAAACGTAAATTAGCAGGGACACCTGAGGTTGAAGACGCTGCGAAGTCTAGTCTTTCCCCTAGACAACGAAGGAACTCATGTGAAGAGTCTAACACCATAGATATATACCAGAGTACTTCACCTTTGAAGATGCGTTAATGGGATGATAAAATAATTTCTTCTCTTATTCAATATATGGAGGAATATTATCAGCACTGGTATGATCCATGCAGAGAGACCTCTTGTTTCACTGGTTGGAGCAGGGCTGCAAGGAATGGGAAAAATTGTGCTCTGAACAAACAGTTTTCCATGAGCAAATATTCTCTTTTAATTGTTCTAGTGCAATTGTAGTAATTGATGAGATTATTAGTATGATGACATGCCAATGCCAAATGGTTGACATGGTTTTGGGATACCTTCATGATGGTACCTTGTTATGGTCAGTTTTGGATGGATACCTTCAGTCTTTTCAATGTTGCTTCTAGTTGGGTGTACCCTGTTATGGTTAGTTTTAGATGACTGAGAGATTAGGTGTGAATGTCCTCACTCTTGTTTTTTAGGTTTCTTGACAGAGCAGGGCGTGTTTTCCAGTAGGCCCTTTCAGGTTTCTTTACAGAGCAGGGCATTTCTTCCAATTCCAGGCCCTTTCTGAAATGTAATGGGTGTGGAATGGAAAGTTTCAGGAGTCAATTTGCCAATTACTTAACAAGGTTGCACCTTCTTCCCATGCAAAGAAGATGGCATGCTTTAACAAACTGAAAATGTCTTCCTGGAATAGAATGAGAAAATGAAATGAAGCTTATAGGCCACTCTTGTATATTCTTTGTCGTTGGTATCATGGCAAGTGAAATTAATTCTGTGATTGATTGTAGGCTTGGAAGAGGAGCTATGTTTGACTTTAGATAATAAGGCTGTACAAGAATATGTACATGTGGAGAGAAATTCATTGTAGTTTTGGGCTGTGACTGGGTACAAGTGTTTTGAGATGCACATCTTGAATACCAGGCAGAGTAGATAATTCTTCAGAAGGTCTTTTTAATATTTTGTCTTGGGTTTTATTACTTTAATTCCACAAGAGTCCATCTAAATGTCTTTCATTGTATATATTACAGCTTCCAATTTCAGATCAATTGTTTTTGAATACTTCATTTATTTTTCCTACTTGTAGCAGCACTCTTCAACTTGCTATGATGACTCCACTATCTAGGTACTACTCTTGGATCACGTTTTATTGTGATCCCAATTTTTTAACAGACAACTGGATGGATTCTGGGGTTCTCATATATATGATCAAGAACAATCTTTATATGATAAGAAACACGAAGAATCAGCTTATCAAATCTCTAGATCTTCCATTTTAATGGAGGATATCTCCTATGTTTTTCATCAGTTAAACATGGTGCATCCCTAATCTTTTTAATTGTTTAATGGATATGCATGTTCTGGTCTAATGATTTGTCTTGTATTTTAGATGTTTTAGCAAAATGATTATGTAACTTTCTGATATCACATTGTTTCTTCGTTAAGTACAAGAACAAATAATTTCCTATTGCGACAGGGGTCATGTAAGCATCTCGCCCACCTCTTTCTTTGTGCTACAAGTACATATATACAAAATACCAGGTTTGTTCATGTATTGAATTTCCCTTGAGGACTATTTGAATCTCGTCTACTATTACTGCTTAATTTTGGACCCTTTGAGCAATTGTTCATTTTTTCACCATAAAGTCTCATCAGTGGATTACTGATTCCTCTGCAATTCTTCATAGAAACTTGTTGATTTGTCTTTGTTGACAGAGAACCTATTACTACCTTGCCAAAATACTAAAAAAACCATCTAAGAGATTCTAGCAGTGATGCATACAGGTTTGGAGATGGAAAAGATGGTTTGATTGCAGCATTGACTCTGACACATGCCACTCAGAATAATGTAGATCCTTTTCTCCAAGGAGCTTATGTAATTGCGATTCAGGTCATCTTGTTAGAAGTGTTCCCAGAGAAAAACATCTCTGGTTTTTGCTATTTATTTAAAGTCTATTGAAACTTCTTGGCTTTTAGCATTACATCTAACCATTTTAATCATAAACCTTTTGTCAGACATATTATTTGTTCAATGCTTGAGCATGGATAGGGGGTTTCTAGTTGGTGTTACATGCCTATGGGAATGAATATTATCTTTATTTAAGGTAAAAAATACACTTGCCATTGATTTTATTGTTAATTAACAATCCTCTAGTACACTCCACTGCTAACGAAGGACATTTTGTAATCACAGGCCTAGTGGCATAACTAGAGACAAATGCCAACCTGATGAAACCTAGGAAAGGCTAGTTGGTGGGAGCTATCTTCAATCAAGATTAGTCAAGTTATTGTAGTTTTTTCTACAAGAATGGGGAAAGCTTTAGAGAGGCTAAAGTGTATGCCCTCATAATTGGATAAAACTATTCATAGATGATAGAATTTAGAACTTGTGAGTCCAAAGTAATTGGATGCTGGTTGTAAGGCTAGCAAGAGGGAAAATGGAGAAATTGCAAGAGAAGTAAATGACCTCTTAACCGAGGAAAAATAAATCGCTAAGTTGTTTGAAGAATAATGTAGGAGCATGCCCCTTAAAACCATATTTACTAAGTTTGAATTTGAATTTAAATATGGATAGGTATGATATGGAAAAAATGTGTAAAAAATCTAGCATGGAATGTTTTTGAGTATTCATCTAAATAATACAAATACATTTTTGGTGAATTTCAGCCATAAAATTCAAAGTCAGTCTAGTTCAATTTGGTCAAAAACTCATTGACTTCACTGAATTGTAACTAAGATGAATAATTCTGCTGATCGGAATTGACCTGAACCTCCAGTTTGGATGAATTTGGTAACTATGCTTAAAACCATGCCAAGTTGGTCGATATGTTGACATTAATGTTTAGTTGTAGACAACTTAAGAGTGTGAGTCATATTAGAATGTTGTAAAAACTAGTAAACCCTATGACATGGGAGAATAACAAAGCCATGGATCTAAGACTATGCAAAATAGAATACGAGTGAATGAAGAGAATCAAGTACAACATATGGATAGGACATCATTAGAGCATATTGTAAGGGAAGGTGTTGTATGTAAGAGATTTAAGGAACGTCTCAAGGTATATGCCATGGCACTTGGTGTAGAGGAATCTAACTAAATATGGAAAACTGGTGGAAAAGCCAAAGACAAGTGAATTTTATAAACACATGTACTCTATGTAATTAATTCATGGCCCTTTTATGAATTAGAGTGCTAGTTACTTGAATATCTTTTATGCTTTGTTGATATTGTGTGACATGGTTATGCATAAGTTATATTAGAGCCATGGAGATGTGTGAGTGAGCAAGTTTGACATGCTCCTATTTGTTTATGTTATTTTTTACAGCTGTTGTGTAAAGCTAAGTGAAGGGCTTCTTGAGGCTAAGGGAAGCCATGTGAACTGAACCATGAGAACATGTCAGCATATGAATTAGTGAGCACGAGAATAGAGCCTTGTTGAAAATGAGTGAGGTGATATTTGTATATGAAGTCTGCTTGAGTGAGTGAGCAAGTTTGACATGCTCCTGTTTGTGTATGTTGTTTTAGAAACTGTTGTGAGAAGCTGAGTGAAGGGATTCTTCAGGCTATGTGAAGCCATGGGAGCTGAACCATGAAAGTATGAGAGTCACGAGAACATATAAATTAGTGAACATGAGAATGGAACTTTGTTGAAAATGAGTGAGGCAAGATCTGTATATGGAGTCTGCTTGAATGATGTTCTATTTGCATAAGAACTAAGTTTTGAAGAACGATTATGTAGGATTGAGATGCTTGTTAGGTTGTGAGGATTGTTGGCCTTTGTGAGAGAGAACTTGAATGCATGCAGTGAAATTTTTATGAGGTTAGAGCTGTGGTAGTTTTGAGAACATTTTGAATGAAGATTTTTGGGTGTGTTATTCTTTCCTAAAAAATTGCAGTTGTTCTCTACTTGTGGAGTTTATGAGCCCTTGGAATATTGAAAGTTGTCTTAAAATTACTTGCAAAGTGAGGAAGCTTTGGTTAAACTGTGAAAGAAGTAGAGCTAGGATCTCCACTTAATATTGTCTCTCTATGTAATATAAATGTTCAACTAATGCTAGTCAAAGTACTAAGAAATCTATGAGAGTATTATGTATAGAAACTAGATTTTTAAAGCTATTTTGAGAAAAATTGTTGAAGCTCTGAAACAAAGGAGCACTAAAATATGCGTGATTGTCGATGAAAGCATTTAAAAGTCTACTACAACTAAAAAGGCCTCTCAGCCTCTGGAGTTGGATATATATCCAGTGTCCACATCTTGAAGCAGTTACTGAAGCAGTTACACACTACTGTTTGAGATTGGTACAAATAAACCCTCTCTTATTTGTTTTGACATCATGTGATACATTTTAATTCCTAATAAAGTGATTTGCCTAAGGGCGCCTATCAAGTGTCGCCCTTTCTTGTGTTTAGTTTTTGTTTTCCCTTAGGTAGAAATATAAAGGGGTATAAAAAATGGATACATGCAATATATAGGGAAAAAATGGGTTTTTTAAAATCGGCAAGGCATATTGGGAGGGGGTTAAAAAAATTTATTTTGGGAGGTATTTTCCAATATTTTTTGAAAATAAGGGTATTGTTTCATATGCCACGAACGAACGTGCTATGGCATGGTTTCACTAAGTGAAGACCCCGTGCATTTCCTCAATACTATGGTGGTCATCAATTCCCCAAAAAAATCAAAGCTATAATAGTGATAACATACCTTTTACAGTAGAAAACAATCAAATAAAGAGGAAGGAAGTTATTGTTGTTGCCCATTCTGGCTCTTTTCCATCGTCAATTTAACTGCCTAAGATCCCATGATAAAGTGATCAATAATATCCGTGAGCCATCCTCACAGTTTGGAAATATATAACATAAAATGTAGCTATTTTCACAAACATTTAGGGACGCCAACTTGATGATGTAGCAAAGTTACTCTATTTGCCTCTATATTTAAACTTACATATGGTGAATAATTGAAAGGACATTGAAGTGTGTGTAAACAAAATAGCAATAGGGACTTGTTCGATTTGATGATTTATATCGGGGTCGAGAACTCAATTTTTATGAAACAAATAACCTATTTAATACATTTCCAGTTATTCCATCCAATCAGGCTAGGGGGTGCAGCATAGCTTTTAGCTTTTAGGGTGTAAGATACGGCATAATAAAAAGGGTAATACCGAAGTCTTGCTCACAAAGAAATTGCTCGCTACAATAATAAGTAAGCCGACCGACAAGATAATAAGGCAATTTCCACCCCCTTTTTTCTTAACGTAATTAGTGAAATGCATTTTAGCCTAAGAGGAAGGAAGTGCATATTCGTAAACACTAAATAATGGCTTCGAGTTGCCCACCGAACACAACAACAAGGATAATTTTGGGGGCAAATTTTATCCGAGTGAGCTATTTTTCCCTGTTTTCCTCCCAAAAAAGATTCACCATTTTGCATTTTTTGAAGCCCGGTTTCGCCCAATTTTGATGGGGTAAAATTTTTTCCCCCTAGAAATCGCCAAATTATTATATAAAAAATATAAAATCCTTGGAAATTGAAATATTTTTTTAAAAATATAGCCAATCATTTTATAGTTGGCATTTTAAGAATTGGTAAAATTCGCCAACATTTATACACTTTTAAATAAGTAGGTTTCCTTAAAATCATCCCTGTACAACAAGGAACTCGAGTGTGCAACTCTTTCCTTCTACAGAAAGAGGAGTGGAAGAAATGCCATCTCAATTTCCTCAGGTACAAAAAAGTTGCTTATATCTTCACAGTAGTGATAAGGTGATTATACTCTTAGGAGTCTGCGCAGATAGATAAGGAGTAAAGCATTATACCTCCTACGATAGCGTTCCAACCGTTCTTGAAGCAAGGGCTAGCAATTGTTTTGGTGAAAGAAAAACAATGGTCAATTGCAGCTGACAACAATAAATAGATTATTCAATAATTACATTGTTACAATGCCATTGACAGAATACTCAATAATCATCTCACTGCTACGCATACCAGATAAAAATTCTTCCAGTAATCCCTTGTGAAGCCTAGTGGATGAACTCCCAAACCTCATCATAAAATGCACTTGTTTTTTTCTCGACGAATTCCCGGGTCTCTTAAATTTTAATAGATTGGATGTCTGCTCTTAAATTTTAATAGACCTTTGGAGAAAGCCTGTTGGATGAACTCCCAAAGCCCGATCAAATGTGCAAATGTTCATCCAAACATGATCGCTATGTGCAAATGTTCATTGATGCACTCTTCGCTTTGAGGTTCCAACGTCTTCCGTTTGCTAGCAGGAAAGTAACTAAAAGCCTTAGCTCTAAAAAACCTCTAATGCTGGCATAGCGCATGGTGTTTGTGCTAGATCTTATCTTCTACTACATTATAGCTATGAGTTGCTCGAGTGTAAAGGCTGTGTGCTAATTGATGTAAGGCTTGTAATTTGAGGTTCCAACGCCTTCCGTTTGTTAGCAGGAAAGTGAGCCCATGCTCCATATCCAAATAGTCTAAAGTGCTTCACTGCTGCCGCTTCCAACCGCTCTGAGCTTTGAACTGAGTAACTCCCATGTTGGGTTTAATAAATAAAATCCACTAACTGAAAACAAACTGTGCTATTAGCTTCTGTCCGTGAGTTAACATTCTTTGGATGAATTAGCCCTCTTTAATATTTATATTTAGCTTCTTACTTAGTAACTGTCTTTGCTCCTACCTTTACTGATGTGGAAAAGAACTAAACACACCTTAGTAAACAACTTAAGGTATAATCTAACCAATAGAATGGAGATAGGGTTGTTCCTTTCTATAAACTGAAATTGAGTCAATCCAATAGAAATTCATTGGAAACAGGAAGCAATCATTGTAGTGTACTTAACCTTTGACACGAACTGCCTACTGGCTTAGCACCAGCAAAATGAGCAGCATCCGGTAGGGCAGTGGTGATAAAAAGAAATATATCCAAAGCTTATTATAGGATTTGTTGTATGCATCTATTGTGATAGCTAAGAGTATCCATATGACTAGCCAAGTCAATAAGTTCCACTACATTTCATTAGCATACTCAACTAGCCAAGCAGCTAGACTTCAAAACTTAGGATAGGGACTTGTTGCTTAGCAACCTCCCTTGTTAATGATTTAAATCACTGAAAAGTGGATCTCATACGCAATATCGGGTAAATATGCACCTGTTAGCCACAATATCCTAGTAGCACAATTATTTCAAATATACAACATGTTACTTTGAATGAAAAGGTCACCGGGTTGCCGAATAACCTATGTATTTGAACCACAATAAATGGTAAGACACTGATCATCATGAGCCAGTCTAAATTTTTGTTTGGGAATCCAAAGATATGCGAGTTCCTATGCCACTGAAACACAAAAAATCATAGCTTAGCTCAACCTTCACAATAATAACCTCATATATTTTCATCTAATATTGAGAAAATTAGGTACATGTCATCTAAATGAAAAATTACAACTCGTAGAGAGATCAAATTCAAAACTTTGCAGTTTTATAAGCAACAAAAATCAACCGTAGTTTTCTGATGGTAATTGTATACCGTTCCAGTTTAATGCTTTCTTACAGGTATTCTCACACTCTCATTTTCCATTTAGCCATATTTTAACTACATGCCAACTGAATTTGCAGTATTTGATTCGTTTTCATTGTAATAAACATCCAAAGACTTGTAAATCTCGCAGAGGCAATGTGCTCCAAAATGGACAATAGCAGGACTAATGATGGTCATTCATACGAGCAATACATAATTTTACTATTGGATACTTCCGCTTTCGACCCTACCCCCTTCCCTGGTATTTTAGTTATCATGGAAAATAAAAATTAAAGGAAGAGGAAGGAAAACATATAATAAGTGGGCTTTCATATTATTTGAATTAGTACTATAATCTAAATATGTTTTTGGGTTTCACTTTAAAGATTTTGTAATGCTCCTTTGCATTGTTGTTAACGCTCACTTGGAAAATATGGATCTCTTATGTTTATTTAAAATCCCAGTTTAACTTCAATATTAAAAATTCCTGGAAATTATATCTGAGATTTAAAATTTTTTGTTAAAGTTGATAAATGAATTGTATTTTGTTTGTTTTCGGATTTTTACTGTGTTGAAGTTTTGAATTCGCATTTTGATTGACCATTCCATCTATCTTGAAAAAATCAGAATAAAACTATTCAAAATACAAAAAAATAAACTAAATAAATATAGAAAATTTGAAAAAGTAAACTAAATAAATATAATTTAAAAAAAAAAATAAGTGCTAGAAATTAAAAAAAAATAATAGACTCAATAAATATAGAAAATTTGAAACAATAACCTCTAAAAATTAGAAAGAAAAATAATAGACTAAATAAATATAGAAACTTGAAAAAGTAACCATTAGAAATTAAGAAGAAAAATAATAGACTAAATAAATAATAGAACTATTAATAAATTAAAAAACAATTAACATAATAATTTTACAATACACTTCCATGCTGATACAAAAAAATAAAGAAATGATAAACTTACTTCTTCCAATGCATGTCCATGGATAAGTTTACATTCATATACCCACTTAAAATACCCTTGGCAAATTTCTAAGGAGACGAAAGAATATTCTTAATAGAGAGAAAATCATGAGAGAAGGCTCAAAGACCCACAGTTAACCAATGAGGAAAACTCTAAAATGGAAGCATACCTAAACCAATGTCATTCATCTATTTCCATCCTATTACAATCACCACTTTAGGTATTTTCCCAAACAATGGTGAATCGATTTAATAAGGCATTAAAACAATAACTCCTAGTAAATCATAAATTGGGAACAAATGATGGTAATTGATGTAATGGTGTGATAATTACCATATAAATTACTCATAATTGAACATGTGCACGTGCAAATACCAAGTAGAAACCTAGATTTTAATGACTTACATGTTATTCACATTTCTTTAGAAGAATAGTTGAGGAAAGAAAATTGACCTCATATGAACTCTGATTTTAGATTTATAAGCATATATTCCAATTCCAAGCAGACTAAAAAGGGAGGCTTCATGTCAAACCTTTTAGAGGAATTCCATAGCAAAACCTCTTAACATGAGAATGAAAGATCCAGAATAGACTGAACTCATGCTAAGGGTTTTATCTCTTACTCTTACTTCGAAACGAGCCATCTACCATCATTGTTGAATGCCATATGGTGTACATAGCATGCACAAGTTTCTTACTCAAAAATAAATGTCAATGGCTCCTCACATCTATTTCCACGTCTATGAGATACCATAACATCAATTGAAAAATGTTTTGAGAAGTGTTGTGAGTTTGTTTATTTTGATTTTTTTTTTTTATAGAGTTGAATAATATAATTTAGTGGGTTTTTTATACGATTGAATGTTATTAGGTGTAATTCAAATGGTTGAATAGTCATGTTAATTAAAAGTCTCTTTTTATTTAAATAAATATTAAGAAAATCAAAATCATTTTATAATTTTTTTCATAAATATTCTACATATTAATAAATAAAATTTTGAAAAACATAATTAAATAATAATAAATTTGTTTAAAAAGAATGAGATATTGTTTCAATTATTGATGAATTTAAATAAAGAAAATTTTTATACAAAACTAAGGAAAAACAAAATGACATAGTTTGACCGGAAATAATGAGATTTTGTCATTGAATCTATGACTAGTCATGTTTCTTTATTCTTTATTGAGTACTTTGTATATAAGTTAAATAATGTATTCCTATAATGTGGTATATCTCAAGAAACATATTTAGGCACATTTAAAATTTACTATACATTAAATCTTATGGATATATTTAAGCACATTTAAATTTTACTCTACCTTAAATCTTATGGCCACTTGTGTTCTTTTATTGAAGTCGTGAGATAAATGAAATATTAATTTGTCGTTTATGAGGAAAAAATTAAATGCTAGATCAATAAAAAAGTATGTCCTAGGAAGATCTTTCACATAGTCCAAGACTGTTAAAAAAATACCCATACTCACACCAAGTAAGGATTTGTGACTTAGGTAAAATTTGGTAAAATTATCATAAATGTGAGATGATGTTAGCACCCACCGGGTGTTGAGAAACATTCACATCACACCATACCATCCAATCATAGTTAAAAAAAAATATTATAAAAAAATTTAAGTAAAATAAATAATTTTAAGACTTAAGTTTAACTTTAGTGTCAATAAAAAAACAATCTTGTACACATAAATTAATTCACTTTCGTTATTTATATATATCCCCTTGTTGAGGACATAATAATAATGATGATATACACATAATTTCTTCATATCAAAGATATTGTTTATTTTATAATTGGATTCTTTAATGCATAAGTATACACATATTTTCTTGAGATAAAAGATATTGTTTATTTTATTATTGGATTCTTTAATGTATAAGTATGTAATGCTTGGTTATCAATACCAAAAATTATTCTATGTCTATCTCTTAATTCATTCATGGTTTAAAAATGATGATGATATACACATATTTTCTTAAAAAAAAAGATATTGTTCATTTTATACTTAAATTATCAATTAAGAGATGGGCATGGAATAATTTTTGGTTTTGATAACCAAGCAATAAATACTTATGCATTAAAAAATACAATTATAAAATAAAAAATATATTATCATGATTGTTAAACGATGGATCTTAAGGATCAATTAAGAGATGGTAATGGAATAATTTTTTGTATTGATAACCGCACATTACTTACTTATGCATTAAAGAATTGTCATAGACCTAGAANTACTGATTTTGACAGGTTATTATGTAGAAGTTTGTATAATTACTATCAACATTTTGTGGTTACCCAAAGGTGTTGTTCTTAACATATTTTTATATTTATCTTGCTACATAGTTTTTCTAAAGTTATTTATCCCTAAGGAAAGTCTTTTCGCTAGCTATCGCACCCTAGCTCTTATGATGATGATAGAAACATGTTTTTGTAAAGAAAGTGAGTTGGGGGACAATGGTGTTAAACACCATAGTCCTTATCCGAATGATTGGAATTAATTATGGTTATGTTTGATCCATGGTATAGACCATGGTCCTTGCACATGGTATACGTTTATATGCATGAATCATATGTTAACAAGCTCGGACATACAATTACCATATTTGAAGGTTGATCTAGGGTAATAATTCGTTGACATGTTATAATATATCATATGATTTGGCCATGTGATATTTTGGGAGGTACAAGGTTATGATTTCACTTGAAATTTGTAATAAATTTTTGTCCTAGATGCAAGTTGACAGCTTAGCCAAGCATTTAAAGGCATGCCTGAGATTTAATCTCAGCCCTCCATTTGTCATTGCGAGCTTGCAAGGATTTAATAGGGTTTAATTGTGGTTTTTGGCATGTTCGAACATTTTATTTTGATGTGGTTTGTTCTGCAACTGATCCTTTGGAAGGAAGATCTACATTCCATGGTTGCACTGAGTAAATTCACCCATTAAATTTTTACCCAATTTGTAAAATTGCACATGTTGTTTTCTTATGAGTTGTGTTGGAGGTTTTTGTTCGGTGTTAATGGCCTCCACAAGTCTCAACCTTGTTGGTTGCTGTGTAATGAAACCAGACCATCATTCCATGGCCCTGCACTTCCTTTAACATGTAATCTTGACTTAGCTCTATATTAGTTTTATTAAATTAATTTTTTTATTAAAATGAACCAACAATGACTCACTGGTTTTGTTTTGTGTTGTTTTACTATGCAAGAAGACGAGGGATGAGGGATTCTAGGAGGAGTTGACCCATTTCCCACTCTACATTCAAACAAGGTAATGAAAATTAACTTCAGTCATTTATATTTTTAGTTTTGCAAATAAAATACATTAAGGTTCTAAATGCAATGTGGCTACTTGCAGGTTTGGGGAAGCCGATGAGGGTGGCGACAGGGTCACCTCCTCCCAAGCCTGCTTCCTTACACACTTAGGTGAGTAAAACAACACTCTAATCTATTTATATTGGGGATAAACCACTTTGTCTTAACTAGCATATGACATCCACTCGCCATTTTTTTTTGCAAGTGGCTCTTGTGTGGATGTTGGCCATCTGCAAGATTGGTTTGTTTTAGCCATATTGTTGTTGAGTTTGTGACTGTGTAGTAGCCAAGATTTTTCCTCAATTTCAAATAAGTGTAGAATGTAGTTTCTATTTACCCCTTATAGGTTTTTATGTGATAGGAATAGGGATTCACAACCTCTCTGTTCTGCCGTCATTTTTAAATCTTTTTGGTGTGTATATTGTTGGTATTAAAAGAATATTGTGGTTCCATATTCGATGATCTTACCACCACTTTAGGTCAGAGTTGTTTGTAAAACCTATTTATATATTAAGGTTTTTAAAGTATAGTGGATTCCATCTCTGATGTACTTACAACCACCTCTAGTTGGAAATCTTGTATGTTTTAATTTGATAGCTAAATAATTTAAAGCAACCCCGTAGGGTTTGTACGAGTTTATTATTTGTGGGTTTCCTTGATGTTAATGGTAATACCTCATTATTTTATTTTTACAAAATAAATAAAAATGAACCCCTAGGGTCTGTATCAGTTTGTTGTTTGAGTTTTTTGTTGATTTAATAATAGTTCTCGTTAAGATTTATTCTTATACAATGGCCTCAATTTAACAATGATGTTGCTGCCACGTATTTGATATTTTATTGTTTATGAAGTATCTATGAGCTTGATTTTGATTCTGTAGCATTGATTTGTTTTAAATAAAAGTATATGCATCGGGTTAGATACCCATAAGATGAGGCTCAGAAATATATGATCTGGATTTCTGAGCAAATCGTGATGGTTATAGTAGATCTAAAAGATTTAGTTATAATCTTTTGTATACTCGATTTTAGTTATGTAACTCGTAGTTAAAAGATATAGTAAGTTTTATTATAATTACTCCTTCGATCTTGATCTAGGTAATATCGATCTATATTGGAGTTTTCAAATGATATAATACTGATATGTTTTTATCTTGGATTAAAAATCCTCTCACCTCTTATTCTGTTCATTTAAATAATTCTTAAATAAATAGTTTATAGTTATTTCAATTTACAGGTTATGCAAATGGATACTCTAATGTATTAATTGATTTATTTTGATTTATGGTTAATGCACAATCATGGACTCCTTTAAAGACACTTTAGATGCCACATAAAATTGGAAAACCCTGGAACCTTGGACTTTACATGAGAATTAGGGGTACTTCCCTAACGTATTTGAAGACGAAGTAAAAATAAAAAATATAGGTAATTGAATCAGCTTTCACAATATATAACATTTATGTAGAAAAATGTGTGTAAATGATTATAAAATTAGTTTTCGGAAAATTGGGTTTTCAAATTTTCAGCAAATCATAACATACATGTTTGTGCGGGTGCAAAATATACGAGGTAAATGACGCAAATTGTGGATAAAATATTGCAAGCATATAAATAACATATGGGCCTAGTGCAACACTGTTTATTCAGATTTTTTCATGAATTATTATTTTTATTATTAATTATTGAAGTCAGAAAAGCTTGAAATGAGAACGTTCTGTGTGGGTGCAACACTTTAGGGGAAAAATTTAATGAAATACTTGATTTCTATATAATATTGTAGATATTTCTCTCTTCTAGTGCACCATATAAATTTCTTGGGAAATGGTGATGGAAATCAAAAGTTATATTAAAAAAAATCAATGTATCTATTTTCAAAAACTAAAATGTGTCATCTAGAAAAATAATAATAAATAAATAAAACATACATTTGAAGGAAAAAATTACATATTTAGAATCATAAGATCATACTCTACAATATTCTAAATTTTCATAAAAAAATGTGTTGGTCAAAGAAAAACATGCCATCGAAACTGAGCATATTGATAGAGTTCTCAAAGACAGGCAATAGCCCTGGATTATTTGTCCTAGCCAATAGGTTCGGTGGTATGAAGCTATTTCTGAACATAATTCCAAACTTTATTCTCACCGATCTTTTAAATTTTAAAAACACGCATATGTGTTATAACGCATATGCGTTTTAATGTTATTCATATCGCATATGTGATATAGGAGATATGTGATTCATATCGTATATGCGCTATAACGCATATGCATTTTTTCTTTAGTAGCTTGGTACGAGAGTAAGAATGAGTAAATACCTAGTTCGTGGATAGTCTTTGGGAGAAACCCCATCTAAAAAGAAAAGATCATGGTAATTATTGGACCCTCCAAAGGGGTTTAGTGTGGCAAAAGGATGACGCTTAGCCTAAAATTTGTGAATGGTTGTGGATAATGAGGTCATATTATTGGAGGTTCATGGCGCATGTCCATGGCACTTGTTCATGGCGATTAAGACATAGAATATGCTTTTTAGACTTAATGATTGAGCTTTATTGCCAAACCTTTCTCTAAGGCTCAAAACTCATATCTAGCTCTAAAATATTCCTAATGGTACCAACATATCCACTATGAGGATAAGGATTGTGAGATCATTTATGTTGTTTTGACATATTACTTTTGTTCGTGGACACACAAAACATCTTTTAGGGACTAAGGAAAAGGTGTCATCTCTCGACTATGTTGAGGCTCCACTATGTATACATTGTCCTCAAGAACTCATAATCATACTAATATTCCCACTTGGAGGCCAAATATATTCTTAAGATGTGATTTTTTTCATTCAAGGCATCATTCTTGGGTCAATATTTGAATAAAATTCATTTAGGGCCTACGACTTAGGGTTTCCCCCACAACTATGTCTGGGATATGCTCATGAGTTCATGTATGGTGGATCAAATTTCATTATTAAAACTATATTCTAAGAAGTTTTCTTTATGGTACAAGGAGTAGGTTTCCTATTTTAACAATGTCTAAGACCCATGCATTCATATCTACTATCCAAAACCTTCTAACGGAATCCATGTCACCACTCGAAGGAAAGGGTAACTTCAAGAGGTCATGGATGGTCATTTGAGGTGTTTTTCATGGTCATGGATTTCTAGAATATTTTTTTATAGTCCAATCCCAATGTTTACTCCCCTAATAATGTCAAAGGCCACATGACCCATGCCTAGTGCTTCTAAGTCATTTGAGGTGATTTGAGGTATCGTTTTAGGCCTTGGATGGATATAATATTCCTTTATGGACTAAGTCTTGGGTTTACTTTGTCAAGCACGTGTAAGGCCTTGAGAACCATGTCTACTATTTGAAACCTCTCGATGGAATGATTATCCTGATTTTTTGGGTAGGGATACCATCAGTAGGCCCTCCGTGTTAGTTTGAAGTGTCCTTATTGAAATTAAATGACTAAGGAATTCATTTAGGTCCCAAGGCTTGCGTTTCCTCCCATTTCCATGCATATGGCCTCGAGACCCATAACTACTGTAAAACAAATCCCAATTTCTCGCATATCCATAATCTAAGGCCAAAGACCCCATAGAGAGGTCATGTGTGGTGGCTTGATACATTATTGTTTTCTATGGATCCCTAGAAGCTTCCTTTAGTGTCTACAACCTGGGTCTCTCCATCACTCAACCATGTCAAGGGTCTCTAAACCCATCGTTAGTGATTAAAACAACATAATGGTGTCAATTCCCACACAAAAAACTAAGAATGGCCTCACTAGGTACCATATGGTGGTTTAAGGTGTTATTGGTGGTCCTAGATTCCTAGAAGCTTCATTTAGGGCCTAAAGTTGAGGTTTTATCCCTTGACAATGTCTAAGACCCAGGGCCCTCCCTTTCTCTTATATTTATTTCCCTCCCACCAATATATTCCCTTTATATTTGTCCTCCCTCCAGCACCCCCTCATATCTCTCCCCTACCCATCCCTCCCTTCCCCTTATATTTCTCCTCCCTTCATCCCCCCCATATATGTACCCTACCCATCCCTCCCTCCCATTATTCCCTCTACACCTTCCTCTCCCTCCTTTGACTCCCCCCCCCCAACTNAAGCCACCCCATAGACCATCTGGATGGAATATTGGGATTCTAAATGGTATTATAATGGGATAAGGGTGCCATTATAGGTTTTTGGATCACAGGGATGGGTCTCTAGACATTGACTATAGTCGTGTAAGAGAATACAATAAGTCCATAAATCAACACACATGCCTTATAGATGGAATATTTGTCCTTTAGTGGGATATGGGTGTCATTATGATGTTTTATGCACTAAGGATGGGTCTCAGGGTCTTAACCATGGTAATGGGACAATAGTGTAACAATTCTTAAATCACTAAACATGCCCTTTAAAGGGGATATTTATCCTTAATATGGGATATATGTGCCATTAGACTATTTTATGCATTGAATATTGTTCACGAGGCATTAACCATTGTCATATATGAACCATTATGAATATTTCTAGACAAGACATAGTTCTGAAGACACTACCATGGTCCAAGGATAGGTATGGAGGTCTTAACCATGGGTATGGGTTCCATTATAAGGTTATCAAGTTTAAATATATTTGATATGCACTAAATCGCATATGCGATATATTGCATATGTGATTTATTGATCACGTAATACAAACGACATGTTAAGTAAAAAGCAGTGTATCAATATCGCATATGCGATATAACGCATATGCGATAAAACAAACATGTGTTATATCGCATATGCGATATGTGTTTTATAAAAAAAATTGGGTTGCATGCTGTGGGCCAGGTTTACTGTAGAAAAGGATAGAATTCTTCTAAACCCATGCACAGAGAACTGTTCAACCTGCAATTTAATCATTTCTTACACAAATCCATAGGTTTTGTACATGTTTGGGTGGATTTCAATGGGAAATGTATGTAATAGAGGTCGAAAGTCAGCGAGGAAGGTGCTTACATGGGAAGAAGCTGAAAATAAAAAATAAAAGAAGAGGGAAGATTCCAGAAATTGTCGGCATTCATTGGATGAGAAAATACTTCCCATTCCCACTCAACAGATACTTGACGTAAAGGCTAAGGAAGATAATGCAACATTAAAGGAAGTTGGTTATAGGGGAGATGATATTATTGGTCCATTATTAAGTGGAAAATATTGTGAATAGCTTAATAATTATGTTCCCCATGATGGAAATGTTACTCCCCAACAACCATGCCAGGTGGTTCAATCTCCTAATCGAAGTTGTTAGCCTGTATTGGATGTAATTGTCAATCTAGCAATTCAAACGACAATAAATATCGCATCAGAACGAAAGAGAAATATTAAAGACATACAAATGGACAAGAGCAAATTGAATTCCATGGAAGTTAAGGTGGCTAAACGCACCATCCTTCGTCATTGTACCCAAATAATGAAACAATATTTTGATAACAAATCTGAAGCCGGTAAATGAAATTTTTTTAAGATTTGCTTAAATCAAAAAATATAGCAACTGTTAGAAGAAAGTTAGGCATAAGAACATTGAAGAATATCAAATCAAGTAATCACATTGTTAAATCTCTTGCTGCTGCATTCACATTGATTGGTAAAAAAAATAGTTCATAGGACTGTAATGTGGCTTGCCGCGTATTGGCTAAATCAATTGTATGTAGATCCACAAGACAACATTGTTTACTTAAATGCACATCACCAATTGTGCCTTTAGATCCAAATAAACTTAAAAAATATTCAGTAAGAAGTGACAACCTTGATGTAGAGTGACAAATGGAAACATTATGGGGATTTAGTGGTAGGTTTCCCGGCAAAGACATGAGGTGAGTCGAAGTAGTGAAGGGACTAGTGCACACATTTTGGAACGATAAAACTAGGCCTTCTTCTAACACAAAGGATGTGTTAAAATACTATAGGGGTTCTATGAACAATGAACCTCATGTTAAACATTATCTTGACATGACACAAACTCAATTGTTCGAGATGTTTAAATTTTCCCATGTAGAGCTAAGTCTCATGCAAAGATGTTTTGAAAAATGTAAGCTTTGGTATGTTAGAATCAATACCATCCGGAACACTTGTTGTTGTCGATACCACATAGAGTTTGATCTATATTATCATACATTTGCACATATACGCCATTTTTTGCATCCTAACCATGTGCAAGAATGATTAGGTACAATACTGCCAATGTCATCCAGATATTCCATACATAGCATAATGTGTTCAAGGAAAGACGGGTAGAAACATTACTTAAAAAAATGTGTAGGGGGTTCTTGCGACAATTGTTGTGGGCTATTATTATGGTATGATTTCATCCATGCGAGTGAAGATCAAGCATTTAGGAATGCAATTGTCGAGAAGCAGAACTATCAATATGAGACATGATGGGAAATAAGGTAGGAATATTAAACTGGTGACTTCACAGGTGACTTCATGTACATCTTTGTATGTTGTTATATAACACTGTTTATTTTTTT
Organism: Pseudotsuga menziesii; assembly: GCA_001517045.1. Taxonomy (NCBI): domain Eukaryota; kingdom Viridiplantae; phylum Streptophyta; class Pinopsida; order Pinales; family Pinaceae; genus Pseudotsuga; species Pseudotsuga menziesii. The sequence continues at coordinate 38,289 of LPNX010510377.1, forward strand.
ACAATAGGTACAAGTATGTGATTTTATTTCAGAGTTTCATGGAAAGATCCAACAGTACATTCAGCATGTCAATATGGCACGGTGAAAATATGAGCAATTTAGAATATGCCGAGACACCTTCCCTCTCGGAACAATACTATCAGTGGTTGAATTTGCATAAAATTACACCCTACAACCACAAAATGAAATAAAAATTCAATACTATCACTCAGAGCAAGTGAGCATAATGGTCCATATCACATACCGACATGGGCCAGTTAGCCATGAAGAGAAATGTGTGATACTGAAAGAAATTCACTTCTACATAAGTGATGACCAGACCCATGACATCCATTACATGAAACATCAATTTAAATTATTCCACGATCATGTGATAGCTATGGATATACCATTTCATCGTCATTTGATTTGGTTAGATGGTTGTTCTAGATAGTTCAAGAATGCACATGTATTTCAATGGTTTTGTTTGTTGCACATAAAATACAAGGTGCCAAATATATGGAACTACTTTGAAACTGGTCATGGAAAAGGAGAGCATGATGGTGCTGGTGGATGCAAAAAAAATGTGCTTCGAAGGGAAGAGATCAAGTTTACAGGTGCTCTCCTTTGAGACACTGCATCCATAGTGAAATGGTGTGCATCTATCATGGGAGAACAAGCAACAAGGAAACACCTAGTGCGGAGATTATTATGGGAGGTGAGAAATTTGGACCGATCCCAAACACATCGGGTGAACACATTGAATGGAACTCGACAGTTTTGTTCAATTAGAAGCTCAGACAAATCAGTCCTTCAAATTTGGACAAGATTGAAGGATTGCTTTTGCAGTTCCTGTAGCATCGATGAATGGGATGATTGTGAGTATACATATATAGTTGGTACATGGGATTTAGTGACATTTGGCACTGATTTCAAGGGGGTTAATGAAATAGACTATTTGGAAGATGATCAGACATTATACAGACTATGATCACTTATCATGTCTCATACAAGCAGGTACAAAAAAAGTAAATTAGTAGTACCAAAATTAGAAATTTAATTTATGTATTGTTAGCTTGAACTAAGTATAATTTAATTTATTTAGAAATTATAAATGCAAGACCTTATTTAAAAAATGTATTGTTAACTCGGCCTATTTCCTTTCATAGGTCTGATATATGCAGTGGTTTCCCCAAAAAATAATGAATGGGGTTCTAACTATTGGTTGGCACATTACTTGGAGGGGAAACAAACCATTCTTGAACCTGTTAAAGATGATGAAAATACTGAGTTCCGAACTGGCTCAATGGTTATAAAAGAAGATTATTTTAAACTAGAAGGAAAACATAAAAGGAAGGGTGGGTATGTATATCAGGATTGTAGACCAGGAGCTATTGTATACCACTTCACCAACCTAGTAGTTGGTATAAACATCAAGTTGCTCACACTTTCAAACAAAAATAGGTCACATGTATGATACTTGTTGCCTCAGATAGAGCACGAAAGATTGATGGACACCATCGACAGCAGAGATGATCTAGATGGCCTACTCGACTGAGTGCATTGTCAGGTGTTACTAGATTGTTCGGTGTGGCTAGATTGTCAAGTGAATTTTTAAAATTTAAAGTGCACGCTGAAGCACAATTTCAATTAGTTAGCCTTAGTTTATTCCCAATGTAATAAACCTATGACTGAGAGATAGCATTCACAGAAATAATACTATTCATAGGATAATGGAGACTTTAAACACTATCCTACAACCTTCGGTAAGTTATCTATAAATCATGTTTGCACATTTTCATTAGGTTCTCTTTATTTTCTTATGATAGTACTAATGTTTAGACTTTCATGTGCCTAGGATACAAACACCATCTATGGCACATTGGAGGATCCAAGAACAACCTGGTGTCCTTAGACACCAACAAATAGAAATAAAAAAATAACATGCTCTCGAGTTGTTTCTATTTACATGTTTTCATGTTTTTTTTTTTTTTTTAATGTACATTTAATTACATTGTTGGGTCAACTCTGCATCTCTTGCATTGGTGGGTCAAATATACAAATCCCTTGACCATGCCTATATTGGTAGGGTTCCAATATCGGCCTTTCCCATACATACTTCTAGGAGCCAACGTCATGCAATTTTGCTGCAACGTTTGGTTTTTCACTCTCGGACCGAAAGTCACCAAGTGTCCCTGAACGACATTTTAATTTGACTTTCAACTCAACATAAATCGGATACAGGAGGTCGGATAGAAGAACCATCAACTGTGTTGGTCTCTTGGCATGCGATTACCTCTAGGTGGCCCTCTCCCTCATGTTTTCAAGGTCCAATGACTTCATTGTGCATTGATTTCATAAACTAGATTTTTTCTCAATTTCATTCAACGCAACTCTAGCATTCATGGTTCATCGCATGAAAACCCTCGACCATGCATGTGGTGGTAGGGTTCCCATATCAACCTTTCCCATACAGACTTCGATGAGCTAACAACATGCAATTTTGCTGCTCCGTTTGTTTTTTCGCTCTCAGACCGAAAGTCACCAAGTGTTTGTGAACAACATTTTCATGCGAATTTCAAATTGACATAACTCAAAAACCAGAGGTCAGATCGAAGAACCATCGACTCCATTGGTATCCTCACATATGATTACCTCTAGGTGACCATATCCCTCATGTTTTCAAGTCCCAGTGACTTCATTGTGCATTGATTTCATAAACTAGGGTTTTTCTCAGTTTCCTTCAATGAAACTCTAGGATTGGTGGTTCAACGCATGAAAACCCTCGACCGTTCTTGTGCTTTTAAGGTTCACATATAGACTTGCAGGAGCCAAAAAAATGCAATTTTCCTGCTCTGTTTGGTTTTTCGCTCCGAGACCAAAAGTCACCAAGTGTTCCTGAATGATATTTTCATGTGACTTTCAACTCAACACAACTTGAAAAATGGAGGTCGAATGGAAGAACTGTCAACTCCGTTGGTTTCTTGACATGCGATTACCTCTAGGTGTCCCTCTCCCTCATTTTTTCATGGCCTAGTGACTTCATTCTGCATTGATTTTGTAAACTCGGTTTTGCTTAGTTTCCTTCAATGCAACTCTAGCATTGGTGGGTCAACACATGAAAACCATCGACCATGACTGTATTGGTAGGGTTCCTATATCATCATAGATATCAAAGTCTATATTATTCTCATACTAAAGTATAAGCCAAAAACCCACATAATAAAACTAGGGTTCACAAATTTAGACATGGAACTACAAACTAGGTTTTTATGACCTCTTTAGGTTTGAAGATCAAATTAGATTGGATAGTATCATTTAAGTAGAAACCAAAAGGCCATATACCTAGGCTATGCACATACATGAAACCAAATTAATAGGGTTGAACATGGATCACAAGTGGAAGTTCACATGCATGCATGACTTAGAAGTAGAAACACATGTATGGTGTTAAGGTGTTAGTGGTATGGATATGATGTTATGATGTTAGTGTATGGAATTTAGGTAGTGTATGGTATGGTTATGATGTTAAAAATTTCATGATAGCCCTACATGGGTTGTTAATTGAACCATGATCTTGGTATTTCATTAAGGATGGATTTCTAAAGTTATTTATATTTCTAATTTTTATAGATGCAATTAATTTGTCTTGGTCTTGTATGAAGTTTTGATTATCTTTGTAGGATGTCCTGAACAACTTATGATGTGGTGTCTAGTGATTATCTCCCATGGTTTACTTAATGGTTACTTTATCTTAGTTGGATGAGTCATAAATTCTTCCTTCAAGTATAGGAGATATTCAAATAGTTAGTAGGATATGTCATGATAAGGTCTATAATATCATAATATCATATAGGTGAACCACACATTATCATTTTCATTAAACACATACTTAATGAAAGACATAGGTAAACATACCTGGAATGGATATAATAAATATCATGTTCCAAAATCAAGTCAACCATATATATGAATTTGAACATTGCTTGGTATCATATGTACATATAATGTTTTAAAAATTAGCATGCCATGCCCATAATACAAACTAGTGGATCAAACTGTACATCTGTATGTATACAAACAAAACGTTACATGCATGTATCCCCCTATACATTAATTATATTTATCCCCCCTTTCTCTGCCACTGTCAATGTCTTGTGAGAAGTCTATTTTTCTTTTCCAGATGCTCAGTGGTGATCCCCAATGCTAAACAAGAGGGACATATCTCATTTGTGGAGATTGTAGACAAACCAAAATTTGTAAGTTAGTTTACCAACCTATAAAAATTCTATGTACATTTGTTCAAATTCCAAACCAATATAACATTTTTACTTACTTTCTGTGAGTAAGTTATGGTGGGTCATGGTGTAAGTGATGGTGCCTCACTAGCAGCAACCCCAATTGGGTGCTCTTCAAGCACCACTTGCTCAGTGTCAAGCTGCATAAAATAATATATATGTCAATGTTAGCAAATCAATGGGTGCACGAAAAACATACTTGCATGTACAAATAAAACTATACTACATGGAGGGACAACGATTTTCAAAGAAAGTGAGACATACATGTACCTTGGGGGGGGAGAGATGGGTGAGCGAAGACCCCAATTGGGTTCTCTTCAAGCACCACTCCCTCACTATCAAGTTGCATAAAATAATATATATGTCAATGTCATCATATCAATTGGGGAAACAAGGAAAACGATACTTGCATGTACAAAAAGAAATATAAGAAAGATAAGTAATATATAAATATACATGGTGGTCATGAAGAGGTGTGTAACCAATGGGTGGAACAACTAACAACAGGCTAAAAGGATAGGCATATGCATTAGCGAAGAAGGCCGCTCGGTGGACAACATAATCAAAATTGTGTTCCTACGTACAAAAACATTTAAAGATACAAATAGACAATTTCGAATAATTAAAAAAGTACATGTTGAATCATTAAAAGAACCATTAGAGAAAATTTCAACTCAAAATGGGCCTCCTAAAAAAATTACTTAAATAATAGTTAAAATAATAAAATAGTATTTATTAATTTTGGAGGAAGAAAAGAAAAAAACTACATTTTTGTTTGTATTTTTGACATATCTCCATGTGTTTTTACTCAAATTTCGATATGTAGATCTCGTTGGATGCAAAATTAAATTCTGCATCAAAATATTACCCACTCGGAATTGTTTTGATGGACCCCTCTACCCCAAAACCAAGAAATACCTGAAAAACATGATAATGATGTCATCATCATGATTTTCAGGTATTTCTTGTTTTTTGGGTAGCAAAGTCCATCAAAACTATGTCAAGTGGGTACTCGTTGGATGTGGAATTTAATTTTTCATCCAACGGGCTCTTTCAATCGAAATTTGAGTAAACCCACAGGGAGATATGTCGAAAATAAGAACAAAAAAATAGTTTTTTTTATGATACCTATCCCCAAATTTATATCAAAAAATTGTTTAAGACCTATACAGTATTTCAAACTTAAAGCAATCTCATTGGATAACACATGATGACATGGAATTTGAATTAGAATTAAAAGGCCCATTTTGAGTTGAAATTTCCTCTAATGAATTAAAAGAAAGCGAGACATAAGCATCCCTGGTGGGGGGTGATAAGTGGGTCACCAACAACATCGATTTGGTGCTCTTCAAGCACCGCTACCTCACTAGAATCCTACATAAAGTAATACATGTCAATGTCAGATAATAAAGAGAAAAATATTCATATACTACATGGATGGAAATTGGTTTTTTCAAAGAAAGAGAAACATACATGTATCTAGGGGGGGGAGAGGTGGGTCACTAGCAACTTGGATTTGGTGTTCTTCAAGCACCACTGGCTCACTAGATTCCTGCATAAATTAAAATATGCCAATGTCAGCAAATACAAAGAAAACCAGACATATACTACATGGACGAACAATGGATTTTTCAAAGAAAGCGATACATACCTGGGGGGGTAGAGGTGGGTCACCATCAACATCGATTTGGTGCTCTTCAAGCACCACTTCCTCAATATATTCTTGCATAAAGTAACATATGTCAATTTCATATAATAAAAAGAAAATGAGACATATATGACATAGACGAAAATTGTTTTTTTCAAAGAAAGTGAAACATACATGTACCTCGGGGAGAGAGGCGAGTCACCAATCAAAAAGGTCATTCAGATGGCATAGATATCATGATACGTAACAAAACATAAACATACAACTAGAAATTTCCTAATAATTAAAAGCATACATGTTGAATTATTAAAAACATAAATAAAATAATACCTGTATGGGAATCTTCCTCTACATGTGAGGGACTTGGTTGGGATTCCACAAACTCATCATGCCCACCCTGCGTAAAACATATTGTATCCATATTAGGACGTATTGAATGTTGCAATATTTGCTATACATTAGAGGAAATTTCAACTCAAAATGGGGCCTTTCAACCCTAATTCAAATTCCATGTCATCATGTGTTAGCCAATGAAATTGCTTTAAATTTGAAATACTGTATATGTCTTAAACAAATTTTTAATATAAATTTGGTGACATGTATCATAAAAAAACTACTTTTTTTGTTCATATTTTTGAAATATCGCCCTATGTGTTTACTCAAATTTCGATCAAGAGAGCTCGTTGGATGTGGAATTAAATTCCGCATCCAACGAGTACCCACTCTGCATACATCTAATGGAGCCCACTACCCCAAAAATAAGAAATACTTGAAAAAAACATGATGATGAGATCATCATCATGTTTTTTCAGTTATTTCTTATTTTTGGGCTAGCGGGGTCCATCAGAAGTATGCAGAGTGGGTACTCGTTAGATGTAGAATTTAATTCCGCATCCAACGATCTCTCGTGATCAAAATTTGAGTAAACACACAGGGCAATATGTCAAAAATACGAGCAAAAAAGTAGTTTTTTTTCTTTTCTTCTTCCAAAATTAGTACATATTATTTTATTATTTTAACTATAATTTTATTATTTTCCTTGGGAGGCCCATTTTGATTTGAAATTTCCTCTAATGAATATGTAAATAACAATGAAAAATTAAAAAGTAAAGTTCTTACAACTAATGGTGAAGCACCAAAACCATATGCAGCATTGACCGTTGCATCAATGTTATCAACATCAATCGTCGGACTATGCAAATATGGGGTGTGATGGGACACCAAATATATATTTGTTCACATAAATTTTTAGATAATTAAATAGAAATAAATTATGAAACAGTTGAAAATTGTGATATAAAACAAAATATAATATTGAAAGAATGAGTTTTACTTAAATATCGAAGTAATCCATCATCCTGGAACTCTGAAGCAGCCCCATAGAATATGCCTCGACACGCTGTGCAGGCATGTGGAATAATATGACGCTCTAAACCCTCTGTGTCTCTAGTGTGATATGTAGCTCTAGTATAGTGTGGAGACCTAGTAATTGGATCGTGAGTGTGCGATGGCCCATCCTGAAGTTTCAACCCCTTGGCCTACATTGCCTTCAATAATAGTTCCATGTTGAAGCAGTGTATCTTCCAAGTCGAATAAGGCCTCCTGTGTATCATCAATCATGGGACCTTCATGAGGATATACCCAAGGAGGTTGTGGTGTGCATGGAGGACGTGGCACATAGTTAGGATCAGTTCTAGCCCCTTCCCTATCTTGAGGTATCACATGACCCACACCCTGGAACTCTAAAATATCAAAATAGTTCACATGTTTCCCCAAGGTAAAGTATGCATACAATTTCCTCAGGAAATAGAATGGGATGTCTCTATTCCCATGAGGGTCTTCATCGAAGACCATGTACCAACGATCCATTCAATTGGTTTTCACATTTGGTTCCATCCACTAGTCTATAGAAATGTGTGCTCGACTGGTGGCTGGAACCAATCCAGTGCGAGGGTCCCAGAATAATGAAAACAATTGGTCTTTGGTTATCTTTAGTTTTTTGACGTCTTTATAGCTCAAACCATTGGAATAGTATTGCCTCATGGATTCTCTATACAAGCTAATGTTGTACAGTGCTACTTGGGCATTGGCAATGGTGTTTGTTATGGCATCCAATGCCTCAGCTAATGATTGTATCAAATGGTCCCCCCTCTAAACAATGAGCTAAGGCGCCTCAATGCACCCAAACGAGCCATAATAATTTGAATTTCGCTCTTGTTCCCCCTCATTGTTTAGGTTTGTGTCTGTATGTGGGTTTCTAGTTTTGTTCTTGGTTCTTAGTGGGTTCATTTTGCACATTTTCTTCAACATTTATGTTCTTTGTTAAGATTAAAACAAAAAATTCAAAATTTCTTTAATATTTCATTGTTTGATTTAATTCAACAAATTTGATTAAATTCCTTTGTTAAAATAACAAAAACTATATAATTAACAAATACAAACAAAAATTGAAATCAATTTTGAAGGAAGTTACCACTAACCTTCCATTTGATCCAACTTTTGAATTGGCCCTTCCTAATTCGCCTCCAAAGTCACTCATTCTCTAATCATTAGTGCGGTTTTTCGCATTCCCGTTATCGCGACCATGACTGTGAAATAAGAAATTGAGGCCGCAGGCCTTTGTTTATGTTTTTTTTGGTTTTGCAAATCACAAGTGCGATATATTGCAAGTGCGATAGATCGCACTTGCAATTTGTAACTCTTAAAACACGCAAGTGAGATATATCACACCTGCGATATTGGCTAACTAAGCCTAGCCTTGATTTTGGGCTCAAGTTTTCTGTACCTAGACACAATAACGCATATGCGTTATAGATTTAAAGATCGAATACAAGTTTTTTTTCTAAAGTGGCACTAAAAAGTGGAACCAACTTCGCGCGAGCGCACTTTAACAATTTATCTGTGAGTTTGTTATAATAACTAGAGAAAGTTCCTTCTGTTCATCGTATTGTAATTTAACTAAAATTATACTCGGACACAGTACGATTCTATTTTTTAAATAATTTATTCTAGATACTGTGTTGTAAACATAAGAAAGCTTAATCTAGAACATTTATTTAGATCTACGACAAAATTTTGTTCAATTTACTAGTTGTGTTAACCTTACACATTGCACGAATTCTCTAATTTGGGTATGGATGCCCGAATAGAGATTCATTAAGAACCTTTAGTTTATGGATCTACAAGTACTAAATACAATCAGTTTAATGACATGATTATAACAAATAGGAAAGATATTTAGATCAAGAACATAATAGGAAATATATTGAAACCGATGCATAATAGGAACAATATTTGAAACAGATGCATAATATGAACAATATTAGAAACATATGCATAATAGTATTACTGTACAATGAAATAAGTATGATTCATAAATAACATGATATTTTACTTTAACTAACTCAGGAATATAAGAAGTAGAATAGGGAACCTGGAACCACTATCGAGAAAACATAAATGTAATAGTCGTTCCTCCTAACCAAATACTAGAGCAGCCAAGTGTCACTTGCTCCAGAGCCCTTGAGCCTGTTTGTTGAATAACAAGAGAAAAATTCACTTAATGTGTCATCTCTTGCATTAATAGATCAGTTCCTCGTCCACTGCTATCCTCCTACTTGTTAAATGGACATACTATTATATAGTATTGTTCCTAGGACTTTTTCATTTATGAGCCTCCTGCTCTTTAGCACTCCATAAGGAGTTGTGACCTGATTTTGGGGAAGATACCTCCTACATATTGAGTTCTCACTCAACAGCTTCAACCACTTGTCTTTTCCTCTTGTGGGTCAGCAAACACTCTTTGAACAACTATTTCATTTATGTCCCTCCAATATTTTTAATTAATAAAAAAATAATCCATTACATTTATTTTTAACTTATCAAAAATATTTAAAAATAAAATAATAAAAAAGAATAAAACAATTTATTTGAATTTTGTATATTACAAAAATCCAATTATGTAATGCTTGGATTCTTTAAATAAAAGATATTGTTCATTTTATAATTAAATTTAAAATTATTCCATGTCCATTGTTAATGATCAGGGTTGGAATTTCAAATAACGGACACCCATCAAAATCGTTGGTAACAATCAAAATCTGAAACATTTTCTGTATTCTAAGCGAGATTTTGATAGTTTCTCTAAAATCTTGGCTGTATTTGACGTGTAAATTGACCCATGACGGGCATTTACCCATCAAATTCCATCCCTGTTAACGATGATGATGTACACATATTTTCTTTAAATAAAAGAGGTTAACAATGATGATGATGTACACATATTTTCTTTAGATAAGATTTAATATAATGTGCATTTTATAATTAAATTATGTAACGACGATGATGTACACATATATTCTTGAAATAGAATAGGTTAACAATAATGATGATGTGCACATATTTTCTTTAAAAAAAAATAGTGTTCATTTTATAATTAAATTAAAATTATGTAAATAAAAGTATTATTATATTCTACTTTGAATTTATCAATCTGAGGTAATAATGGAAACTATAATGTGAGAGTAACAAGGAACACTATAACTAATGTGAGGTAACAAAAGACACTATAACTAATTTAGAACCATTCTACCAAAACGTACCATTCCACTTGACATCCTCATTGATTATCCTTATGACTTGTGATAACATTTAAACCATTATAACTAAATCCTTAAATCAATGTGGGATAAATTATGGAAAGAACGAAGTGGAGATGTTATTGTTATTGATAGGAGGGAAGCGGAGCCATGGAGGGAGAGGGCATTTGAATTTTTTATTTTTTTTAAGTTCTGTTTTTTAAGTTTTAATTTAGTTTTAAATTTTTTGTTTTAATATTTTTAGTTGTGTTTGGTTTAATTTAAAATTTAAAATTTTAATATAATTTGTATGGGTGTGGCTTATTAACTTGTTTGATATGAAGTTATTTGTTGTAAAAGATGTTACAAAATCAAATTTTACCTGGATTTACTTGTATTCCATGTCTTATGAACGAGTGTGAGACACCTAGAGATATAGAAGTAGCAAGAATAGATCTCTCAACCCTATGTCACACTAGTACTAACCCAACCCTAATTGTTGATTTCCTTAATATAAAAAAATTAAAATTAAAATTTTAATATAAGTTTTAATTTTTTTTTAAATTAATTTTTTGTTTTAATCTCAAATTTTATATTTTAATATAAGTTTTATTTTATTTTATAAATCTATTTTAACTAAATTTATTGTTTTTTTGGGAGGGGTTTCGATACTCTTTGTTTTTTGTTTTTAATTTTAATTTTTTTGGTTTTCAAAATTTTCAATTATTATTTTTTTTTCTTTTTTCTTTTTCATTTGATCAAATTTGTTATCTTTTATTAGTTGTTAATATTTTTAATTTTGATATAAGTTTTATTTTTTATTTTTATTTTAGTTTTTAGTTTTTAATTTTTTTTTGGTCCAATTTTGTTTTAAAACTTTTAAAAAATTTGGTTATTTTAAAATGAGGTATTCTTTTTTAATTCATTTTTTCTAATTGTTTGCTTTAAATTGTAAATCATTTTAAAGGTTTTAAAGAATTTGGTTACTTTAAAATCAGGTTTTTATTTTTATTTTTAATTGAATTTTTCTAATTGTTTACTTCAAATTCTAAATCATTTTTACTTTTCTTAAATGTTTTTTTTGTGTTTCATTTTGATTTTTTATTATTTTAAATTTATTTTTAAATTTTATTATTTAAAATTTTTATGCTAAGCCTCTAAATATTTTTAGAAAAAAAATAATTTAGTTTTTGAAATTTTTAATAAATTTTGCATTTTTTACTTTTTATTGTTCTTAATTATGTTTTTGTTAAGCTATTGTTTTTTAAATTTTAATGTCGAATAAAAATAATAGTGATTCGAGGATGTTCACTTAAAATCTAAGGAGTCCATTTAGGGTTTTGATTTCAACGATACTATGCATGGTTTGTATAAATATGTAATTTTAGCTCTCCAAAAGAATGGAGTGATATTATGTTTCCTCCCTTACGCGCCCAAATATCATAACTTCTATGTTTTTTGGTTTACTATATGATTTTAATATTATGCTTAATATGATAAATTCTTTTATTTGATATGGAAAGAGTGGTAAAGTAATTTCTTGACTTATTTGTGTTTAACTAGGTGCAAGTTTTATATCGTGTTACTAACAGATTTAATAAATACAATTTTAAATTATGATACAATAATATAATAATGTTATTTTTTGAAAAAGTGTGTTACGAGTCGATAGAGTTAGTTTTTAATTCAGCGATTGATTTTAGGGTCTTTCTAAACAACAATAAGGATTGTTTTGATCCATGCTTATATTTTTAACCACAAAAAATTATTGGTTCTATGAGTAGCGTCATTTTTTTATTATTTTGGGTTTTTTTTTGTGTGTTTTTAATGCAAAAATGTGATTTTTTATGTCTAGAGTTCTTGTTTTGAGTATAAAGTTCTCATCAAGTTGTATAAATTTTTATTGTATCTAGCACACGAATAGTTGCAAATAGTCTAAGGATGACAAGTCACAGGTGAATCTATGAAGATGGGTAACATGTTTTAGCAAAAAGTGATAGTAAAAAATTAATTTTTATTTATTTAATGAAATTGAAGCCCTCAAAAATCATATATGCCTTCTCACAAAATAACTAATTGTATGTAATTATGTTGTATTTCCACCTACCTTTGAAAAAAAATATTATTTAAAATGGCAAAATTGCATTTAATGATGGGTTTGTTCTTGAAATTGCATGAACACTTACCAAGTAGCTTGTGTGCATGAAAATAATTTAGTGATAAATGCATAATTTTTGTTAAAAAATATATGAACATATTCTACATAAATTTCACTAGGGCATACATATATATATTTTTATTTAAGTTGAAAAATATATATATTTGAATAATTTTTGAAACTAACCATTAAAAATTTTAATCGTATTTTGTACATAGGTGTGCATGCAATCTTGTTTTTACTGGTTACAAAAATAACATAAAACAAAAATACCATTTTGAAAAAGATGTGTTTCTCTTGGGTGTATATATTTTTTTAATTTCTTTTGTTGTGTACTTCTTATGTTGTTGTTTTTACTTTGTGTTGATTTGAAGTTGTGGACATGGTTTTGTAAGTGTAAGTTTGTACACATGTATGCATGCAAAGGGGGTAGGGATTTCCCACTCTTGCATTGCAAGTGAAGAAGGTATAGATCTTGTTATTTCCCATTATTTATTTTTAATTACTTGCCCCATATCTTCTTTAGGAATATAGCTATGTGGCTAGGTTGGCATGTCACTATTCTTTGAAATTTGTCATCCATTGCATGCAAAAGAAGTTAGCCTTTCCCACCCTTGCATAAAATTGAAAAAGGGATAGAATAATTAGTTTTCATATCCTCAATTTTATTTTTTTCCCCATCATTTCCATTCGTAAATTGGATTGAGTGGCTAGGATTAGTTTGTTATTTCGCTTTATTTTATTTTTCCTCTCACCTTGTAAGTGATTTGGCATTTCCATCCTTGCAATATCATGCTAGTTAGTGTAGTTAAACCTCTTTAAAGTTTTTTTAATTATTTTTTTCAAAGTAAATAAACATTTCCTCAATATTCACCCCATATTTACTCCCCTTGCCGGTTGGTCCAACCCTCGGTGACAAGAAAGGGAGAAGATTTGAGTTGGATAGACTAATAGGTACCCAACGTTTATCTTGATAAGAAATTGAGAAAAGAAAGGTTCACTTGTGCAGCGAGAGGGGTATAGACTCTTATGAGCATCGGGCCATTTAGTGTCATCTTTGGGACTCACTTGCACAGCTAGGAGGGAACCCTGTGTTCTCTTGTTGAGCACCCAACAATCTCTCTCAAATCGAAAGAGATAAGTGTTCGGGTTGGACACATTATCTAGGTTGTGTGTTTCATATTTCAGACATTAATCCCCTAAGCTAAAGTGAGACTTCAAATTAACCTTAAATTTATAGGACTACTTGCAAAACATTTCAATCACTTGTCATTTCATGTTTACAATCAAATAATTTCATAAAATATATTTTGTTTCCAACAAGTTATTTTCATTTTTGGATGTTTTAAAGTTTGGAAGTGAAATTATTAGTCCTTGGACTTCTGCTTCAGAAAGCTTCACGTCCTTATCTTTATCAACAAAATAGAGTAACCTGTAAAGACATAGGTGCGCATCAGTATAGTTAACCAATTGACAAATTTGAAGATCCATCGGAGTTAAGGAGGTCACCCTATTTTTCATAAGAAAATTGAGATAATATTTTCAAAGAAAGCAATTTTTTATATCGTTCTCTTGCCATGGTTATCCTTCTCTCCTAGAGCCACGGAGAGATTACCTGCAAATATTGTTGTCAAGGATGGAAATTGACAAATTTGGGGTTTCTCTTATTAATGATTTAAATCACTGAAAAGTGTATCTCATAAGAAATATGGGGTAAATATGCACCTCGTAGCCACAATATCCTAGTAGCCCAATTATTGCCAATATACAACATGCTACTTTGAATGCAAAGGTCACGGGGTGGACAAATAACATATGTATTTGAACCACAATAAATGGTAAGATGCTAATCATCATGATTTAGTTTGAAATTTTTGTTTGGGAATCCAAAGATATGCTAGTTCCTATGCCAATGAAACACAAAAAAACATAGGTTATATCAAACTTCACAATAATAACCTCATATATTTTCATCTAATATTGAGAAAATAACGTACATGTCATCTAAAAGAAAAATTACAATTCGTAGAGAAATCAAATTCAAAATTTTGCGGTTTTATAAGCAACAACAATCAACAGTAGTGTTGTGAAGGTAATTGTATACCATTCCAGTTTAATGCTTTCTTACAGCTATTTTCACACTGTCATTTTTCATTTAGCCATATTTTAACTAAATCCCGACTGAGCTTCCAGTATTTTATTCGTTTTCATTGTAATAAACATCCAAATACTTATAGATCTTGCAGATGCGATGTGTAATATCCCAAATTTGTTACCTACCATTTATAGGTATGGTCCTTTTGATCGTGATGATTATATTGATGTTTTATTTTATATTGGGTCAAAGACCGCACTGCATATGAACATGATGATTTCTTCCATATATTGGGCGTAAGCCAACTATTGATGATATATAGGTATATATATGTTTTGTGTTGGGTGTGGACCGTGAAGCACATGACTAATGAAATGTTTATGTTGGGTGTGGACCCTAAAGCACATGATCAATGACATGTTTTGTGTGGGGTGAAAGGATCTGGAGCACATGAGTAATTACATTTGTGTTGAGCATAAAGCTCTGGAACAAATGAATATATAATTTGGAAATGTTGGGCATAAGATCTTGAGCATTCCATGTTGGTGTTGAGCATAAGATCTGGAGCATTGAATCTTTGGCCATTGTATCCATAGGTGTATCATACAAGTACATCCTAGCATTTAGTGTTTAGCGTGAGCTCTGGAATTGCACTATGTTTGTAACTCCCTGTTATAAGCATTAAGTATGGGCTCTGGTAAGCGTTAGGGGTTACTGAAAAGATTAAAATCACCTCCGAGTGAAGACGACTCAAGGAATAATGTTGACCTCATCATACTTATCTTTAAGTGATTAAATAAAATTTCAAATTTCTATATTATCATCAAGTACTGAAGAAATACCACGTTATACGAGGGAAATCCAACATGAAAAGATGTTTAGAGTTTCCTATCCTGGTAGACCTGAGCCATCTCTCTACTTGACCTTCATAAACCAAGTGTCATTAAGTCTAATGGATAACGACACATGATGCCTGAAGATAAGTGTTAACAGGTATTTTAATACTATGTATTTTATACATAGTATGTATAAAGAATTAATTATGATTAATTATATAATTGACTAAAGAAAGAAGAGAAAACTCCACCAATTATTATTTATTATTAAAGGTTAATAAATAGTGAAATATCTATGAAAGACTAACTAGGAACTAGTTAAAACTTCCTAGGTTAAGAATTGAAAATTACCCGAGTAAATTAAAAAGGGTTAAATCAAGAAATCAAGGATTTCTTGATTTAACTGCGCCTTTGACTAAAAATTCGGCCTATAAAGACTCAATCCAAGCAAAGGATTGGGGGTTCTCATTTTTATCTAGGAGAATTATTATTCTGCTTGTTCTGCTCTCGAGTGTTTTCTTGGAGAAATTTTCCTGCAAGGAAAAGAGGATTGATTCAGAATTGATTACTAGTTAGGAAACCCTACCTTAGGAGCTCTAAGCTACTTGCATGTTGGAGTCCAGCTTGGGGGGATCCGGATTAGAACCAAGAATGGTTCCAGGTCATTGTTGGGAGGAACATGGTAGTTCCCAAGTGATTTTGTCATCAAACAGAGGTCAGATCTGTATTGAATTGTTAATGCTGGTTATTTAAGTGTGTAGGTGCAGCCATTGACAAAACTTAAATTTCAGGTATGAAACCCTTGAAGGATTATTCTATTTCTTCTCAAAGTTTCATTAATTTTTATGTTAAGTAATGGCTGAAATGAAGTTTCTAACCCTAATGGTTATGTTTTATGGTTATCAATCTGCTAGGGTTGTATATGCAATTTACTAATCATAGGATAGAGAAATATTATTATATGCTATACATTACTAGGGTTTGTATTTTGAGTGAAATTCTGTAATTATCTGCATGTCTAGTTTATGTGCACCATACCTAGTTTTTGTTATGAGTTAGCCTATTCTACAGGTGGCATTACTCTCCTGACATATTTCATTTGTTAGCAGAGGGTTGTTTTTAATTGAACATTTGTTCAGAAGTACAGGTTAAATATATATAAATATAGAGTTACATTTATGTATTATTTGATTTATTATAAACTAAAGAACAGAACCTAAATATTAAACTAAATCTACTAGGAACAAAATTCATATAATAATCAAGCTAACAAATTATTAAAGACCTTCTAAGGTCTTCTCTACATAATCATATAAAAACAAATTAAATATCATAACATTCCATTTTAATAAACATAATCAAAATTAACCAAACAGAGAGGCATCGTCACCATCCATGTGGTCCATTGTCAAAATTCTGTATTATTATATAAAATCCACAATCCAAATCATATCCATTTCCATAAGTCAAATGTTTAATTCACAGTCCTATTATTACAGTCATCCATTATAAAACATAAAGGTTGTTAAAGGTCACATTTAAAATCTACACATAACCAACACATCATATTAACCATTGGAAACAACTAAAACCCATTTTTGTCATCAAAAGGTCGTGACATAGAATCATGTAGATGTCTAGACCCATTACAGTAACATTAATATATTCATAAACATTTCAAATCCAAATAGTAAGCAATCGTATAAACTTTCCATACAGTCCATGCTACACATCTAGTATGTGCAGGCTACACTGTCAAATTATGCCACAACCCTTTAACCAAACAACACTTAAACTAACATCAAGGTCGTAAAGACCCTAGTTACGGCCTCGACCAAATTTCAACTAATCTCACAGAAACACTATGTTAAAACCAAATCGACGTCATGGGTTGTCATAACCTCAGGCTGTTACAACCTTCTTTTCTTCCAAATAAATGATTCATATTATAAAATATCAACTAAAAATCTATCGTAGTCATTGGGAGAGGCACATGCCATTCATGCCATGGCCTGCACCCACGCTGAGCCAATTCAGAACTAAGAATACAATACTCTGTTTAAAAACATAGACTCTTTTTATAAGCTAACGTAGAGCACGTGGTGGCAAGCCAATGGGCTATGGCACCATTGTTACAATGGTGTAGCCCATGGCATAATGCCTAAGCTCTAGAATCTCCCTTCTCAAAATACATACCAAAAAAATAGAGTGTTGTGCATATGGCCTTAAAACAAAATGATAAATACATAGAGTAATTATTTACAGGATGTAAGGCCATGATTGATTCCTTTAGAGTCCACATAAAACATAGAAACTAAATAACCATACGAAACCCAAGTTACACAGTATTAAATGTTGGATTAATTCATAGTTATTTCATACGAAATCATTACAGTCTTCATATAAAAAATCAATGCGTCATGCATTTAAACAGAGAGGGAGGAAACCCCTTTGATGGAAATTCAAGGAATCAAAACGATAATGGCAAGCTATGAGCTGTGGCACCATTACAAGTAATGGTGCAGCCACGGCCCAAAAAAATGCCAAATCTCTCAATGAGAGTCCATTTAAAATTAGAGAAAACTACAACATAAACCCTGAAGGCAGAGTAACAAGTACCATAAAAAACCCCAACCTAGTAAATATTTCCAACTTAGGAATGCCTAAAATGAGAGGAGGCAAGTGATTATTTCTGGCAGGCTTACCATAGCCGTGGAGAAGAAATCCAAAATTGACAATGCAACCTATGCAAACCTCGGTGTGCCTTCACATTCACCTGCAGACAAACCGCAATGTCATGAGGAGCATGACCATGCCATGGAGAAAACCAAATGAAGCATTGCATTTTACACAAAGCTGGTATAAACTCACATGCGAATCGATGGGGTCCAATCCATTCTCCAAACGTGCAGAGGTCTCACTACACCACATTGCCAATACCATAAATCACTTACAATGAATGCCAAGTCCTTTTCCAAGGGTTTTCACCAACCCCAATGGCATTAATGGAACCATCTAGTGGCCATTAACGCCACCATAAACCCCATCCACAATATCATGGATCAACATTAAATCAACATTATTATATCATAAACCCTCTATACTATGGTTTCTCCACCCTTTAAAATTTAGCACAGGCTCATTACTAATGACATGGTTTGTATACCATAAGTCCCAACCTTATGGTATGTGTAGCCCTTAATACTATCATATAGTATTACAATGTTTTCCCTTAACACTATCATATAATGTTATAATGCTTTTCCTTAGCATCAATAGCATATAGTGTTATCATATGCCATTTAGGATAGTTCATATAGGTAGCATATGCATTTAAGTCATAGTCTAGGTTTGTAGCATTTATGCATAATGGAAAACGTAGTTTTCCATGATGCCCTCACTAGGAAGAACAAGCATAAGTCTAAAAGCTTGTCACTAAGGTAAACCTACAAAATAGAAACAAGAGACGAGTACGTACAACTAAAGAAGTGATAGACAATAATAATGATAAGAACATTAATACAATTCATAAGCATTCAGTAAATTAACGAATAAAGTTAATTAGCAAACATAGGGCATACCTGAATCGTAAAATGGGTCAATAACAAAAGTGTAAGAAAAACGGGAAGTTTAACTAAGGAATGAATTGTGTCAAGTAACCAAGAATCCTGATGCCGCAAGAGTAACCTGTGAATCAATGAATAAGGTGCCTTAGTTCGAATGAACTAAGTAAGCCTCCATAATGAAGAATAACCTTACCTCTCAGATCGTCATGGGAGAATGAGTCCCGCCACTCCATCACTTTGTTCCCATCAATAAAGTGAAGTTAGTTTTCATTAAATAAACAAAGTATACATGTGCAGGAGTAAACATTGAACTATATAGCGCATTTATTCATTAACATTAATAACTAAGATATATTGACAGTTTAAATAACATAATTAAGACATAAGAAGTAAACGAACTAATAGTCACAGAATGGATAAGAGATTAAAAAGACAGTGGGAAGAATCCGAAGATGTTGAAAGTTTAAGGAGCATATATGTTTCCGTATGAGTACTAATGATCCCTTTTGGGTAGTTTTCAGTAGCCTATAATTTTTTTTTTCAATTTTTGGGGACATTACAAGTGGCATCAGAGCCCTGTTTCAATACTGAGAGATTTATGGGCTTACCAAGCATTCACACAATGAAAATAAAGTATGAAAAGTAATGTTTGTTACTAACAGAAAATTTTTGCTGCTATTAAAAAAATTTGTGTTATAGGAAATTTTTTACAGTGTTGTTCAGTTTATGAACCCTAAGCAAGAAAATAGCCGACAGGAAGAAATGACCACCCGCACTCCAGAAGAGAACTTGGTGGTCGAGCTAAACTCTGATGTGATGAAAACTTTGCATAGTATGTAAGCTGAACTGAAGAGTTTCAGAGAGGATAGTCTGAATGAAAGAAAGGAACAACAAGCTATAAATGAATCATTATTGCGAAACATGACGGGAGGGAGCCCACAAGGTAAAACTACCTAGTCCACCAATATATCCAAAAGAGAACCATACCATGAGATGGCTAGCAGCCCAAGAGAAGTAGAAAAAGAAGGTACACCTGAAGCAACTAAATGAGATCATCATAGTCCTGCTAGTGATGACTCACTTTCTCCACAGAGAAAGAGGCAAAGAAGTGATGACAGTCTTCAGGGGGAGTTTCGAAAGATAATAGCCCTGACCTATGAAGGTGAAGTAAATATGGGAGAAAATGTTGAAGAATGGTTGTTGGGAATCAGTAAGCATTTCCAGGTTCATAACTATTCTAGTTTGATGCAGGATAGTCTTTCCATCTACAACCTAAATGGTATAGTAGCAAGATGGTGGTGAGATTTAAAGCACACCAAGAAAGATGAGCTGTGAGAAATAAGCTGGGAAAAATTCCAAAAGATTTTCCAAGAAAAATACATGTGGGAAAGGTTCTTTGACTGCAAGGTAAAAGAGTTCCATGAACTGTGCATGGGGTCCATGACTATGGATGCACTTATAAACATATTTCTAGATCTGTTGCATTATGTACCGTATATCAAAAAATAAAAGGTGAAGATCTAGCAGTTCCTAGGATGTATTCCTCCCAGTTTTCAGTACAGGATTGAATTTGACATGCCAACGACTCTGGATACTGCACTACACAAGGCCCAGCTCTGCTATGAGCATGGAAAGTTATGGCAAGAAAACCAGAACCGAAATAGAGAAAAGTCTAGAAATTTTTCTTGTAACCGTAGGCCTGGGTCAAACCCATAGCCTTATAGGAAGCAAAATAATAGCTTTCCAGTGAACAAGAACTTAAATAAAGATAGTATGAAGCCTTATGTACTAGCTCCTAATGGCAACAAGCAAGTGGCAATTGGAGCCAATGCTACCCCTTTAGCGATCAAACGCTAGAAGTGCGATGGGCCGCATTATGCCTGAGATTGTAAGAACAAGAATAATGGAGTCTTGCATAACCTGCAAGAAGAACCTACCATTGAGGATATAGCAGGAACCTCGTGAATGTATGCAGCATTAGATGTCCGATAGGCAGACCATCAAGATACAATGGTCAAGATCGAAGGTAATATCTTGAACACCTCTGTTTCAATACTTATTGATCCCAGTGCTTGTCAGAGCTATGTTGCACCTAATATTGTTGATTTATGCAAGTTAGGAAAAGTAAAGCATGATAAACAGTGGCTGGTATAGTTAGCCACCTGTATGAAATGAAAGGTTTCGGAGATTGTTAAAGAATGTGAAGTAAACCTGAATGGTTTCCTCACTAAGGTAAACCTGAACATCCTACCTTTAGGATCGTATGATATTCTTATCGACATGGAATGGTTGGAACAACACCATGTCATGCTCGATTGTCTACACAAGTATATCTTGTGTACTAATGGCCAAGGGAACCAGGTGAATGTTCAAGGCATCCCAAAGAAAGTTTTTGTAGGACAAATATCTACCTTACAAGCAAAGAAATGTGTTAGGAAGGGATGCAAGTTATTTGCAGTGAACATCCAAGACCTAGAGTCTGATAGAGAACAATGCATAGAAGAATTCTCCATTCTTGAAAATTTCAAGGACGTGTTTCCTCAGGAAATCCCCGAATTACCTTCGAAACGAGACCTAGAATTTTCCATTGAACTGACCCCAAGATCAGTTCCGGCTTCCAAAGCCCCTTACTGCATGAGTGCACCAAAATTGGTGGAACTCAAACTGCAGTTGCAATATTTAATAGAGAAAGGCTATATCCAACCCAGTGTGTTCCCTTGGGGAGCACCGATTTTGTTCATAAAGAAGAAGGATGATACGATGTGGATGTGCATTGATTATTGTTAGTTGAACAAAATGACTATAAAGAACCATTACCCGCTCCCTAGGATTGATGATTTGTTCGACCAGGTGGGAGGAGACAAAATATTTTTGAAGATTGACCTATGATACGGGTACCATCAGGTACGGATACGAGATGAATATATTCCCAAGACCACCTTTCATACGAGGTACATGCACTACGAGTTTGTAGTGACACCATTTGGGTTGACAAATGCACCCGTCAACTTTATGTGTATGATGAACAACATATTCAGTAAATATTTGGATAAGTGTGTACTAGTATTTATTGACGACATTCTGGTTTATTCCAAGAATAATAAGGAACATGAAGAACACCTTCGCATAGTACTTCAGGTGTTAAGAGAACACCAACTCTATGCTAAGTTTACTAAATGTGATTTTTACCAACCACAAATACAGTACCTAGGTCACATCAAATCCGAGGTAGGGATAACTGTGGATCCAGAAAAGATTCGAGCTATAAAGGATCGGCCTACCCCAACTAGTGTAATTGAAATTAGGTCCTTTTTGGTTTTAGCTGGGTATTATCGAAATTTCATTGAAAATTTCTTGAGAATTGCTTGTCCCATGATGGCCTTGCAGAAGAAAGCGAATAAGTTCTTATGGATTGACAAGTGTGAAGAAAGTTTTCAAAAGCTTAAGCATCTTTTGATGATTGCACCAGTGTTATGGATTGCGGATCCCGATGGGGATTTTGTTGTATGCATGGATGCAAGCAAGGAAGGACTTAGAGGGGTCCTCTTGCAAAATGATCATGCGATCTGTTATGAATCATGGAAATTAAAAGAGCATGAACAGAATTATCCCACGCACGATCTTGAGCTAGCGGCCATTAACCACACTTTAAAGATGTGGAGGCACTACCTCACAGGAAGGAAGTTCCTCCTAAAGATTGAAAATATGAGTCTAAACTATTTATTCGATCAACCTGATCTGAATGCAAGGCAAGCTAGATGGTTGGATTTCCTGAGTGAGTATCACTTTGAACTAAATCACATTAAGGGAAAAGAGAACAAATTTGTCGATGCGTTGAGTCGACGGACTCATATGATATATGACATGACCTTGAGTCAAACTGATGCAGATTTGCATGAGAATATTAGAATGGCCAACAAGGTTGACTTGTTATATGTGGAAATCCTCAAGAACTTCGAGGAGGACTGGTTGTTTCAACAACAAAAGGAATACAAGGTGGATGAATCTGGACTACTATTGTCTAAGGATAGATTGTATGTTCAAGTTGGAGGGGACATTCAGTCCAACATCCTCACAAAATTTCATAGGGCACCCTACTCGAGGCACCCGAGATATCAAAAGATGATATCTTCCATCAAGAGACACTTTTTTTCACCCAAGTTAAAGGCCAACATTGCAATGTTTATTGCGAAATGTCAGGAATGCCAGCTTGTTAAAGCTGAACACCAACATCCTTTAGGATTTCTACAGCCATTGCCCATTCTAGAATGGAAGTGGGAGATTATCAATGTGGATTTTATTACTGGCTTATCGAAAAGTAAGAAGCAAAATGATTCCATATTCGTAGTCATTGACAAGTTGTCAAAGGCAGCACACTTCATCCCCGTGAAATTGACCTACAAGGCCGTGAACATTGTCGATATCTTCCTGAAAGAGATATTTAGATTACATGGAATACCCAAAGTAATTATCTCAGATCGAGATGTTAAGTTTATAGGAAACTTTTGGAGATCTTTATTCTCTAGATTAGAGATGCAACTGAACTTTAGCACTGCCTATCACCCACAGATGGACGGGCAGACGGAAAGAAAAAACCAAATTGTGGAAGACATGCTTCAAATGTATGTCATGAACAACCCCACCAAGTGGGAGGATTATATGCATGTTGCAGAGTTTGCATATAACAATGGGTATCAGGATTCTGCCAAGATGAGTCCCTTCGAGGTACTCTATGGATGGAAGTTTAGGACCCTAGTTACTTGGGACAGTCTGGTGGATGGGCGCATGTTAGGGCCTGACTTGTTATTGGAATTGGAATAGTTAGTTACCAAGGTCCAGGTAAATATTAAAGAGGCACAAGACCATCAGAAACGTTATGCAGATAAGAAAATAAAAGATAAAGACTATCGAGTAGGTGAGCATGTATACTTGAAAGTAAAAGAAAAATGGAGCGCATTGAGCTTAGGTAGGTGTGGTAAGTTAGCACCTAGGTTTTGTGGACCTTTTGAAATTCTGGCCAAGAAAGGAACAGTGGCTTATGAACTAGAATTACCTATGCACATAAGAGTTCATAATGTTTTTCATGCATCTTTATTAAATAAATATGTTTATGACACTAAGCATGTCATTGATTGGTCATTATTATAGGTGGAACCTAGGGGGTAATTTGCCCTTGAGCCTTTGCATATATTGGACAAGAGAGAGGTGCATCTTTGGAAGCGCACTGTAGTCCAATTAAAAGTGCAGTGGAAGCACTTTGAGGTAGATGAGGCTACCTGGGAGAATGAGGCCACCATGAGAAAGGCTTACCTCGCCTTGTTTCATGATATCATTTAGAGTCCCTAGAACACTAGGGACGGTGTGGTACTAAGTGGGGAGTGATGTAATATCCTGAATTATGGACCTACCATTTATAGGCATGATCCTATTGACCATGATGATTATATTGATGTTTTATTTTATATTGGGTCAAAGACCCCACTACATATGAACATGATCATTTGTTTCGTATATTGGGTGTAAGCCAATTGTTGATGATATATAGGTATATATATGTTTTATGTTGGGCGTGGACCCTAAAGCACATGATTGATGAAATGTTTGTGTTGGCCATGGACCGTGAAGCACATGATCGACGAGATGTTTTGTGTGGAACGAAAGGCTTTCAAGCACATGAGTAATTACATTTGTGTTGAGCATAAAGCTCTGGAACACATGAAAATATAATTTGGAAATGTTGGGCATAAGCTCTGTAACATTCCATGTTGGTTTTGAGCATAAGCTCTAGACAATCGGATCTTTGGCCTTTGTATTCTTAGGTGTATCCTACAACTACATCCTAGCATTTAGTGCTGAGCATGAGCTCTGGAATTGCACTATGTTTGTAACTCCCTGTTATAAGCATTGAGTATGGGCTCTGGTAAGCGCTAGGGGTTACTAAAAAGATTAAAAGCACCTCCAAGTGAAAATGACTCGAGCAATAATATTGATCTCATCATACTTATTTTTAAGTGATTAAATGAAATTTCAAATTTTTTTAATCTCATCAAGTACTGAAGAACTACCACGTTATACGAGGGAAATTGAACGTGCAAGGATGTTTAGAGTTGCCTAGCCTAGTATACCTGAGCCATCTATCTACTTGACCTTCATAAACGAAGTGTCGTTAAATCTAAGGGATTATGACACATGATGCTCGAAGACAAGTGTTAAAAAGTATTTTAATACTATGTATTTTATACATAGTATGTATAAAGAATTAATTATGATTAATTATATAATTGAATAAATAAAGAAGAGAAAACTCCACAAATTATTATTTATTATTAAGAGATTAATAAATAGTTAAATATCTATGAAAGACTAACTAGGAACTAGTTAAAAGTTCCTATTTTAAGAATTGAAAATTACCCCAGTAAGTTAAAAAGGGTTAAATCAAGAAATCAAGGATTTCTTGATTTAACTGCCCCTTTGACTGAAAAGTATGCCTATAAAGACTCAAGCCAAGCAAAGTCTTAGGGGTTCTGATTTTTATCTAGGAGAATTATTATTCTGCCTGTTCTGCTCTCAAGTGTTTTCTTGGAGAACTTTTCCTGCAAGGAAAAGAGGATTGACTCAAAACTAATTACTAGTTAGGAAACCCTACCTTAGGATCTCTAAGCTACTTGCATGTTGGAGTCCAACTCAGGGGGATCCGGATTAGAACAAGGAAAGGTTCTGGGTCATGGTTGGGAGGAACATGGTAGTTCCCAAGTGATTTGGTCACCAAATAGAGGTCATATCTACATTGAATTGTTAATGCTGGTTATTTAAGTGTGTAGGTGCATCCATTGACAAAGATTAAATTTTAGGTATGAAACCCTTGAAAGCTTATTCTATTTCTTCTCAAAGTTTCATTAATGTTTATGTTAAGTAATGGCTGAAATGAAGTTTCTAACCCTAATGGTTTTGTTTTATGGTTATCAATCTGCTAAGGTTGAATATGCAATTTACTAATCATAGGCTGGAGAAATCTTATTATATGCTATACATTACTAGGGTTTGACTTTGAGTGAAATTCTGTAATTATCTGCATGTCTAGTTTATGTGAACCATAACTAGTTTTTGTTATCAGTTAGCCTATTCTACATGTGGCATTATTCTACTGACATATTTCATTTGTTAGCAAGGGGTTGTTTTTAATTCAAGATTGCTTCAAAAGTATAGGTTAAATTTATATATAAATATAGAGTCACATTTATGTATTATTTGATTTATCATAAACTAAAGAACAAAACCTAAATATTAAACTAAATCTACTAGGAACAGAATTCATATAATGTAATGTCCCTCTTGTAAACCCCTGAATGCTCTGTAAACTTTTGAATATTATTGTATTCGTCTGCTGGTGAGGATCCCAAGGCCAAGGCCCCACCAGTAAGACCTTGAAATTAATATAGGCTAAGTTCCAAGTCAGAGGCTTAGGTCGTAAACACACCTTAACGATAGGAAAATTGAACGTATAAGGGCAAAGGAGCATGGTTAGGGATTCCTAATTTACTACGAGAATTTAGCCCAAAATAACTACCCTAGCCTAGCCTTCTGTTGACTCCGTCACAAAGGGGCTTCCTTTTTTTTAATATATAAAGTTTAACAAGAGAAAAACCACCAAGGGTTTTTCGAAAGGAACTTCAGGTAGAA
>LPNX010510389.1:0-26733 GCA_001517045.1 Pseudotsuga menziesii
CCTCAAATGGAAATAGCAAAGGATTAGATCTTACCGATTTGAGGTGTTCGTCCTTGTCCCGGAGTTTGCTGATCTAGGGTTTGTCACTGAAACCCTAATTTTTAAATATTGGAATTTTTCAGATCTGATTGGATGAACAGATATATCTCTTCAAATGGAACTATCAAATGTACTCCTTTTCTGAAAACAGTGGAGGGAATCTCCCAGAACAGGAAGCCCTAATTTTCTGATTTCTTCCGCATAAATTCCTGTTACTGTTTCTATGATATATCCTAAATTAATTATCCTATGTGTCTGAAATTTCTCACTAAGGTAAAATCGCATGTCCCTGATCCAACACCACAGTTTTCATCATAATTGGTTTCACCATTTGGGATTTATGATCCTTTTCCCAGGGTGACCTGTTACAGGACTGTTCAGAACATCGAAGTTATACGGCATTCCACGTATCTCTGGTTCATCTTCTGAGTCTGAAATTTATAACACAGAAATTACAGTCCGTACCCTTTCTGAAACATCTTCAAGAATTCCATTTGGACCTCTGTAGCCTAAGATATTGCAGATCTCCCCAGGTGTCCTGTTTATGGATGATTTCTGGAAGAGGATGGAACCCTAACTTGGAGAGATCATATATCCCATAATATAGCGAATCAGAGGGTTTCCTTTGGAAACAGTTTTCATTAGGATTTTATCTTAGGCCCCTGCAATTTTCAGCTTCTGCGACTTCGTCAATCTCGGAATATAGCCACTGTACCAAAACTTAGCAGTTTTAGTATTTAGGGTTTCTCCTAGCTCAGGGTCAAACTAGGGTTTGACTTTCCCAGAGTTTCACCCAACCAAATTTATTGATCCAGGTCTCTAAATTTCGGTTTTGATGAGGAGGACAATCCTATTCTAGTCTCACTCAAAAATTACTCTTCTGTAGAAAGCCCTAATTTCCACATCGAAACTGAAAATGCTTGAAATTGAATTCCGCATCGACAGAAAGATGCACCCTTCAATGGAGAGTCATCCTAGCATACTTGTGCTGAAAATATGTGGAGGAAGATCCACAAAATAGGAATCCCTAGTTCTTGTAGCTGCACAATGTCTTCTTCTCAGGTTAGCTCTGATACCATGTTAGTTTTTCAACATTTAAGCTAGCATTATGTTAAGATCTTTTCACTGAGAGAATAACAAGCACAGCAATCACATAAGCACATCACAAGAGACAAGAGACGCAAAGATTTTAGGAGGGGAAACCATAAATGGAGAAAACCCCTCAACTTCCTCTAAGATATTATCACCACAAGATGTGATCCCAAAATAGTAAGATTACCTCCCAACACAACAGCAGCCTTCTGTCTTCTGTCAAGCCAAAGTATTTCCTTCTCCAAAGGTGCGCCACACTTGAGAGAGCAAGTGATGTAAGTCACAAGTGATAAATAGAGAGACTCTCACTCTCTATTTATATTCTTCCGTTGACTTGAAGTGCACTCAACCATGTAGGCTTAACTTATAATTAATTACTTGAGCCTACACCTTAATTAGTGTATAATAACCCAAGTGCCCCTAAACTGTGGGGACTTACCTAATGACTTGATATGACTTGTTTACATTATTAATCCTCCCGATCGGAACATCGGGGCATGACCACATGACTCAAATACATAATAGAAACATCCCGGAATAAACATCGGGTTACAATACATAAGATACATAGACGAATACATTCTGAAGTTACATATACATTAACAGTGTGGTGGAATGCCTTGAAGAAGGAGAATAATGTTTGGGTGACAGTTCCTTTTGAGGGGTCAATGATTGAGTTTGGGACTAACAAATTCAAATTTGCAAATCCCAGCTTCCAACTCCTCTCCCAATGAAGGATAAATAAATCCCAGCGTGCACGGATTTGACTCCTCTTGGTGCCATTCACCTGCCAGGTAATGCCTTGTAGCTCACTACCAACAACTTGTTACAATTGAGGCTTTCCAAAGGGCAATTTGCAACTCAATCCCTATTCTATTTCACACACTTGTAAATTGTCTTCAAAACACCCCACAAGTTCTCGGTCTTCTAAAGAAAACTATAAATCATTTATTAATTTCATCACAAATCCAAGCATAGTATCAAACAGTCATAGCCCAAACAGTTATCTTCAGTTAGTCCTCCATCAATATCCCATATTAACATACTGACAGGAAAATTTGGTATGTCAAGTTATACATTACATCCATTATGCTCTCAATGTGGCCCAGCAGAGTAAGTGTAAAAATATAACAACAGAGAAAGAAAAGGTAGATACTTACATTATCAGAGATGTAGCAATCCCAAATTTGAGCATTATGACCAAAAAGAATTGGTCCTGCATTAATAATATCAGCATTGGGAAGAGTGTGTGGATCATCTATATCATTCACATTGAAGTTGCAAGTCCATATACGGGCACTGCATGAACATAAATGCAAAATAAATATTTAACTTTCATTTACAAGACACAAGGAAACAACTGTCATTTAGAAAATCATCCAACAAATAAAACAAGAAACTTCTATTGAAACAGAAAAATATCACATGTATAAGAGCTATGCACAAGTCTGGTGACAACAGTTACAAACTCTGAACAACAAAAGCAGTACCATTAGCACATGCAAAAAAATTCCAACGATATTGCAAAGTCTGACTGACACTCCCATCCCTGGACCATCACTATGCAATGCCCTACTCTGCCACCTTGGATTGTATGTAATTAAATTTTAATAAATTACATGAAACATTGTCATGATTTTGGTGCTAGGACATGTAGGCCTTGTGTTGAAATGAAGAGCTTCTTGTTCCATGCCCCAATACAAGCGGAATGTTATCCCATGTCTGCAACTCCTCCAACATACACCATGAACCCATGAACCTGGGTATGTGACAACTTATCGTGCAACAAAGGATTCGGTGGCAAGTATGAGATAGTGTTGTCTAGATTGAATAGATAATTCATTGTTATAGTGAGTAGAAAATCTAGGGAACACTAGGCAGCCGAAGCAGGATGCCACATAGGAATCTATAAGACAAAGAAAAACTATAAGAAAATATTAAATTGAATATTCATTTAAGATATCAAATGGTTATTCAACTCTGTAAGAAGTTAAGTCAACATCTATGAA
Organism: Pseudotsuga menziesii; assembly: GCA_001517045.1. Classification (NCBI taxonomy): domain Eukaryota; kingdom Viridiplantae; phylum Streptophyta; class Pinopsida; order Pinales; family Pinaceae; genus Pseudotsuga; species Pseudotsuga menziesii. Next base: position 3,141 of record LPNX010510389.1, read on the forward strand.
CACTCAACAGTTGCATCTATCTCCCCCACTTGCAAATCAAAATTTCATTGCCAAACATTGAAATTTTAGGATGAATACATGCTAACAAATTATAAAAAGCAGTTAACAAGGGGATAATTTAATACCCTGCAACCTTGTACAATGCTCTCTCTCTCTCTCTCATACACACACTAAGGAAAGAATGCATCAATGTATAAACACAACAAACAATACACCAGAAATAGAACATACCTTCTCTACAGGGACATTATCATACACATTCACCATCCCAGCATAAAGCATTGTTAGTTGTGTGCAAGGCTGTTTTCCTGGAACAATATAGATGGGACTTATTATGCTTTTAATTACCATGGTAGCAAATTCCAGAAAACAACTGTAAGCTATTTTAATAATGAGTTTAGTCAATTGGGGGAAAAACCTCAAAAATATGCATCAACCAAGTCTTTATTGACTTGCTCTTGTCAATAACCGTTTCGCTGCCAACTTCCAAGCGACCAATTTGTTTTGGATCAATTTCATACTTTTCCAAAAGCAACGTTACTGCTGTCAAATTGAAGGCATTCATACAAGGAATCAGCTCATAAAATTATTGGGAAATATCAAACAAGCATGATATAACCTCTATCTTGTGAAAATATTATTCTACTACCATACACAAGTACCATACACGAGAATAAAATGTATAGCTGCCTCAAAATATACGATAATGAAACAATGAATGAACAGAAATTCAATGGTAATAGGCAGTGAAAAAATATGTACAAGATTGTCAAAATGCTATACAAGATATCAGAAAATCTTGTTCTTACCTCATAGAAATAATGCTAGAGGTCTTGAATACCTTCATGAGCATATTACTCCGCCAGTGATACACCGGGATTTTAAGGCCAGCAACATCCTGCTTGACAAGAATTACAATGCCAAAGTGTCTGATTTTGGTTTGGCAAAGCTTGGTTCTGAAAAATTGAATGGTGAAATATCCACTCGAATTTTAGGAACTACAGGATATGTTGCCCCAGATTAAGTTTCTTAACGTACATCAAATGCTATTCCTTAACATCAGCAACATATAGCCTAAGATACAAGAAGTTTACTGCTTGACTTCTGATCACTCGATACAATTTTTACTGCAGGTATGCTTTGACATGACACTTGACTACAAAATCAGATGTTTACAACTTTGGTGTTGTGCTTTTAGAGCTTTTGACAAGTAGTGTACCTGTAGACATGAAGAGGCCTCCTGGACAAGGCGTACTTGTCTCTTGGGTATTGATTATTTCTCTATCTTGTTCTCTTATACTATGTATTTTCTTAAGTATCCTTTTTTCCAATCTGCAAAATTTGACCCCAACCTCTCATTTCATGGATAAATCATTCATAGCTTACTTGATTTATTCCCCAACCCTTGGTATGGTATGAATGTTTTGTTCCTCAACATGTTCCCCTTAACAAATGAAGCAAATCTGACCTTTTAATTTGAGCTGGTGAAGCCCAGGGCACAAACATAAGCCCATCACTATTAGGCAACCGTATTCTAATCAGGGCTTGGGATGTCTGCTCTGACAAATGTATATATACAGCTTTCAAATATTTTGCATTCCAAATGAAAAGTGCCAATAAGACTTTGCTTGTCAAATTAAGGTCCTATCTGCCCATTTCACCCCTTCTTTGATTAGCTGCAATGTCTCAATCGACTAGTTAAATCAAATGAAACCTTCCCTACCAAAACAAGACCAAGTTTGTTGAATTTGAAACTGGAGAATTTATAGACAGTTGTCTATATCAAAGTCCTTAGAGCATAACTGATCCTATACTGCATGGAATAGCCAGCAACAAATCAGCCAAAGCCAAAGCCATGTTTTGGCATGCTTTCTGGTTGGTTTTAGTGTTGACTCGTTATTGAACCTTGAAAGATATGGAAGTGACTATGCACCTTGCAGAAGGCTTCAATCAGATGGCTACAAGCATGACCAGATTTTGAAGAGAGTGCTAGCCAGCTCATTGGAGCCCTCTGTTAGGTCATTAGTAACTTTGAAATGCATTTGCTGCTCTGGCATTGCCTAATTATCTGAAGGCCCAGCTCTTTTATTGCCAGACTAAATAGTTCCACCCTATTGATCACTTTCTAGATACTTGGTTTTTATTTTCAGGTATACTTGGCATTTCTGCATGCTTTTGTTTAATGGAATGCTTACTTGCTTTTGTCAGGTTGTTCCATGCCTTACTGATAGAGATAGGTTCATGGAACTGGTCGATCCTGTTCTGGAAGGGCAGTACTCAAAGAAGGAACTAATACAGGTACCTAAAGTTCATTTTAGAAAGCTCAATCTCTTCATGTCCGTGTCTATTTTCTTGATGTGTGGGAATGACCTTATGACTTTAAAGTCTACACATTTGGTGAAACCTGCAGGTAGCAACCATTGCAGCAATGTGTGGTCAATCAGAAGGAGATTATCGACCTCTGATGACTGATGTAGTTCAATCCTTGATTCCCCTTGTGAAACAGCAAACTGGTTCCAGAGTGACAAGCTCTCCCAATTTCCGCCATCATATTGTTACTATCAAATGCTCTTCAGTTGATAGTGTAAGCAGTGGAACAAGCCTCAACAGCAATTTTTCAGAGCAATGCTTGAGAACGGATCCATTTGGGGTTAGGGTTTTGAGGGATTTTTGTATACAATTGAGCAATTTTTCAGAGCAAGAGATGCATTAGGGGGAATTGAGGTTGATGCAGAAGTTTTCAATAGTTTTATTGAGGTCATAATGACCATAAAGTTTGATAGGCTATTTGAGGGTATACATGATAAATGTAGAATCCTGTTCAATAATTTAATTCCCTCTATAGAAGAGAGATGTATGTATAGTGATCTATTTTTGCTGAAGAACATGGAAATCCTGGTAAAAGAAATGAACTCAAGCAAGGAGGTTAACTTATCTATTAAAGAGCATGTACTTACAAGTGCAACTGATATGGTGGAATGCCTGAGAACAGATCCATTTGGGGCATTCTGTCAGCCTCAGTGTGACCTCTGCAAACCCTCCTCCTTTACAAACCCTCCTTTGCCGCCCTCTCCTCTGTGAGCTCTGTCCCCTATGACCTTATCCTCTTCGGCCCTCTCCTATTGTTCACGAGATGAAGAATTACCTATTGACCACTCCTCTACGGAAAAAGGGCAGAAACCCCTCCCATTCCCATTATAAATCTCACAGATAGCACTTCTCTGCTGCACCCAGATCTTCTCGTGATGGGGAAGGAGAGACAGCACTGGTTTTCAGTTCATTTTGGGATTTTACTGTGAAATTTGCACCACTGGTAGAGATTTTAAATGAATGGTCTTCACCTATAATAGATGATGGTTAAACCTGTGGAATTGTTTCAAGGTTTCTCAATTTGGAATCCGTCTTTGCAATAGCAGATGCAGCACTGCTCTTTCCAAAAAATGAAAATGGAACTGAATTCATACCATTTGTCTCGGAGATAGAACCACCAAATAATGGGAAGCCCACAGAAGTTGCAGCAGTAGTGGTTGATGTAGAGAAACCCTCGACTTGCCTCTTTTCGACAGGGTTGCATGAATGATAGGAGAAACCCTCGACTTGCCTCTTTTCCACAACAAAAATCCCAAATCGATTTTCTATTTTTGGTTGAAAACATAAACTCATGCCGTAATCGATTTCCACCATATATTTGGATACAAGGTATGACAACGCTTGGTGGGTAGAGTGCTTTTAAGCGATGATAAACTATATTAAGCATATTAATAGCTACAATCACTCTAGTGAAGCTAAGAAAAATTGCAATGGGTTAGAATATGCATTTTAGTGATGGTTGTGTTTGATTCATGAAGTATCTAAAAGTCTTGGGTGTGGGATTTAGGAGCTCGCTAGAGTTAAGTATATCAAGTATTGTGTGTGAAGAGATGAGGACAATGAATACAAAATGCTTTCCCAAACACAAAAAATGTATGCATATCATAATCATAGGGTAAATGACCTTAAGAAAGACAAGTGACCAGTGACCTAAATAAAGGCATGATCATTTTCATGGGGAATAAGAAAATGTGGAATTGGTTCTAGTTGCAAATTTGATGTTCTGTCTTATAAGGAAATTGGTGTTTGGTTCATTAATCCATAGAATTATTGAGTTCCTACCACCTTGCTTGAGGGATATTCACCCATATGGCGCCACTATTATAGCCTCATAAGCGTCGCTTAAGCGACGGCTCACTCATTAATCCATAGAATTCTTGAGTTCCTACCACCTTGCTTGAGGGATATTCACCCATATGGCGCCACTATTATAGCCCCATAAGTGTCGCTTAAGCGACGACCACTCAATGCGCTGTCGCTTAAGCGACGCTTATGAGGCTATCCGTAGCTTAAGCGACGCTTATGGAGACATTTTCAAAAAAAAAAATTATCTTTGTGATTTTTCGTAGGTTTAAAAAAGGAAATCCATGCGCCGTCGAAATTTTCCGTCGGATTTTGGATCAAAATGTAGTAGTGTTATAACCATCTTTGTCACCTTCTTCACTCATTGCGAACGAACGCCACCACTCGCACAATGACGAGACGATCCATGCTTCTTGGACATAATATGATGTTTCAGATGTAGAAAAAACCCAACAAAGGAAGACACAAGTTTTTGCAAGAAAATATGGAAAAAACAAAAGTGCCAAAAGACATGAGCATCCAGCCAAGATTTAGCTAAGCGAAGTGAGGGACAAAGGGTCATAACCACGCTAAAATCAACACAAGGGATGGAATCCATTAATGGTGACAAAATATTGTTGTACCACTTCAAATCCCTAACCAATCCAAATTGTACTGTAACGAGATAACGAAGTGACAACCGGGTCAAATCGTGGCTTAGATCACTACTGATGAAACTTCCTCGACAAGGACTAATTAATGTTGTATCGAATGAAATGCAAAAGGAAAAATAGGATTAGTTGTACCAGTCATCATGAGTATACACGAATTATTATTAACCCCATGGGGAAACAAGTTAAATATAAATAATACCAACAAAAACAATGAACTCCTTTTTCACAACGACTATTTAACCGATCAACTACATGCCACCTTCTTAGGTCTTGTACAACCACGAGATACAATAAACACAAAATTTAATCATCACTGCACTGTACCTAAACTCACAAATCAAAGCTGTTGTGGCACTGGAAGCGCCACTCTTCATGATGGACGTGACTACTGAATCAAGTGTAATCCAAGCATTAAAACTCAACTTATGACCAAGTTGGCCAGTTTGCAAAGAAAGACCCATTTCATTAATTCCTAATGACTATAGAATAGGACAGTAAGACCTGCTTCATTAATGCATAACATACATGACAAATTACAGCAATGAATGAGGGGCATTGCTGGTTTATGTAGGGCCCATTTTTCAATGGCTTAAAGATTGTGAAATGGAGTTGTTAAATAGGTGGCAATATGATCGAATAAGAAGCACATCGTGGTTCTTCCACAATATTCCTAACAAGTATCCATTGAGATACATATTATTTAATGCTGTTGTAACACGCCTCATCACCTTTGGATCCCAACCAGCTCAAGATCCAACAATCATCAAGCTTGCTGCAACCGCACTAAATGCTCTGCTACTCAATAGATTGTTGTTTCCATCAATTCCATCCTTGCCAATTTGATTCTCATAATCCGCATCCAAAGTTAAACTTCATATTTATTAATAGAAAGAATTTTTATTATTTAATCTACAAACTTCATATACCATAAGAAAAATATAAATACAATACAATTACAAAAAATCATTTCTTACAAATTTATTGTGTAAATTAACAAAATCTTAAAAATTTACAGTGTAAATTAAAAATTAGTATTCTTTTAAATTATTATATTTTCATGACTTCTTAACTCATATCTCTAAATTAAATAAAATCATATAATTTCCAACATATATAAAGAAATTCTAATTTTTGAACACGATACCTGATTTCCGAAATTGGATATTTAGAATGGGAAATTCCAATTCTTGTTAAGGTTATTTGCGGTATGTGAGATTTACTATATTAACCAATAAGTAACATTGTATGTTTCGATACACCATTCCGCAATTTCTGACATTTCGAAATCCGAAAATGCTATTGTTTCAAATAAGGAACATCTCCATGTTTCGATTTGCAATATTCAACATTATGGAATCTGTAAATACTATATTTTCCAAGAAGCAATTTCGAAATCCTAAAATCCTATTGTTTCAAATAAGTAACATCTCCATGTTTTGATTTGCGATATTCGACATTTCAGAATCCGGAAATACTATATTTTCCAACAATCAACACCATATGTTATAATCTCTGACATTTTGGATTCCGAAAATGCTAGGTGTGAAAATCTAGAAATTCAAAAAACCTATGTTCAAATACGAACATGTCCATGTTCCTATTTTTGATTCCTGATATTTTGGAATTTTGAAATCTATGTCCTGTGTTTTCCAATAAGGAACATGCTATGTTCCAATTTCCAATTTTGCGACATATCCAAAAATCCTGTTCAAATACAAATATCTCCATGTTCCTATTTCAACTTTCCAACATTTTGGAATCTGAAAACCTACCTCTTATGTTTTCCCATAAGGAACACCATATGTTCCAATTTTCAATTCCCCAATTTAATATTTTCCAATAAAAAATGGAAGAAACATCCAATGTTCCCATTTCCAATTTTGCGACATATAAAAAATCTTATGTGTTCAAATACAAACATGTCCATGTTCCTATTGCCAATTTTCGACACTTCGGAATTCCAAAATCTATGTCGTATGTTTTCCAAAAAGAAACATGTTATCTTTCGATTTATGATTTTGCAACATATCCACAAATACTATGTGTTCAAATACGAACATGTCGGTGTTCCTTTTTCCGACATTTCGGAATCCAAAATCTCGATTTTCATGCTTTATTTTCACTGTTTGTATTATTTTCACATAATTTATTCCTCTGCTAAGTTCATGCCTATTTTAAACTCTCTCTTTGTTATTTTTCATCGGTATCCGTATAAATTTGGCAGAAATTTGGTCTCTAAACTTGGTTTGATTCTGTATATCGACCTGATAAGATTTAAACAACCATTTTTAACTGACCAGTACTGGAGAACGATAAGGAAATAAATCAGCAAATCTTTGTAGTGACCTTTCACCTTTAGGATAAGTTCCTTACCTAAAACAAGTATATCATAAATACAATTACCTATAATTTTATTGGCATAGCATGACTATTACACCATTATGAAGGTACATAACTAATACAAGTCACAGCCCTTTTTCCATACAGCAGGAGTAAGAGCGAATTAAAACACATCAAGGTAATAAGAGTCAATTGAAACACAGGAAGGGTGTTTCAGCATCTCATAAGAAACATTCTCAATTAGGCAAAAAACTAATCCCTAACATTTTATTGAGAGGCACAACATAACCACTAATACCTAACATTTACTAGTAGGCATGACATAACTAATATCATAAATCGGACACTTAATTTCTTTCTTCCCGACTCCCACTTTTTGCATAAAATAAACTAATCAATAACTACTATATCATGAAATGTTTGGTTTTTTAGATTCATGTACAGTACTAAATAAAATGCAGTTTTCAGAGACAGATATATATTTTATGCATATAAAAGTGCATTTTTCATAGATTGGGATAGAGGTTTTCTGTGAGAGGTGAAAAGTCATGCCGAGATATGACACTTAAACATACTCAGTAATGATTTCAATATAAAAGTACTCGAGGGTATAACAAATAAAGAAAAAAAAGAATTAACGTGCACACATGAAAATCAAGATTATTTATTCCAACTTACTTTTGAGCAACTTACCAAAATAAAATTGCAAAGAACAATATCCAAAGTGTTAAAAACACACAAATTACAAGTACCCAATAACACAATGTCTATTTGTCTTCAAATAATATTACACAGTCACAAGATTAGTTTCTACATTTCCACAAGGGCAGAACACCACTTTCCAAATAGCTCCAAAATCTCATCGACTTCCTGAAAAATGAGCACTCCTCAACTAAATTTCGGTCTTGCAAATTTTGGGGGAAATCTCCTCCTGTCTCACTTTCTTCCATTGTTTAATGGACACCTTTATCCGAGATATTGAAGCATGAGGAGGTTTCATCCATTTCTCAATTTCTTGCACTCTCAGCTGATTGATTTGTTGGATTATCTCTTTCGAATCATCAAACTCCTTTTGAACTTCTTCCAAATGAAGTTGGTGCGAAGGTGCCTCATTTATAAGATCCAAAACAAGAAAAAACAAATAGGTTAGAAAATTATTTGAATCTGACCACCTTTGTTCACAAACCATTTGTCCTGAAATTATTAAACCTTCAACTGAATCGCAGATACCCTCCCATGTTTGAATCACAACTTCATTTTTTTTCAGCTGTAACTTTTTTAAAATTGGCAAGCCATTAGGTCTTTCGTTAAAATACTTTTGCCAAATTTTACTTTCTCTAAAGTAGCAGATGATTTTTTAATCCGATCATGGTGATCCTCAACAGTTTCAAAATGTTTGCTAAACTTTTCATACAACCCGTGCATCTCATCAAAACAAGTATACAAATCTATCACAGTGTGTCAGATCTCTTCCTGACATTTACAGAGTACTTGTTTGAAATCATCAAGTGTCATATCTAGAAAACATGAGGCTTTCAAACCTACTTAAGAATATTTCAACTTCTCATTGACAAGAGCAGTTTGCTCTGCTCGTTGTTGATTCACAACCTATGCATTCTCAAGTTGGTGCTTCAATTCTTCATCTTTCATCTTCCATTGCTTCACTCTCTCTTCATGTTCTCGTTTCAACTTACCAATTTCTTGTTCATGTCTATTTTCTGCCTCTACTAAGTCGTGTTTCAAATTCTTCAATTCCTTCTCTTTTTCACCAGAATCCAAACTTAATTGTGAAACTGAATTAAAATTAGCTCCAACGAAAACTCCCATGGCAGCTGCTGCGTCCACTGCTCCATGTGGAAGATCAATTTTATTTTCCTTCCAAATAACTTAACCAAGCGAAGGCACATGTTTTCCTGAGCCTTTTCTTGCTTTCTTCACTCCCCTTTTAACCACAGCTTTATCCTTTTTGCTCCAATAATATTTTCCCATGGATACCACTGCATCTTCTCCAAAATATGCTATCACTTCTAATGATGAATTTATCTCATGTTGGATGGTAACCAACGAATCGGTTTCCATTTGTTTTATTGGAATGTCTATCCTTATTGCGGAAATGTCCATAGGACTTGAGGTTGAGGTAAAGTTGAGTGATGTAAAAGAACTAGGCATAGGAAAATCTTCCTTTTCAGAAATACTCATAGACACAGAAGGAATGTCATCCTCAAACAATTGGGGAATTGGCAATGTAGGATAGGTATCAATGAGTCAATTAACTGAAAAAGTGGGCATGCTAATAGTAGCTCCATTAATTGATGACAAATTTACCTCAAAAAAATTATGCTGGGAAGATGATGAACCTAACATTGTGTGAAACATTTGCATATTGACATAGTTATAACAACCTCAAGGTCTTGTTCCACATTCATATTACCAATCTCAATCTGACCTAAAGATAAACAAATTACCTTCTATGTAGAAGCATCTTCGATGTGAGTCTGCTCTTTATTGGCAATTGAGATCGAAGGCATGAGCTTTTCTTTTGTCGGTGCGTCTACCTATTGAAGTGAGAGATTTTTTGTCCCTTTCTGCAGTGTATCTTCCATTATGCTAATATAGAAGATGGATGAGCCTTGAAGGACACATTTTCCTTTGTCCTTGGGTTGAGCAACAAGAGAAACAAAAGAGCTTGCTCCATCCTCTCTCACTTTTTGTGTTGTCTTTTCCTTTTGAAGATCTTCTTTTATTTTTAGTTTATCTCCTCTTTCTCCAACAAATATTGTCTTAAGATTCTTTTGATACTTGTACAAAATCAACTTCGTTTCTGGACCAGTGATTTTATCCATTACCTCCTAAAAATTGGTAGCTCCTCAAAACATGGAATCATCGGGTTCATTTTCATGAACGTATTGGAATTTCAAGTGCTCATGAGAAAAGAGATCATCCAAATATCCCATTGGGTCATGCATTCTTTTGAATTCCTCCCCCAAGTTCATAATAGAAATCTCCTTTTCCACCGAAGACGAATGACCAAGACTCTATAGCGTAAGGCTGCCAATATTCATGGGAAATTTTGCCCAGCTCTTCTTCTTATGTTTAGTCAACATGGGTAAAACACCATTAATAACAGTATGATAGGAAAATTCTTGAAGCACCATTCGGTATGGAACTATTCTAGGAAGCAAGTGGACCATATTGCTGCCCCAAATTATTATGTAAGAGAAATATTGTCCTACATACCAATCTCCAAACGTTGAAATCATTTCTCTAGAACTTTTAGAGAATGTAGGAGCATCAGTTTTAAAAATATTGTAGTACATTGACCCGAGAAATAGGTCACAAAGTTCATAAACATGAGGGATGAAATTGTCATCCCACATATCAATGCAATATATATGAAGTGGTGGAGATTGGTTGGTCTAATTCCAATTTAGAGCCAGGAAAGTAGTCAATGCACAGAATGCATCCATTACAAACCCTGAAATATAGAAAGATGGTTTATGATTCTCAGGGGTTTTCTAATATTTTTCAATTTCCTCACACAAATTAAAGGACAGAATTTGCACCTAGAAGAACAGATGACCTGTAACCAATATATGGTTTGCCAGAAGAACCCACTTCGCTTTGAATGACGAACGATTCGGTAAACCATATAACCTGCAAATCATAGCGCATAGCCAGGAAAATAGTTCCCTGAACCAAGATACTGGATATGATGGAAGTGAAATAGGAATGTCAAGTGTTGGGTCTTGCAGCCAACATTTCACCACTTGTTCGTAATTCAAATTGGCATGAATTTCGTCGGCAAATTTCGACAAGAGAATATTCTTGGGAGTTGGAAAAGCATAATCCCTAGCAAAATATCTCAACGGAATGAAGCAATAACGACATTATGGATATCATGAAATATTCGTTCCTTAGGGTCTACGTGGTCCAATGCCCACTTAATAGGGTCCTTGTAAGGCATAAATGGGGGTCTGGAAGTGACGCGATCGAGCTGAGAGTTGCATATTTGAAGGTATGCAGGTTGGTCATGATCAACACATGAAAAGTCGTCATTGTCAAAAAAAGTATAAATTATGGACCACTCTATATTTAAGCTCTCAGACACATAACCATTGGGGTCAGCGAAAACACCGGCATTAGGATCTTTGTTTTTGTGCTCTTGAAGAGCCGTTTTAGATCTAGTATTCCTGGTTGTGGCAGATGACTTCTCTGATTGATTTTTAGCAACCATGTCTAAAAAAAACCTAATTTCAAATTTAAAAGAAAAAAACAATCACATAGCGAAAACTTATAGGTGGAAACGCTCAGAAAGTTACAACTTCGACCGCTGTGATGCACAGGATATCCACTGTAAAAAAACGCTGACCAAACTAAAAAATCACCAATAACAATGGTAAAACCATAAATTCAAATATTAAAAAAGCAAACTCAAACGGCCAAAAATGAAAAATCAAAAACATAAATTAATCCTAATTTCCTATGCATAAACCGAAATTGACAAAATTTACTTTTGATTTTCGATTTGCGGAATCCCAAAGTGTTGGAAATTAGCAATAGAAAAAAGAGTTGTGTTTCTCGTTTCCGATATTTTGAACATTAGAAATCAGAAATCGGGAAAACAGAGAAACCTAGATATCAGATATCGAAAATACTGAAGAAGACCTTGAATTTTATCTGAAGCAAAAGTTCGAATTTTCGATACTTCGAAAATGGAAAAATAGATACAAAATCCGATATCCGATATCCAATAAACGAAAAGTCAGAAATCGAAAATGTCGATGTATGTATTTGTGTTGAAATGTTTCAATTTCATGATTTACTAATTGAGTATGAAAATATTTTTTTTTTAGGGAGTAAGTTAATTAAACCTTCTTTAATCAACCCTGAAATTGAAGAAATGAATCAAGATTATAAATAAAAAAAACCGAGGTTTCCAATTTTCGTTATATGGAATATTTTCGATATCAGAAACAAGAAACATCGATTTTTTTTATTTATAATGTTGATTCATTTCTTCGATTTCTGATATTTGGGAACCCAGATATCGGGAATATCCTTTTTTATTTTAATAACACTCATTTGTCTGATTTCTGAGTTTTTCTTTTCCATATCAGAAACTAGAGATCCGAAAAATAAAGCGGAAAACAGAAAGATATTTGTCTCACATTTTTTTTATCTTCTTTTTGGATTTCTTCTTTTTGCATTGCGAAATGAGGAAATTGAAACATTGATTTTTTTCGCATTTTTTTTCATCCACTCTCCTTAAATAAATTTGAATAATTACATTTGAACTAAAATACATTTTTAAACAAATTTATTAATTCAAATGTATTTTAATATTATTTCTTTAACTATCATGCATTTTTAAATTGATTTATTAAATACGTGTATATATTGAGTACAAATCGTGTATCAATCATCAACCAATTGAGTACAAATCATCAATCATCTAACTTACACCTTTGCGAAATTACCTACTTCCTCCCTCCTTTATTATTAATTAATTCAATTATTTGATAATTTTCTACAACAATTCACTTAATAAGCAATCAATTAAAGGAGAAGAGATTACCACACATGCCTAAGTAGAGAGCCCATTGCTTTGAATGGTTGTTTACAGACAGTGGTGGTGCATTCGGACTGTGTTAATTAATCCCATTGATTATCCTAGCCCAACCAAGAATAAGTTTGTAGACATTGTGTGATCTCTCATGGATGTATATAATTTGCACAAAATAATTGAAGAATATCATGCTATTACACTCTTCAAGGTCTCATAATTCACACTATGATACAAGGCACAGTTCAGGTTTATCTGTCAGTTTATTGTCTCACTATGACTAATTCTGTCACAAAAGTTTTAATTGCAAAAATACACAATATTTTTACTCTCTCGGCATTTCTTTGCACCTCTTGGTATGAATTCTAGTTAATTTGCTTGTGTCCTTCGTTCCATTATTACTAGTAAAATGCGGCCCCAACCATATAGTCTATGCTGGTAGCCTCCAAATTACTCTAATTGTATATCTCTGGATGGTACGCAATATAAGATTAACAATTGCTAATGATAAAATAATAATTATCTTTATTAAGGTTAATAAACAAATTATTATTTGTGCAACCATACTCTCTTTGTAGTGCCCATCTCTGGATCCAGTAAAATCTATTTTGTTTTAGTTTTAAATATATATGTAATTTTACTAAAGTTAAAGGTAAAATCTGTTTTTAGTTATATATATATATATAGATAGATAGATAGATATATCAAATTTTACAATATTACCAGTTTCATAAGACAAATGGCCAATCAGATCGTTTATGAATATGACCTATAGCTTCCACATATTTTACCTTACAAGGGGTTACCATAACGCCATCGTCTCACGACCCAAGCTTAAGTTGTAGGAATATAATATATAAGGGTATGGTTATTAACTTCACTACTCAAAATAAACACTGAAGAAAGAGCATTGATTCGATTCGATTGCTTTTATTTTGTTGGCGATAGAACGTTCCATGGAAGTTAATCGATGAACTTAGGGCAGAACAAGTGATTGAAGTACCATTTCTCCACGAATTTCAAGGTAAAATCTATATTTTTTTTTCATTTTTTTTTGTTTTATATATATATAAAAGATTACCAATTTTGTTAAAAAAACTGGTAAAATCTATTTTTTTGTTTTGATATATATATATATATATATATATATCAAATTTTATAAGACTACCAATTTCATAAGAATTTAACTTTACATAACAAAACATATAAAATTCACTTTATTTTTGTTCCTCTATGGAATATGTATTTAATACATGACAAAACATATAAAATTCACTCTACTTTTGTTACTCTATGGAATATGTATTTAACATATAGGGAGAAATAGTAATATGCATGTTAGTGAAACTTCATTATGTTTGTTTTACTTTCAACTATATTTGGTTTATGAATACCCTTAGATTTTTGTGTTCAGAATTTCAACTTATTACCACTATTTCAACAACTGAATTATTAGTAATAAAAAATTTAACTTTATCTATGTGTCTATTTCTGCACGTAATCTACGGAGAGTTTGGACAAGGAATTTAGTGTAGTATCTTCTCCAATTTTTGTATGGTTTATTATTTACTCATATTTAGTAAAAGAAAATCATAGATTCCTACGTAGATTTCACACTAATTTTGTTTCTTTTAATCTTGAAAAATGCTTTTTTAGGTCCTCAGGTTTGAGCTAGTGGCTCGGATACCATGTGTAGTGCTTATGCCTTCTAGAAGAGAACTAAGTCATAGTTTCCTAAGCTCTCTTATGTAACGACTAAGCTCATTTTGAGCTATTTCTAATAAATTTCAAGAAAAATAGATTTTTTTCTCTTGTTGTTTCTATCAGTTTCTATGTTCATGTTTCTATTTGTTTACCTATGTTGCAACATAATATTTTCGAGGATCTTAACAGTAATAATTTTTCTAAAAAATTAAATCTATAACATAGGAAAATACTAATAGTTTAATAATTATGTCATTTATCTATTTACAGTAGATTTACTTCTTCTATTTCCTAAGCATATTTACTGAACTGCACTATTATTAAACATTTATTTACTAAAATAAAATATAACAACAGAAGAATAACTGGAATTATGTAGGTTGCAAATAGTCCCCTTTCTCTTGTAGCCTTGCCCGTCCAAGCCTTTGTTACCAAAAATAGATGAACCACCGTGTCGACCAACTATTATCGTGCTGGCCCTAGGAAACCGATGAGTTTCTTATCCCATGAGCCCACATACCAATAATATCGAGAGTAGCTTCCTTTCCTTTCCAACAATTTTCAATCCTTGAGTTAACCCCTCCTCAACTTTTTTCTTTTTTCTTTTGTAACAACACTCCCTCTACCTTCCTCCCGTAAACATCCCAAAAGAACTGTACCCCAAAACCCCTCAAATTCCTCTCTACATAACCTCTTCAACATTCATTTTCCTTCTCCCTTCTTCCACTGCCTCTCCTCCCAAGCATTCATTTCGATGACCTTTTTTACCGTCTAATTCATAATAAAAAATTATTTATTTTGTACTTCTTTCTTGGGCAGTTAAATCGTATTAAGTCTAGTTAAATTTTATTTAAAGGATGGAATGTAGATCATTTAATTATTCTCAAACTATCCAAAGGATGGAATGTATATCATTTAATTATTCTCAAACTATCCAATTTAGGGGCTTCATGAGATGTTGGATCCATTATTAGCCTTACCTTCATTTAATGTGTTTAATAAAATAATAATTAAATAGTTATCATGTCGAGTCTTCGTAATTTCAAGTGGTAGTGTGATTAATTTATAAAATCTAACTTTGGATTCTTTGTCTCACATGGTAGTACTTCTATATTTATTTTAATGAATCCTATCTTGACTTACATGGTACATTCAATAAACTAGTAATATTTTTACAAGGTTTTCGGTCAATCACTTTTATAATATTAACCTAGTAATTGGGCATTTTGACATATTCGTTTATGGACTTTGTAATGGACAATTATTTTAGTTTAATAGTAACATAATAATAATAATAATATCAATTACTAGTTATCATAATTAATAATAATAATAATAATAAATATTAATATTAATTGATAGTAAATAATAATATCAACATTTATTTGTTTAATTGCTAAGTACCCTAGCACTAATCTAGTACACTTTTCTTAATAATCAAGGTATATTTGGTGGTTTAATTAATCATGATTACTAGTTAAACCATACAACTTTCCAAATTTAATGTTTATCAACGATACTTCATATTGATGACACTTCTCTTAATTGCTAATTACGATGTCTATATACAATTAACATATAGATTCATTGAATTATTCTTACACATTCCCTAACATCCGAACATCCATTATGTGAATTTGATCAATGCATAACTATCATAATTTCATGCTACAACTTATACGATTATTTGACATGTTATGTATTTGTATATTGATACTAGTGTACATATGCAAAGTGTGCATGCATGGACAACATATGCACAGGACAAAAATGTAGTACAAGAAAACATCATCTCTCCTAGGCATGCCTTCTAATTGATAATAACATTCATTCATGCAAGTAGAACACATAAATATAACATAATTATTTAGCATCCCCAACTATTTTAATAGTTATCCCTTTAAGATTCATATCCTTATCTTGTGTTTATATTATTTTAATCAATCAAGCATCTGGAAGGGTACGTACTTCCACTAAATCAAGATCAATGAATACCCAAAAATCAAAATTACTATCTAACATATTCTCCCATATTAACCTATGTCCACATCCTCCCTTTCCTTCTTATGCTTGTACAAATGTGGATGCAAGCTATAATGACCTAACCACATAGAACCTTAGAGCAGTAGCGTCATATAACTAGAGCACCTAGACCCTACTAGCAAGAATCCAACCGTTGTCATCACAAAAACTTGGGGAGCGTGTCTCAACATATCCCTCCCATGACCCTAAGTATCATAGTGACATAGGGTGGGAATTAAATCCATCTCTCTCAATATACTGGGTCTATACCCTATGAAAACCATATTGTGTTGCTATTGAGATCATTGGAATGTGTCATTGTATCGTCACTTTGGTATTAAGTCTCTCTGCGAACCTTGTACTACATCACACTTTGTATCACATATCTGACAATTACATAGCCCCTGTTCCCTGCAGGTTAGTACTTTGAAAACATACACTCATAACAATATATACATTTAATAAGCAGTTGGTCCATATTATCAACATCATTTCCTTTCATCACATAAAATCATTAAATGAATCACATCATGGGTGGGTATCCATGTACCACATCATACATATCACATTTTATCAAGAACGACAACCAAATATACATTGTCATTATGATGTAAAGGAATCTCATGATAACTACAACATACTAACCACATTATCACAGTAACATCATGAGAATGATAACATCATAACATCATAATGAGAGCATCCACATAAGCATAGTAACATCATAAAAATGATAACATCGTAACATCATAATCAGAGCATCCGCATAAGCATAGTTACATCATAAAGATAGTAGTAGCATATACTCAGTTCTAACATGCCAAAATATAGTTTATTGAGTCGATTTGAGACCAACATATAATAAGCAAATACAATGTAATAATTTTTAGTGATAAACACGCCTAGTCAAAATATGGAGCGTTACAATTAATAATTTCCCACAAACAAAAAATGAAATTATTTTTATGGTATATGATGCTCTTATAAGCCTCATGAAACTTATGCACATGCAAACCGTGTTAAAATACTTATGAAGAAACCATGTCATATACAAGAAATCATGAGTTCTTACTCAATTCACTATATAATTAATTTATATCTTGTTCAATATCTAGTTAATGTATTGTTCTCGAAAAAGTCTTGTGTTACGATATATTTCTTCTTTATCATATATTGAGCTATGATTTTATAACTCTTTTTGTTTTTTTTGTATTGTACCACACAAGCTATAATATTTCAATCTTCCATGTAGTTATTATAAATGCTATTTCAAACAAAAAATGCAATTGCATTATGAAGGGAAACATTAATATTTAAATGTCAAATGAAAGGCATTGGTTAAAATAGAACATCACATAAAACTTAATTATTGATGTGCAAGGTAGGATGTGAAGTTTCAAACTTGATTCTTACACTCAAATTCATTGATGAGGGTCTTCACCACATAATACATTTACTTTTGTTACAAGAGAAGTAGTGAGTTGTGGTTAAACGTTACTATGCCATTCTTTGGATAAAGCATAAATTCCCTACTGATGACCTTATTTCTTTATGCATATTTTGTGCATTGTCTAGGTATTGCTTCCTAACCACTAAGTTTCCATATAACACACAATTTTCAAATATTCCATAATATATACTTCTCATACATTGCATAATTTTGAGGCCTCAACTAACCATAGGTTTTAGAAAATGGGGTGACATCCAAATTATTTTTAATCTTAACCAATAAGAAGTTAAGTTTATGATGCAATTGATGATATCAAATAATTTCAAGTTCCTTTATTTCTTTTATTAACTCTATTCTTTGATTCATGCTCAAATAACATGGGGTGACATCCAAATTATTTTTAAGCTTAATCAATTAGAAGTTAAGTTTGTGATGCAATTGATGATATCAAATAATTTCAAGTTCCTTTATTGCTTTTCTTAACTCTATTCTTTGTATCATGCTCAAATAACATGGGGTAACATCCAAATTATTTTTAAGCTTAATCAATCAGAAGTTAAGTTTGTGATGCAATTGATGATATCAAATCATTTCAATTTCCTTTATTGCTTTTCTTAACTCTATTCTTTGTATCATGCTCAAATAATAAGTGTTTTATCTAAATAATTTTTCTTAAATGATTATTTCCATTGTTGACTCCTATGGTTATGATCATTTTTCAATTTTTTTTATCTGCCACATCTCACAAAAGTTTAAATTGATTTAATTATATTTTTATGAATAGACATTGATTAGATATTACTTGCTTGGTTAAAACCTTAATGAGTGATGTAGGATAATATTTGGTCTTGGGAAATATGCATCACCCAAAAACATTTCAATTTTTTCCAACTAAGACTTTAGGATGTATAAGGATGGTTGCAACTCCTTAGTAGTTGATCCATGACACCATGACCTTGTTGAAAATCTACTCTTCAAAATGAATTCTACTCCATCTTAAACCTCATGTTGTAACTCTGAGGATGAATGACAATGTTGTAACCACTATGTTACAACTCCACGATATGTGAATTTGGATATAACTTAAAACGATTCCCTTCCTCATCATTCAACCTAGTGTCTGATAAAGATTCCATACCATGTGGAAAGTGGCGTTGAAATAAAATGGAATGAGATTAAGTAACAGTAAGGTGGTTGTTCAAACCATGTTATTGTTTGATGCACAATGGATGGGGACCTGAAATGACAAGGGAGGCGATATTTTAAAAGATATACATGAAGCGACATAAGTAGTTGGTCGATGAATAAGAATATTTATTCAATCCATAGAAACTGAGTCCAAGGTCGATCACCATTAATGAAGAGAACAATTGAAGACCACATCTTCCCAAAGAGAATTCAGATGTTAAGTCAACTTCAGTGAAAGAAAGTGGATTCTATAATCTCTACCATGGTGTAAACAAGAGGAATTGTGAATTAAATGTAAAGGAAAGGATTCATGTCCTACTAGAAAATTTCTTATTGTATTCAAATTGTTCTATTCTTGAATGAATAGGAGCAATTTAAATTTTTGTAACTGTCAAAACATGAGGTCTATTGTGTATTCAAAAGAAAAATCATAGTATTGTAGATTTCAACTTGCTATAGTGCTATGATAATATGTCAAGTGGTATCATATTAGGCTTTCTCTTAGTTGTTGGTTTCATAAATTTATTCTATAAACGAGGTAATATAAAACCCTGATTTTGGTGGTCATTGAACCAATTATCGAGAGAAGAGTTCAATAAATACATATCGAGTTAAGACATGTGATGGTATTCAAGTTGAGGGATACTAGAATACTTGTGAAGATACATCCAAGGATAAGAGGAGCAACACGAGTGGGTGCAATAAATCAATAATTTGAGGAATTGAGAAGAAGAATAGAAGAGTTGGAGAACAAAATAAATGGGAAGGATGAAATAGATTTTGAATCTGAACAAGAGATCGAAGAGGAACATAATGTTCAGGAAGGAAACCCAACAAAACACATGATATCATTATTTAGTAACAAAGTTAGTGTAAGGGTTGAATTTCCATGCTATGATGGAATATTGAGATATAAAACTCTCCTTAATTAGGTAGGAGAGCTCAAAAGTTATTTTGATATAAAAATGTTCAAGATCCCAATCATGCTCATTTTTTCATTACGAAGTTGAAAGGAAATGCTACACTTTGGTGGGACATGTTGCAGGAAAAGAAGACTAGACAGTGGATTGGAGAATATTAAAACTTGGACAAAAATAGTTAGTAAAATAAAGGACAAGTTTTTCCCTGTTGATTACCAACAAAACTTATTCCTAAAAGAGAAAAATCTTAGACAAAAACAAATATCTGCTTGTGAGTATATTGAATAATTCTTCAAGTTTTTAGTCAGAAAAGGAATAAAAGAACTAGAATACAAAAGAGTGTATTAGGATGAAATGAGTACATATTATTTCCATACTATCAATGATGCCTATCAATTTTTCCTGAAGGTGGAAGAAAAGGATGATAAGAAGGCATAGTAGAAGTTGATAGGAAAAGGTCCAAGAGGAAAAGGAAGAGAAAATAATGTTAGGGAAAGTCAAAAGGAAGATGAATCCATGAGCAATCCAAGCAGCGGAGGAAGTGGAACTTGTAGAGGTAGAATATTTAGAAGAGGAAAAGGTAAGTATGTAATTACTTGTTATAGATGTTGGGTTGAATAAGATAAAGCATATGCACATATAGAGAAACAAAATTAAGGTAAATGTGGTGAAGCTAGAGAACAAGTCATGTTGGAAAAAGAGACATTAGTAGTTGGTGAAAATGTGATTATGCTTCAGTAGGAGAAAGGAGAGAACTTAATGTGCCACAAATTATTACCTACTCCTGAACAAAAGGTGGTAGATGACCCTAAATAGGGGAATAATATTTTCAAATAAAGATGTAAGATTCAAAGAAAGTGTTGCAATATGATCATTTATTGAGGGAGCATAGAAATATGGTGTCTACATAGGTCAACACAAAACACAATTTTAAGTGTATTCCACATCCCACTCCCTACTGAATTTCATTGTTACAAAAGGGACATCATGTAAATATGAGTAAGCAATGTGTGTTGAGTTTCCATATTGGGAATTTCATTGAACAAGTCTTGTGTGTTGTGGCAGAGATGTATGCATGACATATATTACTTGGGATAGCATGGATGTTTTACAAAAATAATGTTCCATTATGGCAGGGAGAATACATATTAATTTGTCAAGGGTGGGTAATGTTTTTTATATACCAATATTGGAAAATTGTAGGGATTGTAGTAACATCAATATTGTTCATTGTAGTAATTGAAAAATACCGCATCCCAGTAGTGGGAAGAGTATGGATGGACTCTAACATACGAATCATTTTTTTTTATCCTTAGAAATGTTTGTGATTGCATAAGAGGGGAATATTGTATTTGTCCCTAATTCTAAATAAAGTTCAAGAGGTTGAGAAAGTAAGTCCTATGCCGGAAAAAAATCAACACTTGTTGAATGGTTTAGAGGGAATTATGGAAAACTATTGACCCACAAGATTACATCCCTTGAGAAGCATATCTCATCAAATCGACTTGATACCAGGGTCAATTCTACTAATAAAGTCACCCTATGATATGACATCTGGTTGAATTTGAATAGGTGAACATGCGAGTACAAGTGTTACTTAACAAAATATTAATTTGTGAAAATTTGAACCCTTGTGCATTACTAGCATTTTTCACGCAAAAGAATACTAGTGGGTGCAAGATGCGTAAATATTTGTGTGTTATTAATAAGATTACCATCGATACATGTTTCATTTATTAAGGATGGATGACCTTATGGACTATTGGGGTGGTGTTGAATACTTCACAAATATTGATTTGAAGAGTGGTTATAATCAAATTTAGATAAGGGAAGGTGATCGATGGAAGACAATGTTAAATATGAAAATTTTATTACATGAATGGTTACTTAAGTTGTTTGGGTTGGCTAAGGAACCTAGTATGTTCATGACACTGATGAACAAACTTTTGAAACTAATTCTGGTAAAATGTGTTGTTGTATACATCGATGACATATTGATTTTCAATAGAATCAAAGAAGAAGTTTTAAAGGACATAATCAAAGTGTTATAATGATTAAAAGAGGAGGAACTACTAATAAACCTAAAGAAGTGTACATTTTTACAAAAGGGACTAGTATATTTGGGTTTTGTGGTTTCAAAGGAATATTTAAAGATGTGTTCTGAGAAGGTAAAGGATATTTTTTATTGGATGACACCTGAATTTACTTTTGATGTGAAAATTTTTCATGGATTGACAAGTTTCTATAAGAAATTCATTAGAAATTTTAGTCATATTTGTGTGCCACTTGTTGAATGCATGAATAAATATACCTTTCACTATAAAGAAGCAAGAATGAACATGTTTGGAGACTTGAAGAAAATGGTGGCAAAGTGTAATACCCCATTTTTTTACCTCGTGATGTAAATTTGTAAATGTTTTTTTAAAGGATAGAAGACAGAAGAAATGGTTAAGATGATGAAGATAATGTGAATATAATGTACATTTTGATATTAATATAAAATATGTGATGGATGCAGAGGAAGATGGACAGAGAATAGATTGGTGGCTATGAATTCACAAGGGGGGAAGTGACAATAAGCTAATACAAATGACCCAAGGGGGTTATCTTATATCCTTAATCGTATCCACTTATGGCATATTTTCTTAAGACATGATTGGGAACTTACTTTAATTAATTAAAGAATTATTAAATTATGAAAAATGGGATTAAGAGTGGTTCCAAGTTGATGGGACATATGGAAATATGGTGTATTCCTATAAAAGTAAGCATAAGAGCTTGGAAAAGGTTCATTCCTTCTACTATCCCACCATATTTTAATATGGCTTCACCATGATCCTTTCCATTACCTTCGAGAGTCAAGATTGATGTTGTGACAGAGGAGTGTGAAGCCATTTCTGAATATGAATTTTGCATTCCATTAACTGATAGACTAGCAAGTGAGAGAAACTTGGAATGCAAATTAGCCCTGGAGTTCCCAATTTAGAGACTTCATATCCATGATGTTCTAGAGTGATAGAAGGGGACTGAAGGCTACCTAAGGGACTATTAACTTAGAGAAAGGGGTTTGTTCCTGGTATTGAGTAGGTTGATGGGGAATGATAATTGAGGTTTGGGATAGCTCTAGAGGGGGTTTATGAACTAATGGGTTGCATGAAATATTGGTATATTTATATGGTGTGGAAAAACACGTACCTCTTTTGGATTGATACTCCCATCTTGGGGGTGTCCTATCAAAGTAAAAATTGGCTTGATAGTGCCTATAGTTGGGAGGAACGTCCTTCTTCTATAGTAAATAAGAGAACAATTGAATTGAAAGATAAGTATCTAACTGTTTATGAATTCTATCGCTAATTATGTGTTTGTTCACTGTTAAATTATTATCTATGCTAGTACATTTAAATGAAATTGTATGCCAGTGTATGCTTGTTCCCTGTTTCAATTGTTAGTAAAGAAATTTTGAATATATATATATATATATATATATACATACATGTATATATGCATGGATGTATATGCATATGTATGTATGTATATACATGTATATATGTATATATATATGTATACATATATATGTATA
>LPNX010510389.1:26999-88151 GCA_001517045.1 Pseudotsuga menziesii
ATATACATATGTATATATATATATACATATGTATATATGTATGTATGTGTGTGTGTGTGTGTGTGTGTGTGTGTGTGTGTGTGTGTGTGTACATACATACACACACACACATTTTCAACACTGGACTATTTGGGATGAATTTTGATTCTACAGGAAAATTCAGAGGTTGCACATAAAGTGTTTGGATAAATGATTCTATGGAGGTGTCTAAGAAAAATAGTATGGAATTTTCCCAATGGTTTAATTGTAATTTCCCTTTCTTGGAATTTTGAAGAAAATCACAAATTGGGAAAAATTTGAGCTTAATTGTCATGACTCTAGAGGGTTCCAACTTTCACCAAATGGTCCCGAATTTGAAAGGAGATGGTATGGTGAATCTTAAAACATACCTAGGTGGTTTATGGATATTTTTTATAATACTTTATACCTATGAAAAAATGTTTTGGGATAATGACAAATGACCAAAATTACTAGGAAATTGTTTTCAAATTCCCCCCAAGGGCGATGGCCAAACTAGCTCTCCTAATCAAGTACGACCCTCCCAAATTTCAGAAGAAAGTATGGGAATGAGTATCATACATCAATGAATTCCCTCAATTATATTTATTAATTTCTTCAAGTGGATTGTGATCTGCAACATTTGTAGGGTAACTTTCATAGAAATTTCCTAAGGGAAATTTGCATTACTAGCTAGACTTTGACATAGGAAAGGTAGAATATATGGTTCTGAGAGTAATATGAAACATGGTGGTAATATATGGAATACAAATTTCCTCCCCAAAATCATAAAACTCAAATTAAAAACCTCCCAAAAATCTGATATAATACTCCTTCAAGAGTGAAACCAAAGTCATGAAAACTAGTGATTCAATGGCATGTTAATGCAAGCTTGTCACACATGAGTTTCTTGGATTTTGAACCACAAAGGATATGGAAATTAAATTACAAATTAATACATCATATATGGCTGTCACAAAATCCTCAAACTCATATAATATCTCTCATACAAATCTGGTATAAAACTACTTCAAGATTGAAGCCAAAATCCATGAAGACCAATGATACAAGGGCATGAGTATGCAAGATTTTCATAAATGTATTCCTGATATTTTGACTTACAGAGCATGTGGAAATAATAGTAAAGAGACATACACCATATATTTCTTCCCCATAATCATAAAAATCATATAAATTTCCTCATACAAATCTGATATAAAGCTACTTCAATATTGAAGCCAAATCCATGAAAACTAGTTATTCAAGAGCATGGGAATGTGAGCCTTTCATACATGTATTTCTGATATTTATACTTACATAGAATATGGTCATGATATTAAAGATCCATACATCATACATAATATCTTGGGAATCAACTATACTCATCAAAGCATAAGCACCACTCCAACAAGTGCTCCATCAACATGAGAGTGTGGGGGAATGGAGAAGAATGAATGAGAGAATGGAGAGATAGATGAGAATTTGACTGTATGGACCTTCAAAATGAAAATAAAAATCCTTCATTAAGCTCCCAGGAGAGTTTTGAATGTCCTCTCCATCAACCAACTTGGAAAGGAATCCAACTCCCTCGAAATTTGTTCACAAGAAGGGAGAGTGAACACTCATCGTGCAATGGTCAAGTAAAATATCTCAAAAATGACAAAGGAAAATTAACAAATGATCAAAATTTATTTTCATTCCTCATGAAATAATTTTATTAACTTCATGAGGATTCCTAAGGTCGGTTTTCCCTCCATGGGATTCCTCCAACTCATCTTAGTGGTTTATTAACTATCATGACACTTCTCCTCCTCTTCATTCTCCAATTCTTTCCCCAATTCGAATGGTTTCCTATAACTCCCAAATTCGACCTATTGATGGCTATTTTTTGCCTTGTCATGTCATATTTTTCATATGTCAGAAATCAGATCTGAATTTGTCATACTTGTCATAGAATCTTCTCCAATTGTTGTCATAGAGTGCATAGAATCTCCCTCCAAGTGGCACACCTTGACTTCTAGTCTCTTCCTCTTCCATGGGAGTTACCATCCTTTACCAATTCAAATTCCTTGGCTCATTATATGATATTTGACACCACATAACCATCCAATAATGTTACATTACCTATGTGTTCGAATTTGGATGAATATCATGCCAAGTGTACGGGGAATCTAGTCATCCAAAGGCTCCATAAGCTTCCAAGTGTCTTCATGAATCCATGCCACCTTATTTTCTAATCATTTATCATTTATGTGACCCATTTAAATGTGAATATTATAAACTAAAGTCCTTTTGGGTCCCATATCCACTTATTACAAAATTTATGTCTCCATCTCAACCTAAAGAACTAGTAGGTTGGTGAAACATTATTTACAAATAGTCTTTTTTGGAAATTATTTAATTGAGGACATGACATTAATTCAAAGTATCAATTTGAAAATAGATGACTAAATTATGGAATTATCCAAGTGAAAAAGAAACCAAAAAAAAAAAAAAATGTTTAATAAAGTTCTACATAAATCAAACAATTGTTTGAAGGAATGTCATTATTAACTTTGTTATATTAAAATGCCAAAAATACATTATCAAATTGGTCATGACTATTGGTGCCAAGAAAACCAGTAAGGATCAGCACAAGTCTATGATAAATATTGTGAAATTCTTGCGAGATTCAAACCCGTACAAAGTGTTAATATTTATGTAATTAGACATGAAATCTATTGTGATGAGTATTGACAAAAGGATTTCCATTGAAGGAAATTCTAGGTGTTAATTTTTATTGACCAAGTGTTTGTTTTAGATATACACATTTTGTAAAAAAATTTCCAAACATAATATTATTTTAGCCACATGTACAAATAATTTGAAATTTAAGTGTTTATACAAATTTCTGGAAAATATGGTGAGGGGCCACATTGGCCATGTGGAAAAGTTTGACATGGACCAACCACATGGATTTAGTGGATAGGTGGAAGCATGGGAAGGGGTCCTATGTGTGGGTGGAATCCATGTAAGGCCGGTAGAATTTGTACAAGCCATCAACAACCCATATCCATTGCACCAGTTCTGTCAAGGAAAATCTAAACCATTAACACATCAAAATCATATTAGAGGCTATTGGAGGGGATTTCAGCATCAACGGTTGAGATTTCATCGTGTAATTCTTATCGAATGCAGTTTAAATATGATCACAATTATGATAAGGAGTATGCTGTAGACGGCTTAGATTAGACTGTTCATCTTATAACATTTAATCTAATCCATTCATGAAAAAGAAAAGTTCCTAAGATTTAACTTGAGGTTCATGTCGTCAACAATCTAGATTGAAGGAGCAAGTTGGATTGGGAAATATCTGACCAGCAATGGAAAAGGGAAGTGAAACTGATTTAATAAATGGGGAATTCCTCCAACTATGGAGATTGGATCGCACAACTCCCATCATACAATCTTGATCGTTAGTGGAAAAAGAAATGGCAATGGATATAATAAAGGTAATCCATTTCCAATGCTTGAGATCTATCCCAAGCTACAAGGAAATAAGATCGTGACTATCTGTGCAAGGGATGTTAGTAGGCACATGAAAGGGTGATAAAAGGTCAAAATAGCACTACAAATGCATAGGAATAAATGAAAAATGGAAGCGAATTTAGGAATTATTTTAAAGTGTAGGAATAAAAATCATAGTTAAACTCATGCGCTAGATTCATTTTTAATAAATCAACAAATCTATGTTTTGATGTTGGGGGAGACTACAAAGAAATATAAAAATGGGGCAGAAACGTTTGAGTTATAAACAGTTGTAATTTCCATCTCTAGAATTAAGCATGGCTACAGTTGTTTAGAAAACTTATCAATTTGACAGTAAACATGAATAGTTGAAAAAAAAGTATGTACATATCTTCCAGAAGTTAAACAGAAAGGGAATTGTAGGTCTATTTGATAACAAATAGTTTTTTCTAGAATTATATATATGGAATTTTTAATTGAATATTTAGAATTTAATTTTGTCTAACAATTGCAAGAACATGAACACATTACAGATTCAGTTTGGTTGCAGATACTGTTTTTAATTAAACACAAACACATGACAAAATTTAGAAAAGTACTAAACAATAAAATGGATGAAAGGGAGCTTCCATACAACCATGAAGATGATGTCAGAGGTCAAGATATCAGTGTGACAACTTTAGAAATAGAAACAAATGATAGAGAAGATACACATCCACAAGAATTTGTGGAAACCATGAGAAGTTGAAGTTGTAAGTACAGAGTTATAGGGCAGATAATGAGAGGTTATTGAAGGGTCGAGAACAACAAAAACAGTTGAATAATCAACTAGCGTACATTCCAAATATTTTGTAGAGACAAATGAAAAGGGGATTCAAGGAAGACATCACATGAGAATTCTCAACACTCTAAAAGTGTTGTCGGGAGTCATAAGAAGCACTACTCACCTTTCTACATAGGAAGAAAACCATATATATATCTATATATATATATAATGAGAAAATATCTTCATCTACATAATTACTCATCTAACATGGAATGTAGGATTTCCATTTATAACTCACAAGGAAAGGCTTCCATTTTGCAGGACTAATTGGTTCAAGTACAACATATAAGTGAAAAAAGGATTTCATGGAGGCAATTCAATATGTATTTATAGAAAAAAATATTTATTGTAACATTATTATGATAAGAAGATAGAAGAGCTCTTCGAACTCAAATTGGGGAGCATGAGCATGGATGAGTATGAAAATAAGTTTCTCTAATTTACAAGATATGTAGGGTGTATGAAGCAGGAGAAGGTAAAAATACAAAGGTTTCTCAATGGTTTTCCTTCATTTTACAAGGACAAAATTCAATATGATGAACCCAAGATTCTTGAAGAAGCAATTCGAAAATCAAAGCAAATGTATCATAACAAAGGAAGGACAATTTTTCAGAAATATTGGAGAGATAAGATGAAGGATAAGAAGGATCAAATAAAGAAAGGATTCAAACCTTCTTTTTCTGGGAACCAACATAATTCATATCAGTAAAGTAACCCAAGTCAAAACGGACCCAAGATGATATAATCTGTTGGAAAATGAACCAGACAACAAGTAAAATGTTGGGGATGTGAAATAAACCATATGTATAATGATTGTCCCCAAAGGAGAGACAAAATGATAAATGTGCACAATTTACAGGATGTAGGTACTGTTGAGGTTGTAGGAAGGAACATTCCAAGAATATATGCAGTGTTGGACAATAGACAAGCACATAATAAATCCAAAATGATTGAGGTTGAAGGTAAAATTTCCAATCTACCTATTGTGATTCTCATCGATTCTGGAGCAAGTCATAGTTATATTGCTCCTAATTTAGTTGAAATATTTCAACAAAATAAAAGTAAGCATGATAGATCATGGATGGTTCAATTTTCCACTGGAATAAAATGAATATTAATGAATTAGTAAAGAGTTTTCCATTGGATATGAATGGATTGAATACTTTTGTAGATTTGAATATAATCCCACTTGGTTTATATGATGTACTTATTGGGATGGATTGGTTAGATGCACACCATGTGATGTTGGATTGTCATAACTACTCACTTATTTGTCTTGATGAAGAAGGGAAACAAAATATAGTGAAAGGAATTCCAACTCCTATTTTGATGAGAGCAATTTAATCTTTGAAATTAAAGAAGTGCTTCAAAAAAGGATGTCAATTGTACGCATCTCATGTGCAAGAACAAAAGAAGTGTAAAATCCCAAGTTTAGAATATTTTCCAATATTGCAAGATTTTTTAAATGTATTTGAAGAAATACCAAGATTAACACCAAAAAGAAATATTGATTTGATGGATGGAGCTGCCCCATACAAAATGAGTACATAGTAAGTTAAAAGATTTACAAATGTACCTGGAATAATTATTGAAGAAATGTTATATATGCCCAAGTGTGTCTCCCTGGGGGAATGGTACTATTTCTAAAGAAAAAGGATGGCTCTCTCAGGTTATGTATTGACTTTAGGTAGTTGAACAAGGTCATTATGAGAAATAAATATCCACTTCCTATAATCGATGACTTGTTTGATCAACTTAGAGGAGAAAAT
This sequence comes from Pseudotsuga menziesii, assembly GCA_001517045.1. Taxonomy (NCBI): domain Eukaryota; kingdom Viridiplantae; phylum Streptophyta; class Pinopsida; order Pinales; family Pinaceae; genus Pseudotsuga; species Pseudotsuga menziesii. The sequence goes on from LPNX010510389.1 coordinate 33,099, forward strand.
ATTTTCTCAAAGATATATTTGAGATTTGGTTATCATCAAGTGAGAATAAAAGATGAATACATTAGTAAAAAAAACTTTAGGACTATATATCTCACTATGAGTTTTTGGTGGTTCCATTTGGGTTAACCAATTCACCAACTACATTTATGTGCTTAATGAATGGGATATTTAGGAAGTAGTTAGATCAGTTTTCCATTATATTAGATAAGTTAGATGGCATTCTTATTTATTCAAAGTCAGAAGAAAACCATGAGTAGCACTTGAGATTGATACTACAAGTGTTAAGAGAAATAAACCTTATGCCAAGTTGAGTAAATGTTCTTCGTATCAAAGGCAAATACATTAATTTGGACATATTGTGTCTAAAGAAGGTATAGTCATGGATCCTGAGAAGATAGAAGTAATTATTGTATAAATTTGACCCAAGAATGTATCAGAAGTAAGATCATTCATGGGGTTATTTGGATACTACTGAATATTTACCGAAGGATTCTCTAAAGTGGCCTATCTAATTACATCATTATAGAAGAACGAATTCAAGTTTCAGTGGGAACCATGGTGTGAACAAAGTTTCCAGCAGTTAAAGAGATTGCTCACTAGTACACAAGTTCTTAAGATTGTTGATCTAAATGAAGATTTTGTTGTATGTATAGATGATTTCCAAGAAGCAATTGGTGGAGTCTTTATGAAAAATGGTCATGTGATTTGTTATGAATCAAGAAATATTAAAGAGCATGAGAAAAAGTATGTCACGTGATTTAGAACTTGATACTATTGTGCATGCATTAAATATGTGGAGGCATTATCTCATGCAAAGAAAAATTGAGTTAAGAACATATCATAGTGCGCTGAAATTTTTATTTGAGAAGAAAATTTTGAGTCCAAGGAAATCAAGATGGTTGGAATTTCTATGTGAATGTGATTTTTATATAAAACATATTAAAGGAAAGGGAAAAAATGGCTAATGCACTCAGTAGAAGAATTTATTTTATGAATGCTTCAACCATTAGTATATGTAAATTAGATCTAAATGCTAAATTCTTGAAGTTGTCATATCATATGACATTACCTTTAGTAAAAAATGAATTAAAACAAGAAAATATATAGCAAAAATATGAAGGTTACAGGTGGAAAGCAGATGGAATTATTACATACAAAAGCAAAGTTTATGTACTTAATTTAGGAAATTTAAGGAAATTGGTACTGAATGAGATGCATAATGCACCATATGTAGGGAATCATAGATAACATAAGCCAATTGCAGTAGTAAGAAATCAATACTCTTTTCCAAGAATGAAGAAAGATGTTGTTGATTATATAGAAAGGTGTATTGAATGTCAACAAGTAAAGGTTTCAGAATAGACATCCAACGACATTTATTCAACCATTGTGAATACCTAAATGGAAATGGGATGTGCTGACCATTGAATTCATCACTAAGTTTCCAAGGACAAGAAAACAACATGATTCCATCATGGCGGTGGTGGATAAGTTAACAAAATATGCTCAGTTTATACCAATCAAGTCAACTTATAAAGCATCTAATATAACAAATATTTATATGAAAGATATTACTAGGTTACATGGGATACCTAAGGTAATAGTTTTAGACAAAGATCCAAATTTTACTTCAAACTTTTGGAATGGATTTTTCAATGGATTTGGAACAAATATAAATTTAACCACAATATATCATTCACAAGAAGATGGGAAGAGTAGGAGAGTCAACAAGGTTAATGAGGATATGTTAAGGATGCATGTGATGGATGAACCATCAAAATGGGAACACTACTTATATCTGGTAGATTTTGCATATAATAATCAATATCATGCTTCTTTACAGATGCATCCATTTCAACCATTATATGGTAGGAACTGAAATACTCCAATTAGTTGGGATAATCTAGATGACAAGGTAATAATTGCATCGAAACTACTCAAAGAAATTAAAGAGCACATGGTAAAATCAAGCAAAATTTGAAAGTGGAACATGATAGAAACAAGAGTTATTTGGACAAAGGAAGAGCATTGAAAGAATTTAAAGTGTGGGATCATGTGTATTTGAAAGTCCATCCAAGGAAGAGTTCCTTAAAACTCAGAATTTGTCTAAATCTTGCGACCCAAGTTTGTGGGCCATTTGAAATTTTGGTTAGAATAGGGCCTATAGCTTATGTATTAGAATTGTTTGCTTGTCTCTCTATGCATAATGTATTTCATGTGTCTTTATTAAAGAGATGTGTACCTGATCCTAACCACATAATTGATTGGGTTGTGATCCAAGTGTAATTGGAAAAAGATATTATGGTAAACCAATGTGCGTCCTAGACAAGAGAGTTACGTTGCTAAGGAACAGGGCCACCAAAAAAGTATAGGTCCAATTGACACATTATAGTCGTGAAGAAGCAACATGGGAGATAAAGGATGTGATGATGGAGGCATACCCGCAACTATTTTGAAATTTTGATAAGGTTTTGTAAATGTACATAGCATTGATGATGTCGTAAGGATAATGCATAAATTAAGGGGGAGGGCAAGGTAATGCCCCATTTTTAACCCCATGATGTAAATTTGTAAATATGTTTGTAATGGATAGAAGCCAGAAACAATGGTCAGGATGACCAAGACTATGTAAATATAATGTACATTTTGATATTAATATTAAATCTCCAATGGTTGCAGAGGAAAAGAGACAAATAAGAGATGGGGGCATATGAATTCACAAGAGAGAAAGTGACAGTGGGATAATGGAAATGACCCAAGGGGGATTATCTTATATCATTAACCTTATCCATTTAACCGTATTTTTTTAAACCATGATTATGAATGTTCTTTATTTAATTAAGGAATTATTTAACTATGCAAAATGAGAGTAAGAGTGCTTCCATGTGGATGGACCAAATGGAAATATGGTTCATACCTATAAAAGTAAGAATGAGAGATTAAGAGGGTTTCATTCCTTACACTATCCCTCCTTTTTTTAATCTTCGTTCACGACGATACTTGTCATTACCTTGATGCTATGATAGAGGAGTGTGAATCCATTTATAAATATAAATTTTGCATGCCATTAACCGATAGACTAGTCATTGAGAGAAACATGGCCTGCAACTTAGCCCTGAAGTTCCTAATTCAGAGACACCATATCCAGTCTGTTCTCGAGAACTAGAAGGGGACTAGAAGCTGATTGAGGGACCGTTAACTTAGAGAAGGGGGTTTATTCCTAGTCTTGAGTAGGTTGATGGGGAAGGAGAATTGAGGATTGTGATAGGTATGGACGCGGTTTAGTCACCAGTGGGTTGCATGAGATATTGGGTTGTTTAGAAGCTATGGAAAAATAATTATCCCTTGTGGATTGAGAACCCCCGCTCAGGGGTGAGTTGTAAAATTAGGACTTGGATCGACAGTGCCTATGGATGGGAGGAATGCCCTTCTTTTGTAGTGAGTTTGACAACAATTGAATTAAATGATACGTATCTAACTGTTTATGAATTCTATGGTTAAATTTGTGTTTGGTTACTGTTAAATTATTATATATGCTTGTACTTGTGGATGAAATTTCGTGGCATTGTATGCTTGTTCCATGTTTGGATTATCATAAAATAAATTTTGAATGTGTATGATGTAACTTTGGGCCACTATATATATATATATATATATATATATATATATGAAAAATGAATTTAAATATAGATGGTAAGATTTGGAAACGTATTTGAGTATCCCGTGGTCTCAATGGTGTAAAGAGGTTGATGGGTAGATTACACAGAGAAACCAATATTGGCACTTCCATATTTCAACAAAGTGTTTCAAGTAAACTGCGATGCAAGTGGGGTAGTGATTAGAGCAGTCTTGAGCCAAGAAGGAGGCCAATAGAATTATTTAGTGAGAGATTGAATGAATCAAGGAAAAATTATTGGGTTTATTATCAAGAGTTTTATTCTATCTTATAGGCTTTGAATAGCTAAGGACGTTACTTTCTACCAAAGGAGTTTGTCTTGTATTATAACCGCAAGGAAATGCAATTCATCAACAACCAAGGTAAGTTAAATCAGAAACATTCTAAATGGGTAGAATTTTTGCAAAGTTACTCATTTTTTTAAAACATAGGCCAAGAAAACTTAACAAGGTTGCTGATGGATTGAGTCAGAGGGTAATTTTGTTAAAAACCATGTATGTCGATGTGATTAGTTTGGAATACATGAAAGAACTATATAAATGGGATTGAGATTTTGTAGAGGTTTTAAAAGAATGCAAAGAAACATGGATTATGGATAGAACATCGTTCTTGGATTTCCATATTTAATAGTGATTCTTGTTTAGGAACCAACAATTGTGCATCCCACAGAGTCCATTGTAGGTGAATCTCATTAGAGAGATACATAGTGGCAGTTTAGGTGGACACATTGGTATGGACAAGGCCACACTGTGTTGGTGAGAGAGAGGTACTTTTATCTTAGCATGAACAAGGATATGAAGAAATTTGTTGAGTGTTATAGAGTTTGCCAATTTTCCAAAGGTAGAAGTAAAAATACTAGAATTGATACTCCATTGCCGATATGTAAAGGATCATGGGAGGATGTGAGTTTGGATTTCATTTTATGAATACCTGTGACAGAGAGGAAGCATGATTATGTGACGATGGTAGTGGATAGCTTTTTGAAAATGGAAATTTCATAGCGTGTAAAAAAAAATGATGCTAGTGAAGTATCTTTTTTTTAATTTTCAGGGAATTGGTAAGGTTACATGGCATAACAAGGACACTATGGAGAAAATTGGGCTCTAAATTGTTGTACATTTTGGCATACCATCCTCAAACAAGTGGGAAAACCGAGCTGGTGAACAAGAATCTTGGGAATCTGTTGAGGAGTTGGAATTGTGACAATCCTATGTAGTGGGATCTGGTTTTGGCTCAAGTTGAATTTGCTTACAACAATTCAATGAAGAAATCTATAAAAAGAAGCTCATTTCAAATTGTTTATGTCAAATCAAAAGGGGAGGTAGATTTGATGAAATTGTCGCAGTTCTCGATAAGAAGAGTGTTCTTGCAGGTGATTTTACAACTAGTATGTAGGAAATGCATGAGTAAGTGAAGACGAAGCTACATACAAGCAATAACAATTACAAACAAAGAACAAATATGTAGAAAAGGAAAAAAAAATTAAAGAAAGTGAGTTACTCATGGCTCACTTAAGAAAACTGAGATTTACCAAGGTTACATATAACAAGATTGAGTAAAAGAAAATAGACCGTGCAAAGTTTTGAAGAGGGTTTTTTTAAATGCTTATAAGTTAGAGCTACCAGAAAGGTTCGATATATCTCCAACATTTAATATTGTTGATTTGTATGAGTTTATTGAAGGAGAAAAGGGAGATGATGAAGTTACTCTTGATGAATGGGAGCAACATCTAGCAATCAAGATGGACGAAGAGATGGAGAAAATTTTGGAAAACAATATTTGCCAAAAGACCCATAGGAAAGAATATCTTGATTATTTAATTACGTGGAAAAATAGAGGTCCTAAGGGTGCATCATGATCCTATGAGAAGGAGCTAGCAAATGTGCAAGTTTCTTCATCCTCTGTCGTAATCACCACATGAGATGGAAGCTCACAGTGTCTAATGTAGAAGCATATTTGATATTGGGCAATCCCCATCACCCAAAATCATTTTAATTTTGTGCATGTAAATTTTGGGATGAATAAGGATGGATGCAACTCCTGGTTTGTTGATCCATGGCACTACGAACTTGCTGCAACTCTACTTTGGAAAGTGGTTGACTCTCCATGCTATAACTCATTCTATAACTATGAGGATGAATGACACTATTGTAACTCCTATATTATAGCTCCACACTATGGGAATTCATTTGTAACTTATTAATTCCCCACCTCATAATTCATCCACATGTCTCATAAAGATTTTGTACCACATGACAAGTTTTTTTTGAAAGAAAAGGTAATAAGATTAAGCAATGGGAAGGTAGTTGAAATGTGTGGTTTTTTGTTGCATAATGGATGGGAACATTAAATGTCAAAAGAGGCAATAGTTTAAAATTGAAACATGAAGATGCAGAAAGGGCTTGTCAATGAATAGGAAGAATAATTCAATTAGTAGTGATTGAGTGCAAGGCTAATCACTAGTAAAGAAGACAACAAGCAAAGGCCATGTTTTCCCAAATAGAATGTGCAAGTCATGTCAGCTTTAACACAAGAAGATGGATTCTATAATTTCGACCATGGTGTAAACCAGATGAATTCTTAATTAAATGTGAGGGAAAGGATTCATGGCCTACTAAAGTATTTCTTCTTGAATTCAACTTCTTATATTCCTAATAAATAAAAGTAATTTAAATTTCTATAAGTGTAAAAACATAAGTTATGTTGTGTATTCTGAAGATAGACATAGTCTTGTAGGTGTGGGCTTGCTCCATGGTTATGCAAGTGCGTCTATGAGTGTTTGACTTGTTTCTCTAGTTGCATTTTAAGCTTTAATTAGTTCAATATGGTGCAGGTTGAAGTGATATCATGTTGTGAGCACTATAACTAAAGAGGTTGACAAAAGGATTTGTGGCCAACCATGAGAATGCAACATCGTCCTTACAAAACAACCTTTGTTTTCTATTAATAGTATATTCTACTATTTATTGATCACTCTAGGAATACATCATTTAAAAGATATGTAATATTGTATAGTGAGGATTATGTTTATTTCGTACACATTTAAGCTTATCAAATTGAATATAGACCTCTCTAAGTGCAATAACAAGAGGCAAGTCCTGAATAAGGAATATCTCAAGATAAGAATGCAAAGTGTAGATGCATGTGCATTATGTTATCATCTCTAGGAAAGTGATGAAAATAATAAGGTTTTGTTGTTAATGGGCATGTACCACAACTTCCAACATAATCCAATGTGCACGGTGAAGCAATCTTGCATACACGTTATGCTTTAAAGTGCTATGCGAATTGTGTTATCGTGTTCCATCACCTAATGTTAAATATGTGGGTAAGTATATGCAATGAACCATGCATTGTAAGCATGATTTGTTAAACATTATTATACATGGTTATTTATGAGATTATGCATTAAAGATGAGAAAATTAATTCTCAAGAATCCTTGTTCTTTAGAACTCATAGTTATGGTTACAACAATAGAAAAGAGGATACATGAAGGTTATTTTTTAGGATATTTGTATAAAGATGATGAATACATTGTTATATGTTTTATCATGAGTTCTCATAGCATATTTTTATTACAAATGATGACTCATGTCATAGTTATGAAACATTCACGTTAATATTTATGCGCATTCCCATATGCATCAGCTAACGCTCAGAGGATATTTGTCGTAGAAAAGCTCACAACCTACTGTCTGGAGTAGCTTTAAGAATAGTCTTCCAGTTATAAATGATGGCATAGGTTGGTTTGCTTGGCAGAGGATTTCAAATTTATTTAGGGATTGATCATATTTGTGGGTTGGAAGGTTATTACAAGTTGTCACGGGCGCTAGTGTTTGAACTTCATTGGAAAAATATCTTTGTTTAAAGCCGATCGAGTTGGGAGGACAGAGTATTATGCAAAGATGGGATCGATCGCTAGAATTTGGGCCTAGATGGAAAAAATGCTTTTGAATGGAACTTGTATGTGTCCAAACTTTGTCAAGGAGGTATAACTCTTTGTGATAATCCTAACAAGTTTGTTTGGGTTTATAATGAAAAGGAGGGATCGATGGTTCCTAAGTTGGCTTATCTTTCTATGGTTATGAAAGATAGTATTGTTGGTACTGTTTGGTGGATGATGTGGCTTTGGAAAGGAACGGTTCCTTTATAAATGCGCTTAAAAAACAAGATTCTGACCTGGAATGTTTTGCAGAGGAGGGGTTTCCCAAGTCTTGTGACATGCATTATGTGTGAAGTGAAAGTTGAATTTGTTGGTCATCTTTTCAGTGCATGTGTTTTTTTCAAAGAAGTCTCGTATTCATTGATGAGTCATTTTATCTTGGAACACATATGGGATGGTGAATCAGTCGAGGAAAATTTACAACAATGGTATGATGGGAAAAAACTTTTCAGATATCTTCTGTGTTTCGTGCTGTGGGAATTTTGGAGGGCCAGAAACAGAGCCATTTTTAATAATCAAACTCATAATGCATATTTTATTTGCTCAAAGGTTATTTCTTCCTTTTTTGAATGGAACAAAGAAATTTCTTCTAGGAATCTCAAAATTTGCTCTTTTCCTTCTATTGTGTTAGAGCATCTTGTTGTTTTTTTTATGGGGTAGCGATGAAAGGTGTTTGTGGTTCTGGAATGGTTTTAAAGGTTTGAAGGGATTCAATTTTTAAGTGTTGGATGAAAGTGGGAAAATGTATGAACACTAGAGACGAATTGGTGGCTTTATGGGGTTTATTTTATTATGCAAAAGCTTGGGGTCTTCTCTCGCTACAGATTCTGTGAGATTCTCAAGTTATTATAAACTAGGAAAAGGGGATTCCTCAGGTTAATTCTCTTGTTTTACAACATTGGATGGAAAGCATTCAAGCATTGATAATGGACTTTTCCTTTTTATCATTTCAACATATTTACAGAAATTTTAATGTGGAAGCTGATAGCCTCTCGAAAAAGGAGTTGGGTCCTATGGATGGAAAACTCATGCTTTGGTATTTCTTTATGGGGAAACTGTAGAGAGTTGGAAGTTTGGATTTTTTAGTTGATTCAATTCGGTTGACTTCCCAGGATGTTTTGAGTTTCTTTCAAAAGGGTTTTGTTTTGGTTTGGTGGTGACCTTATGGTTTTCTTTAAATGATTTTCGGTATTTGTTTTGGAAAGCTCTGATGGATTGTATAGTTTGGATGAAAATGTTTTTCTGAATAGGTTTTCTAATGTTTATCTTTTCACTAAGAAAAGAAGATAAATTGTTTTTGGAGGATTGTATGTAATATGTGGCTACGACTTTTTATTAATAGAAAAGTTTTTTTTAAGTACTGAAACAAAAAGCTATCATTAAAATAAAAATACAAATATATATAAACATGTATATTAAGTGTTTAATTAAATCATTTCAAAAAAAAACACTCACCTTGGAGGTAAGCATATTTTCATTAAGATACAAATAGGAATATATATAAACATATGTTAACTTGAATAATTACAAATACGCAACTATAACTTTGGTTATAAAATTTAATGAATACTAAAATCGAATATATATAAACATATGTTAACTTGAATAATTACAAATAAGCAACTATAACTTTGGTTATAAATTTTAATGAATACTAAAATATATATACAAATGCATACTTGAATAATGAGTTTTATGAAGCATCATGTATTCACAACATTTTTTCATATCAATATTTAAGTGCTGTGTCACTCGTAAATATTTTAATAAAAAATATGTATGATTAATTTAATAAATTTAATAATAAAGTAAGGATTGCCATAATATCGAAAAATTACATGTCAACAATTTCAAGGTTAAATTGATTCTAATTTAATTATTTATTAGAATCATAGTAACATAATTCAAAGGTATTAGTATTTAGTATATATAAATTATGTTTATAAATTCTGAATAAATTTAAATTTATAGAATACTTAATATAACTAGCATAGATCCATTTTAAACCTGGATCTATCAAGCACCGAGAGAGATTCAATTTCTTAAGGTGTACATTTTTTTATTTACCATTTGGATCTTTCTCCGTACTTAATAGAGCTGGGTTTAAAATGGATGTTTAATTTTTTTTTGTAAGTTTATATGTAATTTATATTTTTCATTTTTTATTTTTGCACTGAGGGAAGGGAGGTGCTCTCCAGTCGAGTATGGGGGAGATCCTGTCACGTTAGTCACGTTATGCTAGCAGACATAAATAAAAATATTAAATATTAAAATATTAAATTTATGTTTTAATATTTAATATTTTCCGTGCAATTATAATATTCAGTGGATAATCAAACACCCAAAGAGATCCAATTTCTTAAGGTGATTTTTTTTTTAACTTTAATTTTTAGGCATCCAAAATAAATTTACACATCCAAAAATTGGGGCCATTTTGTTACTTTATAAATCCGGTTTAAGATAGATTTAGTTTTATTTATTTTATTTTATTTTGTGAACAAATATAAATGATTTTAATTAATTTTTTTTAAACTGCACCTACCTTTTCTCAATGTAATAACCTATCTACCTCCCACCTTCTCTCAATGTAATAACCTATCTACCTCCATATATTTTATTAATACCAATTTTTCAATATGATGCTTAATATAGGTTTATGCTGCTTGGTCCTATCTACTCAAACCCCAAACACAATGTAGAGCATGATGAGATCCTACTTTCTCTCAATATACTAACCTATCTACCTCCATATATTTTATTTGTACCAATTTTTTTTTTTTACTTATTTTTCAATATGCTGCTTAATATGGTTTTTTTTTTTACTTTTTTTTCAATATGATGATTGGCCATAAATGGGTGGATTCCCTTAAGAATAGAGTTGAGAAAAAGTGTAAATAAAAGGATGAGAGTGAAAATGAGCCTTTTTCTTCTAGGTACATTCTTATACTTTCAATTTAAAAGTACAAATTAAATATATTTTTTCAAAAAAATGTTTTATATTATTTTTTTTTAGGAATATTTAAATTAATTTGTTCATCAAATGTAGTATGGTTGGATGATTGTTACCTTTCTTGAATATTTTTTCTCAATTAACTTTAATTCATGTAAATGATATGATGTTCTTATTTAATCTATTGATAATGATTGAGTAAATTGGGTCCATTTTGTTACTTTATAAATCCGGTTTAAGATAGATTTGGTTTTATTTTATTTTTTGAACAAATATAGATGTTTTTAATTACTTTTTTTTTAAACTGCACCTACCTTCTCTCAATGTAATAACCTATCTACCTCCCACCTTCTCTCAATGTAATAACCTATCTACCTCCATATATTTTATTAGTGCCAATTTTTTTTTTAACTGATTTTTCAATATGATGCTTAATATAGGTTTATGCTGCTTGGTCCTATCTACTCAAACCCCAAACACAATGTAGAGCATGATGAGATTCTACCTTCTCAATATAATAACCTATCTATCTCCATATATTTTATTAGAACCCATTTTTTTTTTTACTTATTTTTCAATATGCTGCTTAATATAGGTTTTTTTACACTTATTTTTCAATATGAAGATTGGCCATAAATGGGTGGACGCCCTTAAGAATAAAGTTGAAAAAAAATGTAACTAAAAGGATGAAAGTGAAAATGAGCCTTTTTCTTCTAGGTACATTCTTATACTTTCAATTTAAAAGTACAAATTAAATATAATTTTTCAAAAAAAATGTTGTATATTAGTTTTTTTTTAATTTTTTTAAGAATATTTAAATTAATTTGTGCATCGAATGTAGTATGCTTGGATGATTGTTACTTTTCCTGAATATTTTTTCCCAATTAACTTTAATTCATGTAAATGACATGATGTTCTTATTTAATCTATTGATAATGATTGGGTAAATTATGTAATGTACCTAAATGTTAATATATTTTCAAGCAAAAAATAAATAAATAAATATTTTTTTATATTCTGATTAGTCATTAATTTACAAGTACAGTGTAACTATGCTTATGTAACTTTCACCATGAGTTTGTTCACTCTATGAAAACAATCACTCTCGTTCAATTTCTATTTTCCCTGCATTGAAGAGAAATACCTTTATTTCTATATTTAAATGTAAACACTAACAGAGCAAAATACTTTGACCGCTCCGCCATATGGAGATGCCAAATAAATGTACATTGATGGCGCCATAGTTTGTCATCTAAACCGTACTCATTCATTTGCTGGGCAATGTGTAGCGTGAGGAATTCATGTCCTCGTTGATGAATCACGAGTTTTCATTTGGCTCTTTCTAAATATAAAATATTGTGGATAAAAATGTGTTCAGAACATTCAATTGGCAGATGACGATAGTTGAAATGAATCTTATATATTGAAGTTTCAAGTATCTTGAGGTGATAAATGAATCTTACACATTAAGATTTGAAATAGAAATGTAACAACATTAATGTTCAGAGCAATGTTGAAACGCGCTTTTAAAAATTGATTCACCGAAATTATCAACTTTAAAGGATTGAAATGACAAGTTTCCTGCAAGAAACGAACGTGTCACTTCAATACTTAGCACAATTTCTGACATTTGCTTTAGAACTCACCCTCAATATTATTGGAGCGCCCTATATACTGGACAGACTTTCCCTCGGGAGGGGAACCTGTCCAATGCACACCGTTGGATTTCTCATGCAACGGTGTGCATTGGACAGGCTCCCCTACCGAGGGAAAGTCTGTCCAGTATATAGCCACCGCCCAATATTATCTGTGTTTGCCAGAGCCATTTTAATTGAACGGACAGAATCCCGTACAGTGCATATCAAAGAAGAGGATATGATCTACAATAACGTAATATCATCATTTTCACATTATTTACGTTTGCGTTGAATCTTAATAGCTGTCCTCAGCACATATGTGCTGCGTGCTGCATTGTAGAATTATTTTAATTTCCCAATCGCCATATCTTATGCTCTCTCGTGAAGCGATCACATGAGTAGCGATGGACGGTTTATAATTACCATCTGACTGTATGGAACTTTTAACTCCAAGAGCAAGTTGTTTAATATAGAAGTGTACACTTGAATGTAATTAGGAAGGTATTGATCATGTTGGTTTTGATTCACCTAATAGTTGGCATTGTTTGTAGACTTCAATAGCTTTAACATTGACTTCGACAAGTCTAAACATCGATACAATCTCGATAAATTTAGCACTTCGTCATATATTGTTGACACCAGCGATCGACACAACTACGGCAGATTGTCTCTCAGACATCTAATCATTTGTAACGGTAGAACTTCCGAATCATTCCAACTTCTCTTGTAACTGAACATAACGAGCAGACAACTCAAGCGTTCTCAGCACTCTATTTAAGCATGTACATTATTGTAACATACAAGGGGAGTAATGAGCATAATACAACAATAATAAAGTAACAGAGATTGGTTCAAATTCTAGCATATCGTTTCTATGTGTTTAGTGTATTTTCTGCTTTGCTTATTATTAATATGTTTCTGCCATAACAAAACTCGATTCATTCATTCAAACTGTGGTCCTCATTGTGCGCCTGGGCATCGGATCATTAGTATCAAAGCATGTTTAGAACTTGTCCGTGCTTAAGTCGTGTATAGACACTTCTATCGAGGTTATCTGACTTATGTATGTCCAAACATGCTCGCAAACTCGACAATCCAAGCAGACACTACCTTTGACTTCAGAGTATCTATCTACTCACACAACTAAACCGAAGGTGGCCAAAGAAGTAGACAATAGACATGTAACTGACGTGACATAGCAACTCATAGAGAAATCCCTAGCTCGACATCGAATCAAAATGTTCACCCAATTCAATGAGATTCTCACATGATTCGCCTCGACATCGAGAGGATTCTCGACAAGATCCAACTCCGACAAAATAAGTCCATTCAAAGTGCAAATAAACTTAGACATACCGAATCTAGAAGGAAAAATTGACACAGAATCTGTAGGAAATTGGGTACAACAACTGCAATCCTATTACAGTGTGAATCAATTCTCAAAAGCTGAAAAGATCACCAATGCATCCTTAAAGATATTGATCTCTATGCACTGCTGGTGGGATCTAATCTATTGACAAAGATGGAAAAACAAGGAGACCCCATAGACACATGGGAGAAATTTGTTGAGTATGTCCAAAAGGAGTTCTACCCCACCCAAGTATATTGAACAACAGTATAAGAAGTGGCAGCAACTATGGCAATGGAAGGACTAAGGCTACGCAGAGTTACACCAATGAGTTCTATCGACTCTTGGCAAGACTTGGCGTTCAAAAAGAAGAGAAATTTCTTGTTATAAAGTACGTCAATGGATTGTCCCTGTACATTCAACAAGAGTTGGAGTTCTTAACTGTCGGTACGCTTGCGGGTGCATTCCACTATGCCAGTAAACTTGAAGCTAAACAAAAAGGAAAAGCATGCTTCGCGACCACACTAATAGGTCAAACATCTGACAAGAAGTCACTAGCCGACTCCAACAAGTCAAGACACCCTTCTCAACTAACCCCGCCAAAGAAAGAACATAGAAAAAAGAACTCTCAAAAAGACAAGAGGGAACATAGAAAACAACCCCCTGTTGGGAAATGGTGTGATTACCACAATTCATCATGGTATGATACGTCTAAATGCAAGGGTCGGAAGACATTTTTGGAAAAAAATTCTACCTCCTACTTCTCCAACAAAACCCTGATAGAATCTGACCCAGAAGCGTCGACCCTTTTGACATCGACATAGAACACTCTGAAAGCCTCGACTATCGTCAACGAGGAGGAATGAGAGCGTATGTTCCATACATATATATGGGTTCAAAACAAACCATTGCATTTGATTGTGGATAATGGCATTCATAAGAAATTTGTTTCTAAAGATCTCGTTAAGAAACTAGGTCTTTTCACCACTCCACATCCTCAACTTTATAATATCAATTGGATGAAGGATGGACAAAAACTGAGAATCACTCGATAATGCAAACTCATCTACTTCATTAATCATTTTGATGATGAAGTACTCTATGGTGTGGCACTGCTTTCCATAGCTAACACCTTGTTTGGAAAACCTTACTTATCGGATCGACATGGGAGTTATCAGTCATGGCCTCGGAAGGTGATTGCCAAAATACAAAACAAATGGTATGGGATACCAGAGAAGCGACCTACACCAACGGTTGCAATGGTATCTTCCAAACATGAAAATAATCTCATCAACCATGCTCAAAGATTCATATTAATCATGATTAAAGCTCAACATTTTAGAAAGACTGCAGCAACTAGTTGACTCATAGACCAGTGCAGCTCCCGACAACAGTAGTAGATCGACAATATTCTTGATGATTATCATAACGTATTTCAAGATCCAGATGGAGTACCTCTATATTTCCAAGTAAAACACTCCATTAAACTTGTTCCTAGTCCTTCATTGCCTACATTCCACATTCAATACTGAAGAATGATCTAGATCATTTCCTTTTGGAAAAATCCAGAGGAAACTCAGATGTTTTGTCCATGAAAGAGGTAACTTAGTGACCATTCCATTAGGAATCTTATCTATAGTTGACACCTTTAGCTAAAAGAGTACCTGGAGTAGATATAAGTGAGCATATGCTCTCTCTATAATTGTTCCCTCATGTATTCCCCCATTGGACATATAGGACTTGAGGCTTCTATTTGTGTCTGGTGTTTGGATGATTTGTTCATCTTTTTACCCTCTTTTTTTTTTGGGGGGGGGGGGGAACTGGAGATCCACACTGTTAAAATTTTTTGAGGAAGGTTTCTTTTGGTTGTTGTCGATATCTTTATGTCTAATGCGTCTTTTCTTTTTCTAGTATGTTGTTTTTAATTTTTATTCTCTTTTCTAGATTAGATAACTTGTTTGACCTAAGTTACACTTGTTATTTGGTTTAATACCATTTAAAGAGATGATATTCTATGATTGGAGAATTGTTTACATTATCCATGTGTCTATATCTACATTGTTGGATTCATTTTCTTAGATACCATCACCATAGATCCCATTAGGTTCTCTCATATACTTTGGAGCCGTCCTCCTTTGCACTATTTCTTAGGCCTCATCATTGGATAAATGAGCCAATTTCTAGTACAATGACCATCACTGTCACCTCACTATTCTTTTGAGGCATTGAATTCCATATCCTCACATCCTGAACCTCCTTTTCCTTCCCATTCTAGAATCTACTAGCACCATGGCTAGTAGTATCCCCATTTCCACTTGTATTCCTCCTTCCAATGGAATTGTTATTCCCAAGGCCATCCATGTCTTTGGTGGAATCCCAATTTTGAGTGGTAGAAACCCTTGTATTGTTGGTGGAGGAATTGCTCGTGCTAGTCCAATAAGTGGATATACAACCAACATCATAGTTGGTTCCTCTAGAACGTATCATACTATGCGTATTTAATTCATGGCTAGTATTAGTATTACAAATTTGGTTATACTAACCAATGATCCCATATCACCATGATCCTTCATGCCCTTCCATGCCTACCAAAATCCCCTTAAACATCCCTCATTCAGTTTGAAGTTAAGGAAGGAGTCAACCCTTAAAAGCATATTATGTTTTTCATTTATAGTACTTTTCCAATAGTATCTTAAATGATTCCATTTGGTTCAAAGGATCTTGACTTCCATCACTTCCAAGTCGTATATTAAGCAACATGATGGTATGCATCCCAATTTTGTATTCATCTCTTCCACTCTCTTGATATTTTTGTAGTTACATGTCCATTATGAATAGTAATTCCAAATTTTATTGTCATTCTATTATACTTCATCTATGAATATGATGGATAACCTCCATCGGAGTGATGTCAATGTAGGATTCTTTGTACAATTAATCTAGATGATTGTATCATCTTAGAGTAGTTCCTTAAATATCTCCTTCCTCCTTTATCCAAGGATTCCATGTCTAAATGTTTGCAAACCAAATAAGAAGTCATTGTTAAGGATAAAAATTGATTGGAACATCCTAAATGATTGTGTATTTTGGTTATGTTTTTTTTGTTAGATATTATGCATTCTATGATGCTTATTTTCAACTGGTAGTGTTTTTTACTCATTATCCTCGTGTTAGTTATCCTTGTTGATAACTGATTTTTTTTCCATGTAGATAGTTTGATATTATCTTATTATCTTTGAGCTCTTTAGGTACTTTCAAACATATATTTGTCATATCTATATTCCTAGAGTGAAGATAGTTTAGGAAGAATGGGAAAAGTGAGATGTGCATTTCATGTAACATTTCTAGATTATGTTTTAGATATCAAAAAGTTAGATGAAAATTCCATAGACACATGGAATTGTTTGTTATTCAAGGAGGGACTTGCATTTATGATGATGAGAAAAAAAGTGACAATGAGGTCACCTCGAGGTACAAACATATGGTCAAATGATGGGAACCAAACCAAATTCTTGATATGGACATAGACTTTTGGATTGATGGAATATGTCCGACCGTGTTACAACTATTGAGTTTAGGTTAGGCTTGCATAATATATCAAAAACATTCATAGATATGTAATTTCTGCAAACTATCTTCAAATAAAAAACTCTAATCAAAATAAAGGAGAAACTATCTATATTTATGGTCGGGAAAAAACTTCCAAGCATTTATAAATATTAAACAATGGACAAATAGAAATCATCCCAATTGCATATTTGAGACACGTAATGAAAATAACATAATTGTATGTGGAATCAAAACAATAGCACCAAGGGAGGAGTTATTGATAGGTTATTATTGGAATCAAATATTACAAGTGTCAAACCTTGCAATCATTGGGGTAAATACACTCTATTCTTTACATAATCAAACTAATGAATTGTTTCATTCTCTACATAACTTCCTCTTTGTATTATGTTGTAAATAATATGATTTTGAATGTTTTTGTAGAATAATGATGGGAGGGATCCTTCCCATACTGTATCGACTCCTCTAAAATCCTAGATCATTTTGATTTCTTATATTTATTTTTGTTTGTATTTTTTCTAAAATTATTGTTAAAATCTTAAGATTATTTTGATTTCTTATATTTATGTTTGTTTGTATTTTTTTAAGATTATTGTTATAATAAATTGTACATGTTATATGTAGGAATGACTTCACTCACAATCCAAATGTGTGTGATAATGATGAAAAATTCCTCAATGAGAAAGTGTTGGTAAGATTATAGGAAGAAAAACAAAGAATTATTTTTATTGTTTGATTCTGACTTACTTAAAAAACTACAGAGGGAGAATGCTTTAGTTGATAGATTAAGGCGATTGTACAAGTAAGCTATAAGCACATTTCAGTTGTATTTCATTCAATATTTTATAGTTTGACTTTTTTTTTTGGGTTGGTTAAGTGCCCTGTGCCTTGTTGGGTGAACCTTTGGTTTGAGAAACCACGATCCAGGGGCATCTAAGCTGTCAAAATCACCCGAGGATTGCACTCGGCTTGGCCGCACCAACCCTTAGCATGGTTGGATTTAAGTGTTTCCTTCCAGGAGCAGCGGGTTTTAATCTTGGGCCGCCAAGCAAACGAAACCCCTCTCGACTGTTTGCTCTACCAGAATTTGACTAGTTTGACTTAATTTTATATTAACTTGGAATAAAAATTAAAATTATTTGGCACAAAAGTATCACATGTTATAACCAACAACCTTATCATTTGAAAAAGGAGCTTTTGGATTACTTGATTAGTCTACTTGGAGATATTTTCAATTGATCATTTACAATTATTTCAGATAATTATTTGAAAATGAAAAAGATACATATAGGGTTAATTTTGGAAAAAAAACTAGGTATGATAGACCTCCTATGAGAGGGGAAGGTTATCCAAGATGTCTCCAAGGAAAAAGGTATGAGAGGAAAAGGAAAGACAACTCCAGATGGAAAAAGGCATAACATTTGTAATTTCACTTAGTGTGATATTTTTATAAATTCAAAAATAACATTAAAATTACATTATATGATGTCCTTAAATCTGTGTGTAGGCTTAGAGATACATCCAATTCCATGTAGGCTAGGCTAGGGAAGCATGGCCAGGTTTGATATCTAGATTTGTATGCTCAGTTTGTAAGTATGAAAATAATTTTAACACCTTGTTATTAAAAAATATCCAACCTTTTCATTAATGAAATGTTTTGTAATGTTAGGGGGATGTCATGAAATGAGTTCCAACATAAGTATAAAGGAAACTTTCATTCAAATGCGTGTTTCAATATGTGCTTGAACGTGTTCAAGATGGGAAACATGAAGACTAACTAAATGTTAATTTTGAAAATGATATTTATTCTTATCATCATTTCCAAAAGAGAAGGATGGTTTCTACAAAATAAAAAACCTATAATTAAATGCTTTTGTTTTAATAATATAGATGTGAAGACTAAATAAATGTTAGTTTTGAAAATGATATTTAATTCTTATCATCATTTCATTTCCAAAAAGAAAAAGATGGTTTTTAGAAAGTAAAAAACATATAATTAAATGCTTTTGTTTTAATAATGTAGGTGTGATCGACCAATATTGATGTTGGAGGAAATCGACAACCTCATGACATTAAGATGATTGTATAATTATAATATTAATGAGATATTGAATTTTAAGATTATATTTTGTATAATTACAACTTTCATTTGATTTTAGGGGTTGATGATATTTGCGAGGGAAAAGGTGAGGATAAGAGATGAATGCATCTTAGACCATGTCGTCTCCATATCAAAAAGGTCATAAATGTTCATTTAATATATATTAACATTAAATAATTATTAAATATCAATTTAATATTAATAGTAAACATTTATTATGAATATTAATTATGTATATCTTTTAACTTTTTATATTGGATGTTTGTCCAAATGAACTTGTATGTGACTAAAGATATATGTTACATCCCCATGTTAGGAACAAGGAATCAACATAGCCATACCAACAACGTCCACCAAATACAATAGAGAACAATGTGCCTTTTATGAGTTTGTTTAAACATAATAAATCCCATAAGAAGCGATGAACAATGAACATTATCGACATAATACATTTTCTCCTTTTATTTTTCTATAATGAACATTGTTTATATAATATATTCGATACTATTTTGTAAATGATATTTCATGAGGAATGTACATGTTTAATTATTTAAAGTTTTTTCTTTTCTTTTTTCGAGCTAGTAGATAGATGGGTTATGGGGAGTTTAGAGTAATGTGAGGGAGGGGAGGGGACAAATGAGCTTCCACCATGGTTTCCCTTGTTTAGTAGAGAATTAATTATTCTCTAAACCTTGTTAAGCTCAAGTAGTTATGTACTTTCTCATCTTTTGTTTTTGGTTTTATTGATTAGATAAAAAATCAATTCTTTCTTTATTTTCAACTAATTTTTATGTATCTAGTATAAACTTTTTTTCTTATGATAAAGATTGTGTGTTCATGTGCAAATGATACATGATTATACTACAATCACTAACTCTACGGATATTTGGATGATTCATGTATTGAAATTTTCCATTGAATATTTCTCATTCAAAAGTTTAGTTTTTTTAAAGCTAAATTTATGTATCTAGCATATAATTTTATTGGAATATACATCATATGTTCCCTTGTGCAGATGCTACATTTTGATGTTCCAAGAGCATTAAAGGCCTTGTGAATTTCAATCGTTGGATTTATGGATTTTTCGATGATACAAGTAACATGAATTTATATCTAGTTATTGCTTTACTTTAAATTGAAGTTTGTTTTTTTAATATATATTTTTAAGATTTATTGTCCATCTAGAGAGCGGATAAAATGTTACGAAAAGTGTTTCAACTTTATTATACAAATGTAATTTCATGGTCTAAGGATGTTATATTTGCATGACAAGGACTCAAGGATATGAACTATGACTTGGGTGGCTATATAAAATTGGGCCCACTTTTTTGTGGCACCATATTTTAGGATTCCAAAATACAATGGTTCGTTGTTTCTATTGTAAATTTTGACTTCCTTTCCCATTTCAAAAACAAATTATATGGCGATTTAGAATAAATAGAGCTATATATACTCATATATAAAAAAAATCACTAATTTATGCCCCTAAAAGTGTTTCATGCACACACAACATCCTTCTTTTCAATGATTTTCAACTTCAATAAATCATTAAAAAAAAGTCATGAATAGTTCTGGAAATATAGTATCGCACTAGTACAATATGGCCTCTACATATGTACAAAAATTTATTCAAACATACTATCAATTAGTTCATATAGTTCTCTACACACACAAAAAATATATGTTAAATATTGTGCTGAAAATTTTAAAGCCAATTTTAGAAAAACAAATTTTATAAACAACTACACAAAATGTCTTAAACTAAAGTTTATATATTATGAAAGCTAATTTGATTTCCTATATTTTGTGTTTTTACATCCTCTTAAATTTGTTATGCAAGTACCTCCAATTCCCTCTTGAAGTTAGAAGATATTATTTTTTTCCACTTTTACGTGGAAACTTAAATGTCTTTAAAGGAGTTCATTCGTGTGCATTAACCCACTTCTCATGTTCTTTACTCACACAATGTTTTATCACAAAATCAAATGAATTCCATGAGAGTAACCTCCAATGTTATTTTGTTAAATATATTTTCATGAAAGAACTTAGAAGCAAGAATGAAGACAAATCAAGAACTAGAACATCGAAAATTCCAATAAAAGAAACATCTCTCACCGCTCCATTTCTTATATGGTGAGAATGAGATTATACATAGAGAATATCTTACAATATATTGAGTGAAATGATAAGAATAGAATGTAGGTTTTGTTATTTGTGCATAATAAAATAAGGGAGATAAATAATTTCAATTCAAGACACTACATATGTAGATATGATTTGGTTCATTGATCGACTACCAATAGAAAATGAAACCTATGGAAAATAGCCATTAGTGCCTCCAATATAAATCCTATAATATGGGAATCACCATCTGCTAACAAAACTTGTGTAAAAGGATGATAATATCTTGTAGGTGAAGCACTTCCTTTTGTTAAATTTGGCATTGGAGAGGGTTTGAAGATGCTCCCGAAGTCTCCACATTCTTATTGGTGATATCAATGCTAAAGATAGGAACAAATAAAAATAAGTAAATGTCCATGTGGTTGCCGAAAAAACTCATTATACAAGAACATAAGACATAATATGGCACTTTAAATCTTGGATATGACTTCTCAAGTAATGCACATTGAAATATCGTATACAACCTTACAATTCTTATCTAATAGTAATAGTGGTGAATTTTAATGCAAAAAGTTAAACTATTTTCCTTTATAACAACACCAAACCTCTAGGTAGTAACGACTACCTCAAATAACTAAGTGTATCTCTCTCCACAATTAAACCAACAATCTTTAAGAATCATGTAGTTAAATCGCGGTAAGAATGTAAGAAAGATAAAATTCAAACCTTTGTCCCATAATAGATTACAAGAAGAGAAATCAAATTCTTTCAAGCATGAGTTCTTGTGATGTGTGCTAATCCAACTCATTCACTCTTAGACTAACTCATTTTCCTTGCAGGATATGTTGAATATTAACATATGCTTATATGCTCATCGTGTAAGGTTATCATGCAATTACTGATTTTAGTTTTGAAGGAAACACTTTCTTGCATATCTAAGCTAGGCTAAAAGGAATTATAATGTGCCCAAAACATTTAATTTGTTTTTATATTCTCTTGCATTAAGACAACAAGACATAAGATAGTGAACGTCTTATCAAGAGGTCATTACATGATTAATTACCTTCACTTGATAGAGGATTTACCTTGTTTCAATTTAAAACAGGGAAATAACTTACACACAACATATGATTATTCATCTAAGGCCAACCAATCATATTTCATTTACCAAACTATTACACAAACATACCATACTTCATTCCATACTAAGTCTAATTACCATTATAGCATAAGCACTTACTAGATTGATATCCAACATAATTATTAACATATCGTACCCACTAGGTCGTGCCATTATACAACAATAATATGTGCTTTCAAATACAATAGATGCACGTAGTAGCTTTGATCCCCTTAATTAGAATTTGGTCTGCACATTAGCTATCTTGTCAATATGTCTCGATTTACTTAGTAAGGATCTGATCCTCTCATGTAGGGTTTATATGATACGCTAGCATAACTTTAACCATTTATTTTAAAAGTGGTATGCTTGAATATACTCACCTAGACCAACATCATGTCGGTCGATTGGATTCCACTTGATTCCATCCAAATTCGAGTGAGAGTACAAATGCATATATACATGTTAGATGATCATGGATCCAAGCCTCTGACTAACTTCACAAAACTGAAGTAAGTGGAGACCTTGGCCTTTTGAGGATTTCTTGAGATAATCAAGATTATGGAGTCTTCATGCTCCGAAACTAATTGTATCATGTATGCAAATACTTGTGCCTAGACTATTTGAAGGACTTTTAAAGGGAATATTTATTATTTATATAGGTAATCATGTTTCCCAGATAAGGGTAAGGGTAGTGTTAGATCTTTTTAAACTTGCATTAGATCCATTAGTATGATGTTTACAAAAATCTATAGTTGCATAACATATTTAGACATGCATTTGGGAAAGGATAATATATGTTGCTTGGATTGACTTGTTGTGATGTTGTTTGTTAGCACACTGATCTCCATTATTGTTTTCTTATTTGTAGAAAGAGACAACTATTCCAGAGACTGCTTCTTTGTGACGACTTGAGCCTCACAGTCTCTTATCTTCTTGTACACCTACTATAGCTCTGAAACATCTTGCATGTGGTTCCAAACATTAGTTCTTTTAATGATAGCTAATTTACAATTCTTAATTGTTATTTTTTGATATAGTTGGTCGTGTGTAGGATGCACTACATTTATAGATTGTAAACAATATTGATTGAATGGAGGAATGGATAGAATGATGTATAGAACTCTATGGTACCTTATCATGGGAAGGGGTTAGTAAATTGATTAAAATAGTGCATTGTTATCAAGAAGAATATCCCAGTGAACTTATGCAAAGGGAAATTGATCTAGCATGTGGTTTAAAAAACAAAAAGACAAGTATATTTACCTTGTTCATTTTTGTTGTTGTTTCCCATTATAATAATGTATCTGTTTCATTTATTTCTTCTTATATATTTATTTACTGAGTCCGACATGATGCAGTTGATACACTAGAAGGCTATGTGGTGTAATGTTCATAAATTTTGCATCAAAAAGTTGGATGACAAGAAGAAAAAATTTGACTGTGGGATATCTGCAGTTTTTCAAGTCACTAATGTTTCCTCTAGAAGTGACAAGCATCCAGAAGTATCTAGAAATAGGTACTAGGGTTATTTAGAAGATACAATTAAGTGTAACTTTAATTCCTTTAAAAATATTTTTGTTTGAGGTCAAACGGTACATGCTACGAATGAATGAACGTGATCACAGAGAGCTAATTTTTAGTATGCGAATGGATTTACCATGGTTAATATAAGGGAACTTGCACTGGGTATAGAGCCTTATGTTCTTCTAAGTCAATGTCAGAAGGTCTTTTACTTAGAGGTGCCATGGAAAGCAGGTTGTTCATACATTACTAGATATGTTCCAAGATGAAGACTGGTGAAGTATAATGCGTCAGAGGAAGAATACAATGTTGAGGAATATGGTGATGTAGATCAGGATCAGTTGGTCATCAACGTAGTTGTGTTAGATAAAGAATCCAATCAAGAGGATGATCATCCAAATGATGTAGCAGACAATGATGTATAACAAAAAATTACATTGATGATGATGCTGATATGAGCGATCCTTTCAACGATAACAATTCTGAACCATATGATGATACATATTTTGATTCAGATGAAGAAGAATATCAATGACATTGTAGCAATGTTGGAATCTAGGAGGTATGTGCATGATGGACCATATGAATATTATACTAGGTAGTTGTTTATGCAACATCTCATTTGTCTTATTTGTTGCACAATGTCATGTTTTTTTTCATTACTCATAGATATTATTTATATATCTAAAATAGTTATAATAATTATATATTGTATATGTTCGAATCATTTAGGTAATTTCCAAGTTAAATATATGAATGTATATATCGAGCCTCTTATTGATGAGCTACTAAAGCTATGGAATGGAATCACTAAGTATGATGTCTCTAGACCAATATGATGAAGGAAATTTCAATTCCATGCAATGCTTGTATGGACAATTGATGATTCCCTAGGGATAACACATCATCATCACCATCACCATCATCATCATTATCGACATCATCCTCAACCTCATTAAAATCATCGCAATCATCATCATATTCATCTTTATTATCATCAATGGTATTATCATACTCATCATCAACAATGGTATCATCATAATCATCATCATCATTGTCATCATCATCACCATCATTATCGTCATCATCACCATCATCATCACCATCATCATCACCATCATTATCATCATCATCGTTGACATCATAATCAACCTCATCCTCATCCTTCTCCTTGTTCTCTTATTGTCTCTAATACTACAAACTATGTAATAAATCAAATAGACATTTACATTTTATTTGGATTCAAGGAAGGTGATACTTTGATTCTCTAGGGATAAATTTTTACCTGGCCTTACATGATAGAACTACTAAAATGATTTTAGTCTACGATAAAAGGACAACTAAATCCAATCATTTGATATAAGTTGCATTCAATTGCTACTCAGTAGATATAATGTTTCCAACTTGGAAGTTCATTAAGGATAATTAAACATGCCAAGTCATTATTTGATTCAAATTTTAGTAGTGTTGTACCAAACTTGTAGAGTGGCACTAGAAATGAAAATATCAATTGAATAAATGGCAAGGGTTTCTCCATCATATTGTTGAGTGAATTAGCACCATATAAATTGACCTTACTCATTTAATATAAGGGTACTTGTCCATCCCTTTGTCCAATTCAATCACATGGGTGTCCATACTTGAATATATAGCATTCACATTGAATCATGTTCATTCTCAAGTTGAATCTTGACATATAAATACAAGCCTCCTCCATGAAACCAAGAAGAGATGTTGAAGCTAAGGTTACATTTCCAATTTGTTTTCAAAGAGTGAGATTCCCATAAACCTCGTTCCCGCACTACCATTTATTTCTTTCCTTTAGCCTCACACTACCCAAATTTTCCTCCATAGATTCCTTACATATAGGGAAGTGTTATCAGATTGAATAATTTGAATTTATGTTTTGAATGAGTTGTTAGTTAGTACGAATGCATACGTAGTATCATTCATACCATATATTTATTTTTCCTTCATAATTTCTTGCCTCAACTTCTAACAACTATCTAAGACTATTTTTTGGTACACACATATAGAAAAAACCATGCAACAAGGTGCACATGCTTAAAGAGAATATAAGATATTATATAATATTATTATATTATATAATAAAATAATAAATATAATAAAAATTAAAAATTAAACACAAAAACAACATACATTACCTTTTATCATTTACCAGCATTGCGTTTCCCTCCCTCCCAGCATTCTATGTAGGTTTCTCGCACAAATGCTCCATTCCTCTTAGAATAGTAAGAGAACAGTCAAAAAAACTTAATTCATCAAGAGAAAGGAGACCTCGGCAAGTAGACCTCGTTGGTTAGTAGACCTCGACAAGTAATCCAAGGAAACATTAGAAATTTTGAAAAGGAAACATGCCTCCAAAATCGGTTTGGTTCTGTATATTTCTTGAATAAAATGTGCCCATTGATGAGTTTCCTATTAGGTTGTTCAGTTCGAGTACTTCAACAATATTGTGAGGGATAAATTTACCAAAAACCCTACTCCACACCTTAGTTCATCCTCGATATCTAATGGTGACAGTCCTTTACCCTCCTCTAGTGCAAACCCCTTTATTACATTGTGTGGCCTTTACCCATACCTTAGGGTTTCCCTTACAGTTGCATGACTCTTTGGTTAAAACCCAGCTCTTGTCTCTATGGGTCATATCTTTGATCCCTACCCACAAAATAATACAATTATTAGAAGGTCACATATTGTTTGACACTAAATGGAGGACCGATACATTTGGACTTTTTTGCGTATTCACTTACATACACATAGTCTGCAAGTAAATACATCTACTTCAACCCTTTTAGCTATTACAAATATGAAAGTGGTTCAACTAAATGCACATGTAATCAATATTTGAATGCCATCATGAATGTTAATACATGACTGATAATTTGTTTATCTTGATGTTCATACTTCGTTCCAAATGGTTAATGATTCTCGAAACTAAAGTCTGGAACCAGTGATTACATGGTAATTCTAAGGTTCTAATATTATATTTGTTTCATGGAATTGGCTTGTTAGATTGATGATCCTCCATGTTTGTATGACATTGGTTTCCTTAGGGTAAGCAGTTATGAGTGGGTGGTATCTGTTCCATCATCACCATCATCATAAGTCCGTGGTATCTCTTCCACTAATGTTTCCCATGATTTGTATCTAGACCTAACCATTGTTGCATGTAATGATGTTGTGTGATAATGTTGAACTAAACTGGACATCTCATAATATTCTCATTTCATTCATGCCCAAAAATAGTAGTTCCCCAAAATATCACACATGTTTTGACTGCATGCTTCTTCGTTCAGTAAGTATTATATAGAAAATCGATGCCTGTTTTTAATTTGAAATTAAATTCTTAGTCTTAGTTGAAAATATTTTTGTAAGAAATTTCGTTACTTAGTAATGTTATTATATTATATTGTTATTATGGATCTTGGTTAGCAGACCAAGATGATGAAGTCTGGTGACCTTCTCTCCTATATGGTTAAGTCAAGTTGTTCCTCAAGGGACTGAACACCCCTTGATGATATCTCCAACACTTAACCTTTAGGAGTAGTTGGAGAAACAAAAAAACACTTCGCCTAGTTAGGACATTCCTATATGGTGATGAAGAAAAAAATTATTGCATGGAATATGTGGATTATATACCTTGAGAGAGAACATCTCGTTGATTACCTTTTTCCTTGTATTCCTCATTAATCAATTATCCTTTAATATATTTCCAGCTCTAATCTCTTTATGTTTGGCGGCTATGCTAGGGATTCTTGGGTTTTAGGGTTTCATTACACTATAATTCTTCAGAGGCTTATGAAGAATCAGTTTTTGCTTAAACCATGAATTGAACCTTAATGCGAATCCGTGTGCCCTAAAGTTGAGCCATAAGGCTTAGTTGTGGGATGGGTTGTTGATTAAACTTGGACTGTGGATTAAACTTGGAGTCTTGGTCTATCTTGAACTGCAAGCTTAATCGTGGCTAGGTTTTGACTCGACCATGGGATTGAACCATTAATTACTTTATGGTCCATGGATTGTGTTTCCATATTTTCTGAGCCTGACATGGAACAATTAACTATTTTGTGGGCAGTGAATATAAAGTGGACTATGTAACGTTGTTTTTTTCTTGTACCTTGTTATTGTTTAGTTTCATCAGTTATAATTTTTTATTGTACATGGAATTTGGTAACACATTCAACTTTGGAATATATGCCATTAGTTGAATGATAAATATTTGAAGTTGTTTTTTCCTGAAGCCCAAGTTTTTCAAGTTTTGTTGGTCCATTCTCAACCTTTCTTTCCCAATGCTTTTCCAAATCAACACCCAAGGGGGGATGATGCATTCCTAGAAACATATACCTACTAATTACTTACCTATAATTTCCCTTTCTCGAGGAAACAAAACAATAGTGCCTAATAAAATGACCAGTGGTGTAATCAAGGAAAAACTATAAGAATCAAAACAAACCTGAAGGTGAATTCAATGATAATTACCATTTCCTAATAAAATGCCAATTTCTTCCAGTGAATCCATTAACTAGATTTCTAGCATAAGATATCTTGTTTTACATGTATGAGAGTTGCTCCTATCTTCCCTCCACAAATTGCAGACAGGGTTTTATTGATAGTTTCACTTTTCCATCTTTTATTACACCTTGTTGACTCTTACCAATATTAACTATTAAGGGATAGTAAATTATGTCATATCACCAACCTTACCTGTCATGATGTACATCAATTCTCTGAATTCCAACTTTCTCTTTGACTTGAACAATTCATTACAATCACTAACACAAAGGAAAATAAAAATTAAGAATTGTTCCACATGAATCCATGCAGAGGGATTAGTGTATCTTTTCTCCATGTTAATGAGTTGTTCCACTTATAACTTTTGGAGAAAACTCTATTGACAACAACAATTATGAACATATTGCACAATTAAAAGAAACCTAAGATAACCCTAAGCTAACAAACAAAAGAAACCTAACTAACGCTAACAACTAAATTCTAAAGTAAATAAGAAGGTTTGAAGCCGAGGGAACTAACCCTATCTATACCCTAATTAGACCCCATTCTTACTTTCCAGCTTTCCCTAGTCCTCTTGTTATCCCTAGTTTCACCCTCGAATTTGTGTTTGAGGCAGCCCTTGGGTTTTTCAGTAACTAGGGTATATTTCTACTATAGCGAAATCCTTTACCCTTCCCCCGAGAAGATGTAGAATCCTGTTTATACCCCCTTGGCCACCCTACAGGTTAATAGTACCCTTTCTGTTCCTTCCCTTCAACACTACATCCTTGGGACTCTTCCCTAAATATGTCACAACCTCGGTCCTATTGGTGGCAGTCCTTTACTCTCCTCTTGGTCTAGTGAAAACCCCTTTATTAAAATGTGTGGCATTTACCCATACCTTAGGGTTTCCTTTACAGTGGAATCCCTATTTCATTAAAACCCATCTCTTGTATGTGTGGTCCATACCTTTTATCCCTGCACACAAAATAATACAGTTTTTAGAAGGTCACATATTGTTTGACACTAAATGGAGGACTAATACATCTGTATTGTTTTTCATATTCACTTACATACATGCTGTCTACAAGTATATACATCTACTTAATCATTTTAATATATTGCAAATACGAAATTGGTTCAACTAAATGCACATGTAATCAATATTTGAATTCCATAATGAATGTTAATACATGAGTGTTACTTTTATTATATTGTTGTTCATACTTCACTCCAAATGGTTAATGATGTTTGCAACTAAAGTCTGCACAAGTTGTCTTTCCTCTTTAGTTGCAACTACAATGGCCCCCCTCAAGTTTTATTCTTCATTGTGCCAAAGAGGTGCATTCTATAACCCAGTAGGGGGAGATGTGTAACTCCTTATGTGATCATCTAGAAGTTAACACATGTCCTTTTAAAAAAATAATAAAATAATAACATGTCGACTCAAATTAGAGTTAAAACATTTACAACGACATATATTTAAAAAAAATACAAATTAGATAAATTGGAGTTGTGTAACTCCTATCATGCTCATCCTAGAGTTGGAAAACGTCCTTTTAAAAAAATAAAAAAAAATATTATAAAATAATAACATGTAGGCTCAAATTAATAACAGGTATTAGTTTTGTATTATAAAAAAAACAAGTGTTGGCACCTGGTTAGTTACATCCTGGTTGTCTTGGCATATAGTAACAATTACAGTCAAAATGGAGCATAAAAGATCTAATATATCCAGAAACTTACAAATTAATATCCTAAAGAGAGTCCACCTGGATAATTACAGCCTGGATGGCTTGGAATATAATAACAATTACAATCAAAATGGAGGATAAAATCTCTAATATATGTGAAAACTTAAAAATTACTATTCCAAAGAGAGTCCAACTGACATAAAACCAAAGAAGGCAAACAAACTCATCACCAACATGATTTAAAAAAGAATAATAAGGTTCCTGGATAGATGCTGCAGGAGGTCCCAATCCATTTTCCCTGTTATTTTGTTTCTCCTCCACTTCATTATGAGTCCGATGTTTGAAGGCCATGGTACCTAGCTGGATTTCAACTTGCAGAAGTCAGATCGAGAGTTTCTTTGAAATCATAGTTTGCTCTTTCTGTTGAGATACTGTTGTTTCTTGCTTAACTTTTTTATTTATTATAGTTTCATGGACGAATTCGTCAAATTCTCCAGTTTCTCATTGGTTTCTTCCCAGTAATTCCTCAATTTCCTCTTTTGAGCTTTCATGGATTCTTTAAATCGATGTAGATTTCTGGTCATGGTTTCCCTCGCATGCTCCAGACATCAATCGTGACTCTCCTCGCTAGATTCCATTTCCACCTTGAGTTGAAGAAAGACCTCCTAAGCGTGGGATAAGTTATTGAGAGTTCCACCACCAAAGGCCAAGAAAACAAAAGTGAGGAGCTTTGAACTTGGATAGACGAAAAAAATATGATCAATATCCTCTCGATCTATCCCATATATAATTCTTTACCTTGTACGACCAGATAAAATGATCCATGATTGCATAATTTCCTTCCCCGTCGACGTATAACAAACTGCAAGTGAAACCATCGACCAAGCTACCTACATAGTTCATGTTTTGTGCTGTGATCAAGTGATCCTTGTTCCCATGAGAAAGGTTTAAATCCCAGTGTCTGTTTATTCAAGGATTTACCCCAATCCACACACCTCCTGTCATGTCAGTACATGTCATGAGAAAGAGATTCAACATGGGAGAGACACGAATTCCACTAGAAGATAGGGTTCGAGATCTCCATATGACCATCTAGTAAGAGGCAAACAGGGACTAACAAAACCGCACTATTGGTTGCAGAATTAGCCTTCAAGTTGTTATAACGATGCACATGAAAGAATTGAAGGAATTGAAACTGTGCAATGAGATTTTTAATTCTGTAGACACTTTGCTTAAGGTGGAGTTCCTTTGGGAGAGAGCTAGAGACCATAAGAGAAATTGGACTTTGGGAGTCTCCAATGACTCGAGCTTGCGAGATTCCTTTCCTTTTTAGTTTCCTTATTCCTTGCAATAAATCCAGATATTTTGAATGGTTTTTAGTTGTAGTACCCATCCCCCAGGCATACCTCAATTCTTATATTCCATCGGGATGAATAATATTCCATCCCCCTCCTACAAACACTAATGATAATCACCCTCATTATCGTAATAAGTTTGAGCATTATTTTTATCCATTGTAACTATGCCATCAATACAATATTTAATAAGCTTACCCATAGCTAGATTTTTCCTTGGAAGTGGGAATTATTATGAGGGAATCTGATTTTTTTACAAAAATTTCTAATATCATCCCATCTCTTCATTTGGTAATGGGTATTCATTAGAGAATTTTTTTTCATTCAGAGACAAAAAATAGAAATTGAGAATTGTTCCACATGAATCCATGCAAAGGGATGAGTGTATCTTATTTTCATATTAATGAGTTGTTCCAGTTTTAATTGTTGGATAAAACTTTGGTGGAAACATCAATTATGAAAAGCTTGCACAATTAAACTCTCAAATTGAAACTAAACATATAGAAATTAAAACTAGCAATAAAATGCAACACCTTGAATTAAGTTATCCTTCACTTGTTTTCTGCAACCCTCTTCTTGGACTATTTTGTTATAGTCTTCTAAGATCTGTACTGCTTACCTTAAACACTCTCTCTCTTAAGGTATGATGTCATTCCTTGGTGAATTGTTTCTTGAAAGACAAGATCTGATCCTAAATGTGTCTAAGTATTAGGAAGGTCTAAAACAATAGCTTTTGATACTAAGTTCTGATTATTTTACTGGTCTTGAATTTGCTTTTGTACTATTGTTATTGTGGATCTCAAGGACCAACTTTAGCACAAGGATCATGGAAGAGTGCTAAAGTTGAAAGAGATGAAAATTATGTTAAAATTATATTACTGCTTTGCATATAACACAATGTTGTAAATTTTACTCAATTGTTATTACTTTACTATTATACATTTTGATCACATCATCTATTTTGGATATTCTCCTTATACAATGATGATAAAAATATATGAAACAATGTACCTTGAAAGAGAGAGAAAATATTCAAGTGCTTGGCCTTGTTCGTCATATGTGTAAAAGGGGTTGGTTATCCACCTTTATGGTACACCTTGGTCTTCTAGGTATGAGGGTTTCCTTAGCTTTTGATTGTGACCTCCTTTCATTGACTTATGGTCCTTCATATTCTACTTAGTCTTAGAAATCTTATTGTGTGTACCTTTAGTATGATGAGTTTTATTTTGTAAGAACATTTAACCATTGGTAACTTATCCTAAGTCAACTTTTATTTATGGGTGAATCCACGAACCTGGGTAACACTTTTTGGCAAGTGCATTTCGGCAAAAACAGAAAAATGCACCTCAGTCGAGGGCTTGTTAAGCCCTCGACCGAGGTCTTGTTAAGCCCTCAACCGAGGTCTTAATATCTCGACTGAGTTTTTATCAAGCCCTCGACCGAGGTATTTAAATACCTCGGTCGAGGTATTTAAATACCTCGACCGAGGTATTGCGGGCTTTACAAAACCTCGGTCGAGGTTCATACCTCGGTCGAGGGCTTAAAAAAATAGACTTAGCCCTCATTCAAACAAATGGAAAATTTATTGTGCCTTGCAGAGGTGTAAACCCTGCCATTCCCAGCACATAACTGAGCGGATTTGATACCGATAGATTCACCAACGAATCTTCTATCCATTGATGTATCATACACGCATTTTGGCATTCATATGATATTTATTTTTTAATTACTTCTAAAACTTATACTTAGAAAACCACACTGCAACTTCGAAGCAGCTCAAAGAAAAATCCGCAGAGTTAAAAATACATAGCCAAAAAATTCTTAAAAATGCACACATCACATATCGACGTGTCTTCTTCAAAAGGGTATCTTTGTTTTTTCAATTTTTGAAAAAATAGAAAAAAATCCTTTACGTGGACAAATATGTGTTTAAAACGATGCTGAAATCGAATGTGGTCACTTTCGAAAAATAATAAATAATTGTATAATGTGAAAAAAATTAACAAAAAAATATGCACATCACACTGCATTTTATGTAGAACATGCTCATATATTTATTTTTTTTAAATTATTAATGCAAGATTGAATTACTCTACGTGGACACGAGCCACTTATTAGCTTCTTCAAATTTTTAAGGTCACACAGTTCATTAAATGAAAAAATTCACACATTAAATGACATTGGAATATTTTAAAAAAAATATCACTATGAAGCCAACATAACATTCTACAATTTGTTTTCTTACTGCAAGTCAAAATTCACATGGCATATATGCGTTTTGAGGGCTTCTATCTAGCACATGAGTAAAAAATCAGGTTTTCATCGCCAAATTTGGCCAAAAAGTGTTACCCATCTTCATGGAATCACCCTTATTTATTTAGTTTTTTGTAAGATCATTTAACAATTGGTACCCTGTGACCTGTTAGTAACATTTCTGTTGAGTTGCATCACTTAGGGTTGGGTTGTGAAGGTGTCTTTTCCTTCCTAAGAAGTGTTGGATAAACAATTGAAGTTTCTCTTCATGTTGACTAAGAATATGAGGTTTGTACCCTTACTACTATGACCCTCATAAGATATCTATCAAGGTACATAATTTGTTCATCTAGGTGACTTGTCCCTTCGGTGACAAGATCAGAACCTAAAAGTATCTAAGTATAATTCTGATCCAAAACAATTCTACATTAGTATTGTTACTGTTATTTGTTACTAATTAGTAACGTTGTTATTTTCGTGTACATTGTTATTGTTTTGTTTCACCAGGAATGATATTTTTACTAAACATGGCATTTGGTAAATCATCTCAAGGACCAAATTTAATGATGTGACCACTGGAGTGGTAAAGCTAAAAGAGATGAAAATTATATCCAAGTGACATATATCATTTCAAATAACCATGATGATTATTGGTGGTGGTGAGGCCGTCAAAGAGGGGGTGAGTATAAATGCATGTTGGGTTTTATGATACGCTCTTCAAAAAATCACAAAACATAGCACTTGAAGGGTCAAGCGTAAATACAATGAGACATGGGTGCAATATATCGAGGGGATACCCTTAGGTTGGATTGTAAGTCAATGCCAATTACTTAATCCTTTTATCAATACCCTTAACTCAGAAGGAATTCATTATCTAGCAAATGCAATAGACCTAGATCTATCATCCATTTGGAAACAAAGATGGAAAAGGGAAACTACCATATGATTGCATAGAGAGGAGGAACAAATTTGGAATCAATTTGTACAAATACTTCAACAATGTGATATAACAAAGCACAGATGGTGCGTCCTCCTTGCTTCATCCTCTATTTTTACGGTAGAGTGAGATAGAAGAGTGGAGATTTTTTTTAAATCTTGGAGACAAAATACAAAATTTAATTTGTATAATAAAGTTTCTGATAATAAAAAGACCCTGTGGAGTTCCCTCCAAATATGGTTCTATACCAAGGAAAGAAAAATATCTTTCAAGTATAGCACCATTGGGTACTTTCCTTTGAAATAATGTGCATCCATTTTTCAAATTTTCAATTAGAAAAATCTTGTATGTACAAAGTCTCATCCATATCCAGAATATCCACATAATAAATATTTGTACATTTATATGACAATTATAAAATAGTACATCTAAATAATATGTATAATTGAACCAACTCTAAGTATTTGTAGGTAGCATCAAATAGGTACTTGTTGGATCTATCTTCCTTAGAGGTGAAAAGGTAAGGACAAAACTTCATAGATGCATGGAAATTTTTCTTTCTGAAAGAGGATCATGTGATTATGATAGTGAGAGCATAGGTGACATTGAGTTTCCCTTGAGGTATAAAAATATTGTCAAACGATGGATACCCAAGGATATACCCCAAGTGTAAACGGGTTTCTTCCTTAATGGGAGGATTTATCTCATTGCTCTGTCATCTTTAAATGGATTGGGACTATTTTCCATGGATAGCATAATGGTCAAATATGGAATTGAAACTTAATTGATGGAGTATGTCGAACAAAGCTACAAATACAATGGTTGGTTGTTGTTAGTCCGATATACATGAAATATGCAGAGGTACAGAGTTTCAATAAATTATATAAAACTACTATACAACAATTAAAAAAAGGACCTATTATGTATATTGATGGAAGGCCAAAACCTTCCAAAAATATATAGGGTTTATAAATAGTACATGACCAGGGACAACACATAAGCTACCCAATTTCATATTTGAGAGGCACGAAGGAAATCATGTATTCGTATGTGCAACCAAATCGTTAGTTGCAAGTGAAGATTTTTTGATCGATTACAATTTGAATCAAATAGATGCAAGGCTTCTTCTTATGGGGGTAATTGTCTTATACAACATTTAACTCAACCTTTGATAGATGATTTTTTATTTTTCTCTTGCAACAATTTTAATTATATGTACTTTTAATTATTGATATTTCTTGATTCTTGTATTGTGGCAGGGTGATCGTGGCCAAAGGCCACAAGCAAGTAGATCTGATGAGGTAAGCATCAATGTAATAGTAACCACAATTCATGATTATATTACAACTGTTAACATTTGACATTTTTTGTGCTTATGAGCTCAAAATTTCAAGATGATATCATGCTTATTATATTGTGGCAGGGGGGTACTCAGAACACACCTACAAGTTTTGGTTAGGTAAACGTGACTGTCATATTAACACTAAAGTTTTTTTTCATTAATCACATTTATTGGATATGGTTCACTTTTTACTTTTCAATATGAATATGTATTGATTCTTATGTTGTGGTAGGATGACCATGGGAAGTCACCAATGGTGTAGCATCAGGTAAATGTTAGCGTAATAGTACATAATGGCATCAATGTAATAGTCACCACAATTCATGATCATATTACAGATTGTAACAATTGACCCTTTTTTATGATTATGAGCTCAATATTTCAAGATCATATCATGCTTATTGTATTATGGTAGGGGGGTACTTAGAACACGCTTGCAACTTTTTTTTAGGTAAACGTCTCTATCATATTAACACTAAAGTTTTTCTTTGTTAATCTAGTTTATTAGACATGGTTCAATTTTAACTTTTAAATATGAATATGTCTTGATTCTTGTATTGTGGCAGGATGACTACTTACAGTCAGCAATGGTGTCACATCAAGTAAATGATAGCGTAATAGTACCTTAACATGATTAAAGTAATTATTTTTCTTATTATATGCATGTTATTTTTTGATGTGAATTTTTGTAATGATAAAAATAAATTAACTACTTTTATCGATTGATGTTTATAGAGAACACCACATCAAGATGATGAGGTGTTCGTTGAGGAAGATTTATTTTATTCAAATTATCCAATGGAAACTGTGAAGAAGGATTTGAAAAAGTCCAATCAAGAACTTCTTAGATTGATTGTAATTGAGCCTAGGAATGAATAAATCAAAGAAAGAATTGATGACTTGAGTCAAACAATAGAACAGTATGGGGTAAGCAGCATCTTTGAAATATTTTACGAACTATGAAATATATACATTTATGTTATTTTTGTTCTCTATTTTTGATATGATCTAATCAATTAAGTTTTTATTTTTGTAGGACTTTTTGGAGATAGCACCCATGCATCGAGTACATGTTGTATAGGTCAGTATTGATAGTAGCAATTGTTCAACACATTGTCAATATACCGTACCAAAAAGGCTATTTTATTATCCCAACCAATAATTCCCTTTAGATTCGATGACCTCCCCGAATGTTGGAGATCAGTAGGTCCCTTCACCCAATACTACCTTAGAGGATGTTAGAGAGGACAATAGCATAGAATGTGAAAGTTGCTATCTTGGAGCAGTATGTGTGGTTACTAGGGGATCATTTCCCATTACCTTCTTGGTATACCATGACTATGCTTCAATCAAGATATCGAAGATTGCATGTATTATATAATTAATTCAATGCTTTTTTTCATGTAATTCAAACCCACATACCTCAAATTAGTTTTAATTAACTATGATATTGTTTTTGCACGAAATAATGTTTTTTATAAGAACCTGCATGAGAAGGCGTTGGATATTTTTGGGACCACGATTCATACATGATGGAATGTCCAAAATGAAAAAATTAAATATGATCTGATGAACCACATGGTCAACTTGTTTAGTGATACCTTCAACAAAAAAAGTGTGACCGCAACAGTTGGCTTAAATTTAAATATGTCAGGGTAGATTATAAGGACAATTTGCAAATTAACCCTAAGTATGAGCATCCTTTGATGGTTTCAGAGGAGTGGAAGGATCTCATGGATGGTGCAAAGGAGATGTCATTGACAAAACATGTAAATACTCAACCACTTGGTTCAAGAAGGTATGACACATATCATATTTTAATTGAAAAATGTTCAATTTTTTTAAAATTTTAAATATATTTAAGCTACAATATCTAACATATTTGGAACCTTGCATAGGCTCCTCGATACTTCTAAAGAGACAAAGTAAAGAGTAGAAAAACATGGGCACCACCAACTGAGATATGGTGGATATCAGAGACTAAGAGGATGAATCGTAAGAATTAAACGATCATTATTTGTAGCCAATTTCTTTCTAAATGTAGAGAACAAATCATTTATTTATCACAAGAAATTTTCATGGTGTTATGCATGGTAGGGAAATTATTTTCAAGAGGAAGCTACTGAAAAATACTTGAGCCTCGGCTTCAAGTACAGTTTTCAACATGTGCTAGGATGACAAAAAATATTGGGGAAAACCCCATTTTCCCCATTGATGCACACAAGGGTAAATAAAAACCAATAAGTCCATCATTATAATATACTTGTTAATATATTCATGAATGATTACATCAAAAAATATGTCTTTTTTTTTAGGGTGAGAGCAACAAAAGCAGGGAGGGTAGTGATATTGAACATGTACCACATGAAGGTGGGGAGCTTCCTCATTGTGGTGGCGAGCATCCTAGCCATTTAAGCATGTATGTTATAATTTTTTTATTATTTAATATGATTTTAAATATACAATTTATGATGTGTACTAATAAATTTTATTCTGTGAATGGAGGAGGATGTACCTTCTCATGCTCAACTGGAAGAGGAACAAATGACAGAACCAATGAACACTCCAATTGTCTCAGCTAGTCAACCAACACATAACTATCATTGTAATGATATTGGAATAATGAAATATGGATCTCAATAATAAATACACATTTATATCTATATAACTCACTTGGTTTTTGCAGATGATGCCCCTCTCCAACGACCTCCACACCTTGCTAATTGACATACCATAAGTATGGCACATGAGAGCATGCCACACAATCAACAGAAATAGAGGGCACGCCATCTACAACGGGACATCAAAATGAAGATGATGTCCCCATCTTAGAATTTATGGAAAAAAATTAGTTTTATACATTACAAATTTGTATTTGACTAAGTAAATACATGAGATATTTAGAGTTTTGTTACAACTTTCTTGATTTAGTTGGTGCATGGTCATATTTTGGAATTCAGGTTTATAATGTGAATTTTATTGCTTAGTTTATATGTTTGAATATGTGTGACATCTTTCAAGGACTGTGGTTATCCTCAAGGGTCTGGAAACTCCTTCCTCAATTAACTTGAGGAAAATGAGATGACCATATCGTTTATAATTGGTTTAGATATAATATATTCATGTTATTGTTATTTCAAAAATTTTCTTTCATTAACAACTTAGATATGATATATATTGCTAATGTTATTCATTTTTTTCTTTTCAGTACTTTAATGATTATTGCAACTCTCTATTTGATAGTATTGTGCTTATTAAAACAATTAATATACCTATATTTGCGCTTTTTAAAATTTATACGGTTGAGAAGGCTGGCTAACCTACCCTCACATTGACTTGAAGTTAATGATACTAGTATGACATCATGTTGTCTTGTTATGTTATGTTGACTCTGCATGTTTACTTGTATGTGATATTTAGCATTGTGGTGACTCGTGATTAACTCTTGCATGGTAACATTGAGCTATACAACCCTTAAATGTTGATGTCCATCTTGCTGATGACTAGTGTAACTCGTTATGATTTATGCACACCGTTGTGTTGACCTTAATATTGCTCCTTAGGTACCATCCACCATAGAGCTACCTTATATGATTTTTTTGGAGTACTTTGCTGTCGTTTTTTATTATTAGTTGGTCGCACTATCGTGTTTCTACTGTTTTTTATTTGTGAGGGTTGAATGATCTATGTTAGGGTCTTTTCATGTTATGGGTTCTCTCCTTTCATAGGTATGTTGGTCTAATTGAGTCTTATGCAAGTAACCTAAAGCTAAGAGGTTGAAGTTCATTTATAACAATTTTTTCCGAGGATAAGGGAGGTCTTCCCTAATATCTGATGTTGATTTTTTATAATTGGTTCAGATTTGATATATATTTATACTCTTATTACTTTTATTGTTTTCAGTACTTTAAGGGTTATTGTAGCTCATTGATTTTGGGACATGCTGGACATGAAGAATATCGAGGTATGATTTTTCTTTCCACAAAAATTACATCTATTTATTGTACTGCAATGATACATACAAGGGTTGATTCTAGATCCTTATAGTTTGAACGTGTATGATGTTCTCAAATCATTGAGTCCTCTATAGGTGAAGGAAAGGTTTGTATTAATATTTTGAAGATGAGGTGATATTTTTGATTGATTTTTGTATGATGTGGCATAATTGAGATAGATCACCGATTATTGGCAAAGGGTTCCTTATTGATAAAAAATGATCAAGCTCTAGATGTAATATCCTATACATATTTTATTTCTTTAGAACTCTTACCTAAGCATATATAACCTCTATTGTATATACCCTTATTTATTAGTTGTTTGCAAATATTTTTATGCAAATATAAGATGTATTAAAAAAGAGGGGAATTGAAATTATGGTACCTAAATTAAAAATCTTGAGTGCAGGGAATGCATGAAGTGCGTTTTCCTTTTAAGTAAAAATTACCTTTTGTAGACTTGAAGGACATTTTCAGAGCACTTAGTGTGCATTTCTAATGAGAATTTGGTTGAATTAGGAAGTTGCATCTTAACAGGTATTTGTAGTTCAATTTCAATCATTTGGATAAGTCATTTTTGTAGGGAGTGTGTTTTCCTTTTGTTGGTGTGCATTTATTGTTAATGTGAAGAGTTGGATATTTTTTACAAATGAGCAGTTTTAAATCAGAAGTAGGCATTCTGAGCATGAATTTTTCAACCCTTCTTGATTTATTTGGAGTTTTTTAGATGAGTATTTCATTCATTGTGTTGTTTGGAGTGCTTTTTGGGATGATTTCTAATGTTGAATCAAAGAGTTTCTTGGGTTGATTTGGAAAATTAATCGAACGATTGATCTAACCTTTTTATATGAAGTGTCTACAATCTTGAAACTTCAATCCTTTTTTTTGGTATTTTTGGATCTGAAGTTTTCATAGATGTTTTCCTAAATTTTTAGTTTCTATGTTAGAATAATCAACCCATAGTTACCTAGATTTGACATTAATTAATCATTTTTGTCTTATTACCTAGATTCCTAGATCCCATTTTATGCTAGTTGTCTTCCACATGTCCTAGAAGTCTACACATGCTAAAGCTGGGTCATGAAGCGCTTGGAAAACATCCTGGAAACCAATTTTAGCAAGTCTGCTTTTATTCCTAGTTACTAAAGCACGGTTTTGCTTTTTCTGAAAGTTGCCTTGTTTTATAGTAGTTTTAAGGCAAAAGGAAAAGTTATTCTAGGTGTAACTGCCTTGTTTTTGGCCCACATCATCCTCCCTCTTTTTCTCCAATTAAAATCATGAATGAGTTGTATTTCCATAACTCTTTAGCTTTCCCACTTTCTTTATAAAAATCGTGAGCATATTCATAGATTTGGAAACTGCTTTATGCACTTATGGGGGATTTGACTAGATTTGGTAAGCCCGCTTTTTGACCAATTCGAATAGAATCCTCATGATTTCGAACCACTCATGTAATTATATATTTGAACAGCATATTACTTCATAATTTTTTCTATTGAACACTCAGCTTAGTATAGATTAGTGTTATGCTCCAATTTCAGTATATGATGGTGTAAATTTTGCATGTTTGATTAGAAATTTTTTGAGTGCTATTGTTCTATCACTTGGGTTCAATTTACACATGGTGTCAAAGCCTTTGTAGCTAAATTTCTCTCCTTCCATATTGCTATTGCAGGTTCGACATCTTAACCGTGAGCACATTCTGCTGACTAAAGGGCACAAATGCTGAGATATGGACCAATCTCATAAGATCATCTTGACACCATTCAATTTATTTCAGTGGAAATTTGAGATGGATATATTTTTGAGAGTGAAATTTCTCTACATGGTTACCATGGAAACTGAGGCAGAGCCCAATGCAGATTCAGAGAAAATTAAATGGCACAACAGAAGGGATGAGGCCTATGGTCTTTTGTGTCTGAGCATTTCAAGAGACCTCTTCTATCATCTTGATGGATTGACATCACCTAATGAGGTTTGTGATAATATTGTAGAGATTTTTGGAAATACAGATGAGCTGAGAGGACATCAAATTGAGAATGAATTGATCTCCTTGAGTCCTAGTATCTTCAAATCATTGCAACTCTACTTTTCCAAGTTTAAGGCCCTCGTTTTGCAGCTAAAACAATCTGGGATCGAAAAGAAGGAAGACAAAATAGTCTTGTCCATAATCTCTAAGCTTGGTCCTGACTACTCAGTGTTTGTTTCTAACTTCCATGCCACCAAGTTGAAAACATGAGCCTGGAAGATGCCTAAGATTGCAGATTTCATGGAATCCCTCACCCTGGAGCAAGATAAATTGGTGATAATGGGCACCATCAAACCTTCCAAATACCAAGCTTTGGTTGCTGGAGATTAAAGTGTGGATTCAAAAGGAAAGAAAAAATATAAAAATCCACCTGAGAAAAAGAGAGACAAGGAAAAGTCTCAAGAGGATCCCCAAGGATCCAAGAAGAACTCCTAGAAAAAGAAGAATAAAGGAGAAATGAGCAAGTGCACATACTGCAAATTGACATGTTGACCCAACTCCTGGAGAAGAATAACATCTCCCTTCATAATTTCTCAAAGAAGAGGGAAGGAGGATCAAATTTAGAAGACAGAGAGAGAGAACATGCCTGGGTTGCTGGAACACCAAGCTCACCTAGCTTCATCGTTGATTCTGGAGCTTCTAGACATACGGTTTCGACAAGGGAGACATTATCCTCTCTTGAAATATCGAAAGGTCCACCAATAGTTTTTGGAGATGACTCTCTCACTAACGGTTTGGGGAAGGGTAATATTGATCTTGACCATGGTAATTTCAATAATGTGTTGTACGTTCCAGGTTTTGCCTCTAATCTCTTGTCAGTGTATCAGATGAATCACACTGGGTCTCCAAAGAAGGTCATCTTCTTCCCTGATGATGTTGAAATCACTGATATTTCGAGTGGTAAAGTCATAGGAAAAGGTGTTTTTGATCACACTTTGAAGGTATACAATTTTTCCCATTTTCTACCCTACTCAAACCCCTCTGCTATTCTTATTCATGCTAATGAAGCAAGAAATATTTGGCATGAAATATTTGGCCATATGAACTATAAGTATCTTTCTGAATTGAGTGAAAAATATATGGTCATAGGGTTACCAAAGATCAAGTTTTCTAAGGGAGTCTGTCAAGGTTGTATCCTAGGAAAACACCCAGAGCACAAGTATGAGAGAGCTAGTCATGAGAGAACCTCTGCACCTCTTGATTTGATCCACGGTCACATTGTTGTTCCATTCCATCATATGTGCCTGATTCAAGCCAAATCTGCACTCACCTTCATAGATGACTTTTCCAGGTATTGTTGGGTTCACTTCCTAAAGCATAAGTCTCAAGATTTTGACCTCTTCAAAGTCTTTAGAGCCTTGGTTGAAAACCAGTCTTAGAGGAAAATCAAGATCCTCATATCTGAAAATGGTGGTGAGTATGTCAATTCTGAGTTCATTTAGTATTGCAAAGA
This sequence comes from Pseudotsuga menziesii, assembly GCA_001517045.1. NCBI lineage: Eukaryota > Viridiplantae > Streptophyta > Pinopsida > Pinales > Pinaceae > Pseudotsuga > Pseudotsuga menziesii. The sequence goes on from LPNX010510389.1 coordinate 76,663, forward strand.
TGCAGGTATCTAGATGTAGCATTAGATCCCTTACACACCAAAATAAAATGGTGTTGCTGAGAGAAAGAGTGGTTGTACCTAATGAATGCATTTTGACTTAAATTATGAAATGCAGGTGCCTAACTAAATGCAAGGTGATCAGAATGCAATGAGCTGTCACAACGTGATGCGCAGGTTCTTACCTCTCGTCTTATACTCACACGTAGCCAAATCACATACAATAAGAAAAACTTAACTATCTAATCTATCCCTAGGGAGCAAGGTTATCATTCGTTAGTGAGTAATATCTTTCGTATATGCATTATGAACAGTTACAGACATCTGATACTTCATTCAAAACACATGAACAATTACAGATATTTAAACAACCAGATAGCTGATTATTTTTACGAACAACAATTATTACTCACAGTGGAAGAAATCCTGAAGATATTGAAGAACATTTAACAAGAACATAGGTTCAGCAAATTAAACATTCTCACAGTAAATGAAACATCGCTGAAAATGAAATAGTTCCTCTTCAACATTATTCATTGAGTCGCATTAATACATTCCACATTTCACTCTCTCCAGCAGGAAAAATTGCAGTTTTCCTTTGCAAAACGAAATAGTTCCTCTTACAAGTAAACATTAAAAAATTTTCCAGGGAAAAAGCCCCTTCTTAGTTCCACTTTCCTATATTTAAACTACCATTACAGAGCGTTTCGTTTCCCCCCCAGACGCATGGTCTTACAGTTTCTCAAACACTTCACATTCCCACATCTTGTCTGTATGCAATCATGAGCCATTTTGTAACTGATTAGTTTTGGGTTCGCGCCTTTATGGCTCCGGATTTCGTCCTCCACTCCCTTGGTTTCAGTCACATTTCCGCCAAACGGGTCCATTTTTCTCTGCACCTCGGTAGATTGACCGCTTTCTTCAAAACTGCCTGCCATCAATCGACAAGCATCATTCAAAAACATCCAATATTAACAATTAAAAATGATTATTCCACAAGGAAATGGCAGGCACACTACCTGCGGGTTTGACAAACCTAGCCTACGATGGTTAACAGGGCAGTCATTGGCGGGAGAACTTAAAGTCGGCAATTGGAAAGAAATAAGATCGGAGGCCGCAAGGTTTTCCCAGCCGCAACGTCGGGCGAAGCATAGGTCGTGAACGAGCGAAAAGTGGGAAAGAAGGGCTATGAGTCGGAAGTCGGACGGTTTTCAATTTCGGGGGTGGAAACATTTTTCCCACCGCAACGGCGAAAAGGTAGAGGCTTCAGGAACGCGATGAAAAGTGGGAAAGGTAAATAAAAAATCGGGCGGCTTTGACATCGGACGAATAAACGATTTCGGGGCCGCAACGGCGGAGGGGCTGAGACTTCACAGCTTCCGATATAACATAAAATTTATGCCCGATCACAGAAAAACAAACTGTTGAAGAGCTCAACGTAGCAGCGACCAGACTAAAATATCTCAGAGACAACGGTTTACTTAAAAGGCAACTGATCTGACTAAACTCTGGCTATCAAAACCACATTCACTTGGGCGATCTACAATAAAATCTTAACACAAACGCTCAGGAGAGACGGCTGCAAATCAATCATTAGAAACGACCAAAGCTGAGGCTAGACCAAACCTTCATGGATTACATGAAATCAAAACATTTCTAAGTGATAAGGAGGGGCCCCAAAATTTAAGAAATTAGGGGAAGAAAAGTTGCAGCTGCAACAAGTAGCGATTTCCTGGTGAACCTAGATCTCTGGGCGATCATCCTTTGAGTGACAGACTGTTAAACAACAAAAAGCATTATATTGAATTCTTCCAGCAATATGGATTTCTTAAATGACAACAGTGTGTACCCTTAATCATTGATGACAGTCCAATTAGGGAGAGTGGAAACCAAAATCGTCAAGTCCAAATAACTATGCTGAGGCCGGAGGATGAATTTCATTATTACCCTTGTCTTCAGGTTGCTAAAAGCTTTGGACACCACAGGATTGGAGCATATGGTAAACAGAAATATTCGTTTGTTCCTCATTCCCATGCCATTTTCACACTCTTCTGGTGCTGTCGGACTTTTTTCCTATTTCATATGAGTTTGCTTACATGCCTTTCTTACTGAAATTGATTCATGATCCTCTATACCATAGTGTCCTTTTGTGTGAGTGGCGTACTTCAAGTTCAAACCCACGGACGGAGAGGATCTTTCGGCAATTAAGTATTTGTAATTCAGCTCCTGCTTTGATTTAAGATGCTTTCATAGGAGTTTTTTGACTCTTTATCTGCCTTTTGGCATTCATTTCTTGGCATGGGATCATTTATATTTAATACATCGTTCGCCTTGCTCCTTTCCATGGGTCCTTTGCTGTTGCTCCTTAGGACATTTTAAATGTGACGTGGATGGAGCCTCGACATAGTACCCCAGACTTCTCGAATCTGGTTTATTTCACTGGGGTTAAGCAGGACTTCAATGCACACAGAGTTCTTCGAGAAAAATGCTACACTGGAAGAAATTCTTTCATATAAATTAGCAACACACCGTCTGACACCAAAACGTTTATCAAACCCAAAAATTTCGGATGTTCCCCATGCAACCACGTGTTCGTCCCTTTTATTGAAATCAAGAAACTCAAAATAAAGCAAACTGAAAAACATGACTCAAAGATAGCTAAATGGATTATTTATATACAAGGCAGAAAACTCACCGAAAATAAAGAAAAAAAAGGCTTGAGAACCAAACCATTCACTGGTAAATTCTCTTCCCACCCCTGCAGATCCTGCAGTTTATAAGTAGAAGGACCAAGCTTTGCTGAAATCTGAAAAGGGCCAATCCACAACTGCTGGAACTTAGTATGTTTTCCTTTCTCATCATGGGCATGATCCCATTTGAGGACTAAGTCTCCTACTTCAAAGTCTTTTGTACCAGCTTTCTGCTTGTCAAACCATTTCTTAACTGACTCTTGTTGTAGCTTAAAGCGTTCTTTGGCTTTAGATCTAGCCTCCTCTGCTTTCAGGAGATTATATATTCTTATTTGTAAAATTTCATCATCCGATCCCCTAGACTCTTGAGCTAGTATGGAAGATGGTAGCATGATATTGGGAGGGAGGATGGCTTCTTTACCGTAGACAAGGGTATAGGGTGACACTCCTATAGCAAAATTGGGGGTGACTCTGTCTGCCCACAGGGCATTGGGTAAGGCGGAGTGTCAACTCCTCTGGTTTTCTATTACAGTTTTCTTCAGAATTCTAATCAGGTTTTTATTAGAGGATTCGGCCAGGCCATTTCCTTATGGATAATAGTTAGCAGAATAATGCAATTTTATTCCTTTATCATGAGCAAATGCAGTCAATTTGATCGATGAAAAGTATTTAGCATTATCAAAGACTAACGAAATTGGAACTCCAAACCTGGTCATGATATGATCTTGTAGGAAGCTGATGACTTCGTCTTCATTTATCTTGCGCAGTGGGATGGCTTCGACCCAGTGAGTGAAATAATCAGTCGCAGTAATAATGTACTTGTGCTGTAGGGACGAATTTGGCTTTATTTCTCCGATAATGTCTAGCCCCCATTGCTCAAATGGTTCTGTGATCATCATAGGATTTAGGGGTGCTGCTGATTTAGGCTGTCTTCCACCACACCTTTGGAAAATATCACACTTTCTGACGTGTGCGTGTGAATCCTTGAAGAGTGTAGGCCAGTAATAACCAGCTCTGAGGACCTTGTGGGCTGTAGTGTCCCCTGATTAATGTCCCCCAGCCGTACCATCGTGAAATTCAGACATTACTTTCTTGGCATCTTCTTTTTCTAAGCATCTTAGAAGGACTCCATCATAGTTTTTCCTGAATAATATTCCTTCAACAAGTTGATAGGAGGCTGATTTAAGACGTAACACTCTTCTTTGCTTGGAATTCCAATGTTCTGGCAGCAGCCCTGACTGTAAGTAGTGTACAAGGTCTCTATACCAAGACTTGGGATTTGTAAACAAAGGGTATACGTCCATTACATGTAATTCGACATCATCTTCCCAGGCTTGTTCTTCATTGTTCCCACTTTTAGTCATTAATTTGCATAACCCTTGACCTTTGACTATAGAGGCTGGCTTGAATTCAAGGTCATACTCTTGAAGGGCTATTACCCAGTTTCCCCTCCTCTCTCCTAACTCTTTCTGTATGAGAAGGGATCTTACAGCTGGGTAGGGGACTATCACCTTGGTTCGATTCTTTAGTATATAGGGCTTGAATTTCTTCACTGCATAAGCTTGCTTATCAATAGCTGGGTAATTTAACTCAGCCCCCTGCAGACGAGTACTCATAAAGGCGATTGGGAATTCATCCCCCCCATCTTCCTTTTGCGTAAGTATAGCTGCCAACGAATCATCGGATGCAAATGTATACATAATGAAGTCTTTATCAAAGTCGGGGCTTTTCAAGGAGGGAGCATGTGCAACAACATTTTTAATCTTGTTGAAAGCGTCCTTCTCAATATCAGTCCACTTAAATTGTGCATTTTGTTTGACCATCTGCTAGAGTGGTTTGACAGTCTGAGTGAAATCAGGCACAAACCTTCGTACAAAATTTATGGTTCCCATAAACGATTGCATTCCCTTTTTATTATGGAGCATGGGAATTTTTTTCAATGGCCTTACTTCTTTTTGGGTCTATAGATATACCCTTCTTCGAAACTATGTGCCCCAGTAAATTTCCCTCAGTGACGGCGAACACGCACTTCTTGGGATTGAGGGAGATGCCATATTTCCAACAGCGTTCGAAAATATGCTTTAGGTGAAAAGCGTGCTCTCCTCTTTTCTTCGAGAATATTGTAATGTCATCAAGGTACACCACATCACTTCGTCCAATTATTCCGTGGAAGGCTATGTCCATAGCTCTCTGAAATGTCGCTCCAGCATTAATCAGTCCAAAGGGCATCCTTCTATAAGCAAAAGTTCCCCACTTTGTCCTGAACGTTGTTTTTAATCTGTCTTCTTCGGCTACCAACACTTGATTGTAGCTAGAGAACCCGTCTAATAATGAAAACAGTTCAGAACCTGAAACCATTTGTAGCAGCTGCTCCATGGGTGGCACATGATAGTTATCTTTATCCGATGCGCGGTTTAAGTTCTTGAAATCCACACACAGTCTAATTTCTCCTGACTTCTTTCTGACCGGTACCAGATTTGATACCCACTCAGAGTGTCTGACTTTAAAAATGATTCTGGCATCCAACAATTTCTTTACCTCACTCTGAATCAGTGGTTCCAGTTTTGGATGCATTTTCCTCAAGGGCTGCTGATATGGCTTGACTCCCGCCTTGATGGGAAAAACGTGTTTGATGATGCTGGTATCGTATGTCTTTAACTCTTGGTATGTCCAGGCAAAGACATCTTTGTATTGTTTAAATAGGCCGATGAACTTGTCTCTCTCTGTCGGCAAACAACATTTGCCGAGATTCACAAACTTAGGTGCCGTTTCAGTACCCAAATTTATCAGCTTGAACTATAGAGTTGAGCTGTGAGTCTTCATGTTGGCGGGTCTTCTAAACTTTTCATTCAAGTCGAACATCTTTTCTAACGTTCGGACCCCTTTAGGGATGAAATTATCAAATTTCATCTCGGCCTGGTGTTCCTCATCATCAATAATCGCTCCTTTGAATACCTCGTCATTTGTTAAACATTCTATGATTTGCTGGTCATCATCGAACACACACAAGTTGGTAATCATATCAGGTACTGAAGGCCTGAAAAGAAATTCAACAGTACATCGATTATTTGAGGGTACAAGCCTAGCGGCCGAAGTAGCTAATAAGTCAGCTGCTGCATTTTTAATTCTTGGGATTAAAATAATGTTGAATGCATTAAAACATTTCAGAAGGTCCCATACCTCATTCTGGTAAGCTTTTAAGTGAGGAGAAACGCAGTGGATTTGATTCCGGATTTGTTTCACAACAATTTCAGAATCCCCAAAAACTTTTAAATTACTTACCTTAAAGTCAATTGCTTTCTTGAGTCCCTGCACCAGTGCTTCATACTCAGTTGTATTATTAGTACATTCAAACTCTAATCTACATGAAAGGAAATGTTTATTCTTCTACAGGTGAATTAGGACACAGCCAGCCCCTGACCCTTCTAATGTCTTAGAGCCATCGAAAAATAAAGTCCAAAAATCATTAACGACTGAAAATGAATCTACTCCTACTGCTAAGTCTACTATTTTACAATCAATCTCGCCAGCCTGTGAGAATCGAAGGAGATTAGACTGGGTATCAGATGGGTTGTCGGCTTCTTCCGCTTGATAATTCCCTGGTTCCAACTCAAGAAAATAATTTCCCAATACAGAATCCACAGGTATATTCTTCTCATTCAGTTGGGTAACATTGTACTTCATGTGGGGTTCTCTTAGAATCTTGATCTGGTTTGGACTCCCCTTGTACGGAAACCATAGGTGCGACCAATCTAAAGCGAAATATCTATTTAATTTGGCTGACCACTCCCTACTCAGGACCATACCGTAAGCGTCTGGTATATCAGCTACTATGATGTTAATAACTTGGCATACTTTGTCATTGGAAGCCAGACGGATTAGGACGTCTTTCATCTCACCAATTACTTTAACGTTTGTCCTATCCAACTGAACCACCTTCCACGTGGTCGGCTTTGGCTGCCCATTTATCTTATTACATACTGATATGGACATGACATTAATGGACTCCCCCGAATCTACCAGACAAGTGTGCACGTTATGATTAAAAATTTCAAACGTTAGGAGGAAAGGTAAATGTTTAGCTTTAGACTCACCTCCAATGCTGGTTTCTCCAATTTCTTCTTCGTCCTGAGGTTGATTGTCAGCGGGCATCTTGTCATCTGATGCTTCAAGTGCTTTCAACAATATCTCTTTTTGATGCGGCACTTTGCACATTTCGAATAATGGAACATTTGCTTTCACCTTTTTTAAGTCCTCCACAATGTCATAATTCATCGGCTGTCCAATTGGATGTGGTTTGTCGGAATTTCCTTCACTTGGCTTGGTTGTTGTATCATCCTGTCTAGGACTTTGGTTGGTAATCGTGAATTCTAGAATCTTATCAGCAAAAGCTTTATTTTGAAACTTCTTCCTAACATTTCTCTGCAGCCTTCTAATCTTTGGAAGAATAAGAATGTCGTCCTTAACCGTTCCTTGGCTTCTTGTGGCTACATTAGTCTCCATAACTCCATGGTATCTCTGAGTGTTTCCTTCTTCAGCATCAAATAATGAGACCGAATTCCATAATGCCAAGGTCTCCTTTTCCTGATCTTCATTAGACGTAGAGGCAGAATTTTCTTTTCTTTCTTCATCTCCCTCTTCTGTTAACCTAGAATCCAGCAGTTGATTCATCACTAGTGTCATAGAGTTTATCCATTGTGGACAATTCTTTTTAGAGTGCGGCTATTGGTGGAAAGTGCAGAAATTATCCATGCCGACCTCTGTTAGATTCATGGACGCAACATTGTGAGGAGGAGGATTAGAATGATCCTTATCTTCTCTTTTCTTATAATACGGCTTATAAAACCTTTGTGCCTCCTTTTCTTTCTCCATATCTATGATCTTGTTGGAAAGCTTCTACATCATCTTAGCCATATTTTCCAGATCTGGTGACTTTTCTTCCTTAGTCTTAGCGAACAATAAGGCTTTTCTCCCCACGCCTTTCTCTCCTGATTGTTCTCGGTAATCTTCAATACTTTCTCTTTCCGCTTCCACCACTTCTGCCTCTTCATAGGTCTCTGTGAGAGTAGGATTGGCCCTACCTTTTGCAAACATGGACAAATACAAACCCGAAGCTGATGTATAGTACTCAATGAGTACTTTGTCTGAAGGCTTATCTGTTTCAGAGAAGTTCTTAAGATATGCTGCAAACCTTTGTGTGAAACTATGCACTTTTTCCTTTTTCTCTTTCTTCAATGCACACTGTCCTTTCATAAGGGCAGTATGAGTCTTTTGGGTCGCATACTTACTTCTAAAAATCCTCTCAAAGGTGTTCCAGTCCGGAATCAAGTTAGCAGGCAACCCAAAATACCATGAAGCTGTAGCTCCTTTAAGTGTATGCGGGAAAAGTCGACATACTACATCTTCATGCTCCCCATCCCTTAAACCCTCTATTTCCAAGTAGAAACTCTGCAGATGATCATCCACTAGAATCTTCTCATTGGGGTCAAATTTAGGCAATAAATTAACCAAGGATTGGGGTAAGTCATGTAATGGAGGTGTTAAATTTAGAGGTGATCTGGCTCTCCATGCAGGCGGTGGATTTGGTGGGTTGGGGGGTTGGTTTGCATTTATGCCAGCCATGAGTCAGGGTGGAGAGTGAGGGGGTGAACCAACAGGAGTTTGAGAAGGAGAACTGTAAGGGGTACCTAGGCCTTCTTGGTTCAAAGGTAATTCAACCTCCTGTAGAGAAGTCTCTACAAGTTATTCCCAGTCTCCAACCAACACTGAATCCTCTGCTATAGGAAGGTCTTTCTTCTTGTATTCTCTTCTAGGTAAGTCAGGGATAATTGGAAACCCTACAAGCTTCTTTACATATGCCCAGGTGTGCCTTCTTAGGTCATTAACCACTTCGTTACCAACATCATATAGATGTTCTCTGTTCTCTTCCGGGGTTCGATTATGGAACCCACTTCTTTCGGAACTGTCACCTATGGAAAATTCTCAGGAAAACGGGTTTCCTCGGCCAACCATGCATTGGCGGCCCTCCTTCTAGCGCCAAAACTATTGGGGCCTGGACATTCGCAGGCGACAACAAAAAAGGAATTCTCCCCAATCAACATTCCCAACTAGCCCATTGACCGTTTGGTATAGGGAATCCGTTCGGTTTGCGGTCCGGCTACCGTAGGTCAAGTAACAAACAAAGGTTTTACCGGTTGCGGCCCGGTCCACCGAGTTTTTTGCATTTTGACTTAAATAATGAAATGCAGGTGCCTAACTAAATGCAAGGTGATCAGAATGCAATGAGCTGTCACAACGTGATGCACAGGTTCTTACCTCTCGTCTTATACTCACACGCAGCCAAATCACATACAATAAGAAAAACTTAGATATCTAATCTATCCCTAGGGAGCAAGGTTATCATTCGTTAGTGAGTAATATCTTTCGTATATGCATTATGAATAGTTACAGACAACCGATGCTTCATTCAAAACACATGAACAATTACAGATATTTAAACAACCAGATAGCTGATTATTTTTACGAACAACAATTATTACTCACAGTGGAAGAAATCTTGAAGATACTGAAGAACATTTAACTAGAACATAGGTTCAGGAAATTAAACATTCTCACAATAAATGAAAAATCGCTGAAAATGAAATAGTTCCTCTTCAACATTATTCATTGAGTCGCATTGATACATTCCACATTTCACTCTCTCCAGCAGGAAAAATTGCAGTTTTCCTTTGCAAAACGAAATAGTTCCTCTTACAAGTAAACATTACAAAATTTTCCAGGGAAAAAGCCCCTTCTTAGTTGCGCTTTCCTATATTTAAACTACCATTACAGAGCGTTTCGTTTCCCCCCCAGATGCATGGTCTTACAGTTTCTCAAACGCTTCACATTCCCACATCTTGTCTGTATGCAATCATGAGCCATTTTGTAACTGATTAGTTTTGGGTTTGCGCCTTTACGGCTCCAGATTTCGTCCTCTACTCCTTTGGTTTCAGTCACATTTCCGCCAAACGGGTCCGTTTTTCTCTGCACCTCGGTAGATTGACCCCTTTCTTCAAAACCTCCTGCCATCAATCGACAAGCATCATTCAAAAACAACCAATATTAACAATTAAAAATGATTATTCCACAAGGAAATGGCAGGCGCACTACCTGCGGGTTTGACAAACCTAGCCTACGATGGTTAACAGGGCACTCACTGGCGGGAGAACTTAAAGTCGACAATCAAAAAGAAATAAGATCGGAGGCTGCAAGGTTTTTCCAGCCGCAACACCAAGCGAAGCATAGGTCGTGAACGAGCGAAACGCGGGCAAGAAGGGCTATGAGTCGGAAGTTGGACGGTTTTCAGTTTCGGGGGTGGAAACACTTTTCCCGCCGCAACGGCGGAAAGGTAGAGGCTTCAGGCACGCGACGAAAAGTGGGAAAGGTAAATAAAAAATCGGGCGGCTTTGACATCGGATGAATAAACGATTTCGGGGCTGCAACGACGGAGGGGCTGAGACTTCACAGCTTCCGATCTAACATAACATTTACGCCCGATCACAGAAGAACCAAGTGTTGAAGAGCTCAACGCAGCAGCGACCAGACTAAAATATCTCAGAGACAACAATTTACTTAAAAGGAAACTGATCTGACTAAACTCTGGCTATCAAAACCACATTCACCTCGGCGATCTACAATAAAATCTTAACACAAACGCTCAGGAGAGACGAATGCAAATCAATCATTAGAAACGACCAAAGTTGAGGCTAGACCAAACCTTTATGGATTACATGAAATCAAAACAACTCTAAGTGATAAGGAGGGGCCCCAAAATTTAAGAAATTAGGGGAAGAAAAGTTGCAGTTGCAACACCGTTAATTTTAAATTCTAACTTTAAAGTTAACCGTTTCCGTAAAAAGTAACTTTTAGCCGAACAAATTTTTCGGCTGAAAGCTAGTTCTATGTTTTCCGAAAACATAAATTAGTTCGGCCGAAAAGTTACGAAATATGGATTTGGAAAAATTATTCGCACGGAATAGACACCTAGATTCACGATTTCATCCATAATGCTAGGAGTTACTGAAATTAATTGTGTTGAGTGATAACGACTCTGAAAAACAATGAACTTTATCTTACTTATTTTTAAGTTGATTAAATGAAATTTCTTGAATCTTATCTCATTAAGTAATGAAGAACAACCACGATACACAAGGTAATCCAACCTGCAAGGAGGTTTAGAGCTGCCTAACTTAGTTGACCAACCCTACCTAAAGGCCTTGGTAAAATAAATGTTATAAGCTAACGAAAGTATCATGTAAATGAGATCATGTTATATGCGCATAAATTAATATTAACGATAATATATATAGTTTATATATATTATGAATAAAAGAATAATTATATATAGTATATATATAACAAAATAAAGATAACTAAAATAAATAAATAAAGAGTCTATGTATTTATTATTTACTAAAATGATTAAATAAATATTCAATCGTGAAGACAAAATTAGGAACTAGTAAAAAGTTTCTAAGTCGAAATAATTATTAAATCCACACAAATAAATTAAAGATTATTTTAAAGAAAATAATGGATTCTTGATCTAAATGAAGTTTAACTGCCCTTTCCTAAAAGATTTTCTATAAATACCCAAGCCAAGGGAAGGCTTGGGTATCTGATCATTATTTGCCTAAGTAATTTTGGAGAGAATTTCTAAAAGCCAACCAATCTTATACAGAACCTGATATTCCAAATAAGAGAATCCTCACCTTTAGGAGCTCTAGACTACTTGCATGTTGGAGCCAGCTCGGGGGGGGGGGG
>LPNX010510389.1:100231-149063 GCA_001517045.1 Pseudotsuga menziesii
AAAAAAAGAGTTTACCCCTCAGAAAATTTTTAAGAACAGCAAGAATAGAAACCATTCAAATGGTAAGAATTTTCAAGGAAGCAAAAATGGTGCTTCAAATAACTTTAATAATTTTAAGGGCAGCAAGGAGGGTTCCAATAATAATGGAAATTTTACAAAAAGTTTTGAAAGGAAGGAACCTGTAAAATGTTGGGAGTGCAATGGCCCCCATTATGCATCAGTTTGCCCAAACCGTAAGAAGCCAAACAACAATATTCACACAATACAAGATGAAATGACAGTTGGATATTTTGCGAGGACAATGCCCCGGATTAATGCAGCACTGGAAAATCGACAAGCTGAGTACCAATACCCAGTTTGACCAGTAACCTCTTTTAACAGCTCTCCCATGCTGTTGTCTCCATAATATAATTATTATTAATAAAATATTTTCAATTACACTCCATAACTGTTGACTCTGCTGAGTCATCAATCCCTACTTAGGATTAAGTTTATCATAATGTCTCAGAAAATTAAATAAAACAATTACATAATTTTACAAAATTGGGGTATGTGACAGGGGTCCTGAGAAGTTGCAGACTAGATTTTCTCCACGAGTTGGTTGGGAGGAATAGCCTCCTTAAGCTGTTGTCACCTCATCTATTTGATAGGTTCTACTTGTTTAGGTTTATTATTATTTTATCTACTGTTTCAGAAAAGGATTAAGAGTTTATCAAGATTAGTATATTGTTATTTTATTATGGTTAATGAAGAAGAAAGAACATTTGTTTTATTAAGAAAGTTAGTAATTAGTAGATTATGATTAAACAATAGAGATATTTCTAAGTAAAAGATGGATATAAAAATTACCAAACTGTATTTTTCCACGCCTTTTACAAGGAAGTACTCTAGTACAACAGGTATGCTTAGTTTAGATAAATAGATTTTCATTAAGTCTGAATGCAAATGTAAATATTTACTTCTATAGTTTTATGTAAGTTATTTATAGAAATGTAGTTACACTTGTACTGTCTATTGAAAGTTTTTACAATATCTAGTCACATGAAATAATAAATTTATATAATAAACACTAGTAAGTATAATATTTATGAAATTAAAATTAGTAGAAACACATAATATAAATTCAATAAATAAATTTTAAATAAATAAGTATAAGAACAGTGAAATATCTACTTAGGGTTTAACCTAGTTCTTAATATCTTAGATTACTTAACTATCTATTGAGGCTTATAATTAAACTAGGTTTACTGTAAGCACAGGTATTATTAATACTGCAAACCTCAAAGAAACATCTAGGGTTTTCAAGAGGTAGGATTCATCCCTAGGAAATAAATTATACATTTTATTTCATAATACAAAAACCTAGGAGAGCTTTTCCAAATTTAATAATAGCAATAAATAATTTTACTTAAAGCAAAATAATTACAAAGCTAAGATTATTACTGAAAACAAAATAACTTCAGAGCTATAGATTATTCAATTATAATCTTTAAATAGAAACAAAATATCTTATTTATCTAGTAATACTGTACAAAGTAAATAACAAAATTACCATAAACCTTTTACACCTAAATTTAAACCTAAATTAAAATAATGTTGTAAACAACACTAAACTGTAATGAATCTGAACAAGTATAGTGGCCTTTTATATTAGCTATCAAGGCTGTAAAGCCTGCCAAAATGACTTCTTCAAGTCTAAACAGAAGTCGTAAAAACCAAAAATATTACAACTATAAATTACAACAGTGAAAACCCTTCATGTGGTTAAAGAAATAATAAAAGTACTGTCATATCTATTTCTGTAAAAACCAACTTGAATCTTCAACAAACCATTGAGTGGTTGGACAAAACTGTCACGGCTTAGAGCCGAATATAAAAATAAAATATCATTTACATCTTTCCAGGCCGTGAAGGCTCAACAAAAACCATTAAGTCGCGGCTGCAGTGGGCCTGAAGATTTCCGTACAATAGCCTCTAGGGCTTTAAATTTTTATAAAAACAAAGAACAATAACATAATTTTTAACTGTGGCTGAGCCATCAACTACCACAGTGATGCTCCAATTCCTTCCACCATAATTTAAATACAGGGAAAACCCTTGGATATCACCGAGGCTTACTAGGTGAATGCGTTGCTAAAGATTTACGAAAGTTTAGTATCCAAATTCAAATCCAAGCGTGGAGAGACCTACATATCATAAATATGCTAGTATCTTTTTAAAATCATAATGAAACTACTGTAATTATTCAACTATAACAATTACAGGCCATGACCTAGTAAAACTCGTATTGGAGAAGTTGTGGAAGCGAATCCACCAGAGCCCAGCTCGATGGAACCTAGGAGAAAGAAGCTCGGGAACTGTGTATGTGAAGAGTGCAGTGAAACCCTAAACCATGATTTGAAGGGAGTGAACACCATGCAAAGGGAGTAAACCAACAAGAGGTAGAAGCAACTCCTCTCTTAAAAACTTCTGTCCATCGTGTTTATGAACAAACACCCACAGTTTCTAATGTCGGAAGAAAAACCAACCTCAATGCACAAGTTCCTCCTCATCATTCAACAAGCCTCTAAACCACGGTATATTTTCACCCTACACAAGCTCGCAGATATTTGGAGGACGGTTTTTTCATCTTGGGGGTTAACACAGAATCATGGCGGCCATGAGCTCTCAGCTCAGTCGCTCCACAACAGAAGAAAACCCTCACAATGCAAAAATAGGGTTAGGATAGTTTCATAAGTCAACATAACCTAATTGCTAAATCACCTCCACGTGTCCCCAATAATTTCACACTCGTGGGTTTGAAGCCATATTCAAGTTTCAATCTGCAACAATGATTTGTGTAGCAAATCAAATAAACATTTCGATGATATATTATCATTCTTAATAATGTTTTTACGCTTGGTTGTATTGGTACCTAGTTTCTAAACCATAGGATAAAAGAATCAGTATTTCTTTTAAATTGCTATTGTCTACTAGACAAGTTAGGATAATTACTTTCTAACTATGTTTGTTGAATATAAATAAAAGAACTATATTCATAATAGTAAAACATTATTGGAAGAAACAATTTACTCATCCCTGGAAGTGATTCACATAAATCTTGTAGATTGAGAGTAATTTGCATAAGTATAGCACACTAATTACAAGATCTTCTCTAGTAATTACGATAGAAACAATATCTCAAGGGAATTACATTTTATAACAATTATATTTGAAAGTGTATTTATAGCTAGGTGGGTACACTAGGGAACGAGGTAAAAACAGAACAAGTATAAAGATTACTAAAGTGGAATTTTAAAGTTTGAAGATGAACTCATTTAAATATAAATGAAACCTTGGACCAATTTCTGCACACAATGCGTAGTTGGGAAATCAAGTAGGTGCAACCTATCTACTCTTTGATATGAGTCTCAATTGTAAATCAATGACTGATGGTGGAGAAAGCAGTTTAAGAGTTAAAATAGATAATGTATCTATTAAGAAAACACCTAATTATAGAAACCCTGGAGTGAGGGTAAATTTTTGTAATACTTTTAAACAAGTATGATGACATTATTGAAAAGAAGAGCTCATAGAAAACTAAGCTTTATAAACAAGAAAACTAAGTAATAGTTTAAAATCATAGAGCATTTTTATTTACATAAGAATTCAATTGAGTATGAGTAGAACCAAAACTCCAACTGCTATTACGACATATACGTAAATTTAGGTAGTTACAAGAGAAACATTTATTTTCCTTACAAAAACCTTAGATCATAAATACTTATGAGCAGAAGTAGGAGCATTCTTTAGAGAAGTTCTCAGTCAACTCATTTTGAAGAATCTAAGTATTTAGTTGAAAACTACTTGATCACTTATTTGGCTCAATTTTGGCAGTAAACTGAATATGTATCTAAACCATCCTTACATAGTTTTGTTTTATCATCATTATGCAGTTTGACGATTTTAGCAATGTCAACGTTACCTCTTACAAGGACAAGTTGCAAATAAACATTTTAAATACTAGAATTTTATCTTATGCTAGTGAATTATCTGTCTTGATCTGGATTTTTTACTGGAACAAAATGCTTACCTGCTAGATCCTGTAAAAGAACCATCATTTCCATTGTGTTAGCTGTAAGCTAAGTAAGCCTCGATCACACGTAAGAGTTTTCCCTACTTGATGGAAAAAGACAATAACACACTTAACATTAGTTAAGATTCAGAATTCTTTTCTACTTTCTGAAAAATACAGCTCCTATGTTTTACAGTACTAACATAGTATTTAAGATAAGCCAATAAGTTATACAGAACCAAATAAAAGAAGTGATATTTGTTATTCTTTTAAAACTGTTTAAATATCCGCTAACAGGTAATGGTTCATTGGCAATGACGCTTGACATTTTATGTGACATGAAAAATTTTAAATTTTTATGGATTTTTGAATTATTACACATCCTCTTCATAATGAACAAATAAATAACTAAATACACGTAAAATGAAAGTAAGGCATAAAACAAAGTAATGGTTGACAGCGTCAGTAAATAAGATAGACAAGTAAAATTAAAATACAAGCACATCGAAGTGTACAATAGTGACATGTAGACAACATCTTCATACATGAAAAACACATAAGGAAAAAAACAAATAGAACTCAGGCTTAGTTCTTCAAACAAGTTTTTATTGCGCAGTAAAAATGAAGATGTCCTTAAGATCTAGCATTTTTTTTAGCCTACATAATTTTTTTCTTTTTTTTATGGATTTTAGGGACATTACAGATTCGTCCATGCAAAATCCTAAAGTAGATGTCAGATAATGCATATGTGTTGGAGTTTCCCACCAATTTGGGAATATCACCAATGTTCAATGTTCTCGACCTATACAAGTTTGAAGATGGGTCAATGAGGAGCAGTGAGATGGTTGTGTACAAGGAAAAATTTACTAGTTAAGTGCACAAAAGAACTCACAAAAGTACTCGATGATTGTGAACTTGAGAGGACCAAAAGTTAGAAAAAGAAGGAATGTCTGGTGTGATGGATGAATAAAGACCTAGAAGAAGTGACATGGATTTTAGAAGAGTTCAAGGAGTTGCAAAACTGAGAGCACGATTCTTTTCAACCTATAGAGGTTGTTGTAGGGGCATCAGATCCCAAGACAAATCATTGTAGATAGATGACAGTAACATTTGGAGCATAGTCGATGACCTCTAGTGTTATGGTTGAAAGGTCAACAAGATGATCAACGTAATTCATGAGGATAGGTGACATGACAACATGAAGGTCAGTGAAAAGTCAAGGATGATGTCATCGAGATGAGGAAATAAATCACGAGGGAAATCAACAATAATGATTATGTGAAATCCAACCAAAATCCATAAACCTAAGAACAGATTCATTGGGGTAGTTTGAACCGTTGTAGAGCAGTTATGGCAGTTCTTATAGAAGGCTAGGTGTAAACCCTATGGAGAGGATCCATTTGAAGTATTTAATGGAGTATGGCAGCTCCTAGGAGTATTTGAAACTTCTATAAAGAGAGACAGAGGACTGAGAACCAGAGATGATAGCTATAAATATCAGTTGATGTTCAAAGAAATGGGTGTTTGGCCTTTAGAATTTTAGACTTTCAGAACTTTCTAGTTTCTAATTTTTATAGGTGGAGATTTCGATATTCATTCCAAGATGTGCGTATAAATGTCCAATGTTCATTCTGATTAATATGAACTTAGAATCACATTGTAATTTCCTTTATAAAGAGATTATTTCATTTAATTGAAATCCATGATCCTTGGAAAACATGTCTGTGTTGTGTGATTGTTTGTGCTTTCATTGCGGACAATGATTTGCAACCGACTCACCCAAGTCATGACTGCATCACATGTTCATTCTAATAATGTTTACTTATATCGGCTTTGTACATTAATCAATTACTGTCACATTTTGGATACCTTCAACAATGAATTTGTCATGTTATCATGCTCAATAAGGGTTGTATGAAATTATAATGTTTTTCAAATGTTTTCTAGGATTACAACATTCTTAAAGTTTTATGTTTGATTGCAACAGTCCTCCATGTTTATGTCACAATCTGGAATTCATATTTTATGTTCACTTATGTTGACTTAGTACATTCCTTAATGGTTTGGTCATATGTGAAATTCATCAAGTGTTATCTTGGATTATGATTTTCATAAGGCTTACGTTGGCATGTGACATTCCTTTAGATGGTTATGTTGCATTATGTTTATGTTCCCCAATGTATTTTTTCACATTATGAGATTCATTATATAATCATTCATCTTTGTGATGTTCATCTTTTCTTTGTTCCTCAAGGTCTTACTTATGTTGACTTGGTAAATATCTCAATGTTTTTGTCACATTTTTGCTTTCATGAAGGGTTATGTTGGATTATGACATTGGTGCATGGTTATGTCACATTGCCACATTCATATTTGGAAAGTTACTGACCCTATGTTATGTTTATTTATAATGTCTCGGTACATTCCTAAAGGGTTTTGTCACATTACGACGTTCATCAAGGAATGTGTTGGATTACAATATTCATTAAGGCTTACGTTCGATTGTGACGTTCATCAATGGTTATGTCGCATTGTAATGTTTATGACACCAATGCAATGTAACATGAATTCATTAATGTTAATTTCCATCATTCATTAAGGGTTATGTCATATTGGGACATTCATAAAGGGTTATGTCGCATTGCAATGATGTCTCTTCACGATGACATTTATGAACTTGGGTTTTGTAACATTTTGAAATCCATCAAGGGCTATGTCACATTGTAATCTTTATCATGACAATGTAATGCATCATAAATTCATTAATGTTAAATGTCTCCATTCATTAACAGTTATGTCACATTAACATAAATATAACAATTTTCTATACCATACTATAAAAATATTGTTAAATTATAGTATTTTTAATTAAATCATATTAATATTAATATTAATTAAATAATTAGTATCATATTAATCTAATAATATCATACGTTAGAACTATTTAATGAAATGATATTTTTAATTATTACTAAATTATAATTAATAAAAAAATATTAGTTTAGTAATATTTGGTAGATATTTTCATATATTTATTAATATTTAAAAATTATTTTATTAATATTTTAAAAATTTAATAAAATATATGGATATCATAAATACAATAATTTTTATAATATATCGTAATGTTGTTTTATATTTTAAAAGAAATAATTTTGTATAATTAATACTTTGGAGATACTTAACATTTTAAATAATATCAATATTTTATTAACACCGTCACTAGTGAAACAATATATTTTATCAATAATATGCTAATACTTCATACTTCAATTTTTAATAACCATATCTTTATTTATAATTTTTTTTTTGAAATATCAATGTTCCATGAATATTACACTCTTTAATAATGTACTATGATATTATAATTAAAAAAGAGCCACGAGGTGGCAACATCACGGAAGTTACTCCTAGTTATTGATATTGCTACAAAACCTAAGCTATTGATTCTTAAACCTCACCTAAAACAGTTATTTTGGCATATGACCTTTTAAAAATCCTATTCGTTCTTATTAGTTCCAAAGCTAGAAAAAAATAAATATACTTAATACTGGGTTGATTTAATATTAATTCATGGCATTCGACTTGATATTGTATTCCCATACAAGAGAAATGGCCTTACATGATATATATTTAACAACACAAATAAAAAATAACTAAGAAAGAACATCAAAAGCCTTCAAAGAGTGAGGAAAAAAATTATCACATCAAACTCGGCATAAATATATTTAAACTATATGTACTCGAGACGGAACCCATATTCAAATAAAAAAAACAGTCAATAAAGAAAAAAACCTAGCTAGGTATACTTCATCCATTTTTCTTCCAAAGGTTGATAAGCATACGAAGTGATAATTAATTATAATTCTTAACCAAATATTTTAACCCACAAAAAACAAAATTAACAGAGAAATTTCATTACAAGCTAATCAAGCACAGAAACGAGACCTTAAAAACAGAAAACATTTGATCAAATTCCTACTGAATTCATTTTCCAATTTAAATTATCAGAGGAGATATTTTATAGTCCAAAAAGGTCTCAAAGGGCATTAAAAAGTAAACATAAACATAGAGGTAGAGAGATACTTCATGGCAGGCTAGAGAGCAGGCTATGCATACGCCAACATTGCCTGTGGGAATGCATGTGAGGCATGAGAAAATGGCTTGTTTGTTCATATACCCCTTAGATTATGTACATTCCTTTCATTCATCTCCTCCCAAAACCAAATCCACTTCCTGCATAGGCACACATCATACAACAAACCTACTTCATTAAACCCTAGTTCCTGAATGGGTTGTTGCACCAAGCTTCACAAACTGAATCTATGTAAAGAAATTTACCAATTCTTGGGCATCCATGCTCTCTATGTACTCATCAATGGTTACTATGGCTCATTTTCATCCACAAAAAATATCCCCCATTTTGTTGAATAATCTGCAACTGCCCTTCAACAAAATGAGTGCCTCTGAATATTGCGGATGGGAGAGAAAAAGTACCTAACAGAAAATACCAAAACATATGAAAAATTAGGCATTAAAGCGCCAAATGGAATGAGGCTTCTACATACAATATTTTGCAAACTTCGGAGTGATTCTCCAATCAAACAAAATTGGGTTTCTGTAAAGGTATTGTTCCGTTAGTATTTTGGATTTCACTCATGAAGGGATTCTTGGTTGTGTAATTTATCCTACTCGTCGTGTACCTGTATAACCCTCTTCTACATAAGCCAGTGCAACCTCAACAAGCTCTCATAGTGTAGGTGCGTTGACACTTATAATGAATATACATCTCAGCTATCCACTACAGCCACAACTAAACCAAACTAAAACCCAAATCCAACCCAGGGTCAGAATAAACCTCAGGTTAATACCTCAGTTCTTCCACATATGGTAGTTCTAAATATCCTAGATTTAGAAAAACTCATTAATGATCCCATTCATCATGATCTTGCTTGGCCTGCCATGCCCACCAAGTTGCCTTCGGATATCCCTAAATTTGTAGGATGGCCGGTGAGTATCCATCGAATTTTTTGTTAGAGTTGAGAGGAACTGTACATTGAAATAAGCCGCAGCAAGACACAAATAAAAAGGAAATTTGATAATAAGAAGGTTACTATTATGAACATTAACATTAGACAATTTGATCAAAATCATATCATAAAAATATGTAAATAACTATGCAGTAAAATCAAAACTTGAACCAACCTTTATAATATCAAACGCTTCCATTATACTCGCCATAAATTTCAAAAACGAATGCCCAAGGAATTAAGTTGGAAAATTAAAGAACCAGGTAAAACTCTGCTCTTACCTTTAGAGATTTGACAGCGACAATATAAAATGTTTACATATTATCCGATTCTCAGTCTAAGTTACCTCACATATCATATTATTAATTGCCATCACTGCCTCTGTGATTTGAATCATTGTTGACAGAATTACTTGTTGGGAGGGCACGTTTTTTAACTAGTAGGATCATGGAAACCTGGAATATTAATTGTCATCCCTGCTCACTGCTATTTGAATTATAGATGATAGATTTATGATAAAGAAGGTACTAGTTCTATTTAAATTATGGATGACAAATTTATGATAAAGAAGGCACTATTTATAAGGAGCCAAAACCAAAAACAAATTGGAGATAATTAGCTATGTAGTTTTTAAGCATCTTAGAAAACATGTTCAATTCAATTATGGAGAAACTGGATATGAGTAATGGCATTAGTGCATGTCAATGTAAAAGTAGCATGTATTGCAAAATTATGCATTTGTGTAACTGCATTTGAGATGTTGTGCACAAAGCTGTGGTAAGAAATCATTGCGATTGCTAGGAAATACTGTTCAAGCAATGCCATCTCCAGTGTACAATCAGTTGCTACATTTTTTGTTTCCAGCATCCATGGATTATGAGGAACATTTCACCGTAATCAATATATCCATAATCAATATTCATTTCATGGATCATGGCATGTAAGAGCTACATACCTAGGACAACAATTTAAAGTAGACATAATCCACTCAATCATTAAAATAACAACCAAGATCTAATATTACGTATAATAACAACTAAAACAAAGACACAAAGCAGGGAAAAACAATCTATATATCTACTAATATCCATAACAGCAGCCACGGATCACGAGGAGCATTCCACCGTAACGAATATATCCATAACCAATATTCATTTCAAGGATCATGCAGTGTAGGAGCCACTCTTTCTTCATTCTTCTGATGATTAACTGTATCCATGCCCTTTTTGCTGTAAGCCCTGTAGTAGGCATACCGATAAATGTTTGGGCAGCAATCGATTCGAGGAGACACGGGACTCGAGCCCGACAAGGTACTGATGCCAATCCATTAATAATATCCCACAATAATTAAACACCAACTTTAGTGAAATGAGAGTAAATTTGTTAACCTACCCATAGCCATATATATAGAGCTATGCTCATTCACCTTTTTCTTTGGCAGACAACCTCAAACTCTCAACAAACATTGTGAAGTCAAGTCATTCACATGTATGCTTAAATTCTCAACCAGCCTCGACAAGGGAAGGGGCTTGCATATTTTACAATACCATGTAATCTACTTTGAATCATTTCTCCTTGCCCATATTACATGAAAAGTCATTCGCATTTTTTCTTATGGGAGTAGACGACTTTAAATTCTCACATCGATGTTATTATCATTTTTTTTCAAGGAAAGCTAATCTCTAGAGATAAATCCATTAAGAATTCCATTATCTCCTTTAATTTTTATCATTAAGGATGCCATTATCCTAAGGCTCGCTTGAATCCTGAATTTTACCATTTCACCAACTTCTTTGGAGCGAGAAGAGGAAATATGTTAACCTACCCATAAATGTTAAGAGATTCTATGCTATTCGATCACCTATTCGTCAAAATATTACCAAACATGACGTGATAAAATTACCAACCCACTTACATATTTTTCAAAGAAATCCCCATCAATTTTGTAGTCATCAGGTATCAATTGAGAAAGAAGGGTGGTATCAATCGAGATATAGGCACATCTCATGACTAAAAATTAGAAGCATGAGAACCAAATTTTTGCCAACATTTAAAGGCATACACCTGAGGGATATTACCAGATGCATTACTTAATTACTTACTTTGGGTGGGAGACTAGCACCCGATGCACTTTCAGAGAAAAGGTAATTCACAGTAATATTCATTATTTAGTGAAAAAAGCAGTTGTTCTATATATATTCACATTCAACCAATTCAGTTCAACATGTTTACAAAACTTACCTATTTAACGCTAAACACCATCGAAGTTACACATCTCTTTCTCTACTAAGTTGTAGATGCAACAAGAAATAGGTCCAATTACCTCTAGAATACTTGATGAGATATAAACATAAGAAAGTTCTGATGAATAAACTTAACAATGGAATTCTTGTTATCCCCTTGTTACATATCTTCTGTATCTGTTTATTGTATGATGGTTGTTGATTGAATATAGGTCTCGTTACCAACTGAGCTTTCATTTTATGGCCAGGGAGATATAAAGAAGGCAATGAGAGGTAAATTTCGACTGAAGAGAAGAAATATAATAACAAACACAATTGAAGATAAATAAAATGAAATTCAATGCCCAAACATTTAAATGCAAATTTCTACTCGACAGAAAGGAGGTAATGAGAGGAAAATTCAGTTGAGACATAGATCGATATTTAAACCTGTTGATAAAACATGTTTAAAAAGAAAGGATAATTCCTAAAATATGCAAGTTGAAAGTACAACAATAGAGGATCCTTATGCCAAAATAAAAAGAAGCATATCAAGTAGTTACAGTGACTATTTAGATTTGAAGGAGTCCGTAAAAAATGAATAATAAGGAGAGCAATAATATGAGTCTAAAGGTTTGTTTTTTTGTGATATTGGATGTCGTTTTGACAAGGAATTTATACCAAAAGCAGTAGCATCGTTCTTCTCTAAAAGTGTTGTTTAGAATCCAGGCACTCCATTGGAAACAACCGTCGTAGTATCGTTCCCATTAACATGATGAATTGGCATGCTAGTTAGCAGTTCCGTTCGTGTTAACATATGCATCACTATAAGAATGTTAAAGGAAAATAAAGATTAAAGGAAACTGGTGCAGAGAACTGGAATGAATAATAAAATACAGAAAGAATGGTTGCAGCAAGCACAAAGAATGCCTCTGAACATGAACTACGTGGATGCATAGAAATTGGATCATTAGCAAATTAAACTATCCTTAAAATGTATTGTATTAGGCATAGTGTTTTTAGTGTTTTTTCATAAAATAAAGTTCTAAACTATAAGATTAACAAAAGACCAAATAGAGACTAAATCCACTCGGCCTACTCAATACAGATAAGAGAATATACATGCATGCCCCATACTTACAGTTCTATAATCTATGTGTTCAAATTACCAATCAGCACAAATGCAAAGCAGCTCTAATAAAATAAACATTAAAAACTAAATGTGCTATGAAGGATGATTTCCAAGTTATGTAATGAGAAAAAAACTGAGATACCTGTTTAATAAGTTATGTAACGAGAAAAAAAATTGAGATACCTATTTTTATATGAAGGAAAAGGTATCAAACCAATTGTATTATCACTGATTATAAATGCATCCATTGTTATCACACTATATATAACAATCAGTATTATGACAACTAGTTCGGCAATAGAAACCATCCCAAAGGGTCCATCTACAAGTACTGGAAATGTCCATGAACTAAGTCACGGGAAATCAATTTCTTCTTCCTGAAGTTTGATCAATATCTAGTATCTTGTAATGTGGACGCTATCAGGTTTTTAAAAAACAAGGAAGCGCTCCCATATACAGCCGTAACACTAGAGATCTAGCTAGCTGCTTAAGGCACATAACAACACAAAGAAATTGTATGTATCTCCTACACCTACCTTTAGGGAAAAGTGCTTATAGTTTTTCATATGATTCATGGCTACTATGAACATTTATTCAACCAATACAATAACATCCACCATTCCAAGGCAAAGTGCTTATAGTTTTTGGTATCATTCATCACCTGAACATTTATTTTCCAATCCAATAAAATCCACCATTCCAAAAAAACAAACCAGAAAACAATAACAAAAATCAAGAAGCTACTATATAAGGAAAATCAAACTCGTGTGAGAGAGATGTACCTTATGCTCCGTTAAGGCATGGCGCGATACCTTCATGTACAATTCACCGCCACCTTGAACACTCATTAATCAAAACAAATTTATTTAAGCAAATTCATTAAAACTAAAGAATGGTACACCCAAAAAAGAAAATCCCCAATTCCAAAATAATCACAAAAAAAGACGAAAAAACGTAGAAGCTATGTTCCAAAATGACAGACATAAAACCAGACCAGAGGAAGTGAAAAAGACATAGGCAGAGAAGACACTGAGGTAATCTGGAGATGGATGTAACTTCAACTTCACGGCAGCTTCAACTTTTGTTGCAGCTTCAACAACCATCGGTGACTTTCGTATTTCATCAAATCCCACCGCATTCTATGAATGGACAAATCAAATGGATAAAACATAAGATAATAGATCAAATGAAAACCTGATTCAAATTTTTACCTTACGAATTTGAATTCCCCTCCTTCTAATCATTCTATATGCGTATGAATGTTGCTTCTCTCTCTTTCCCATCACACAACAAATGAACAAGTAGGCATACACATACAGACACATACACAAACATTCGGACATATCCAGGTGATTTTGCATGCGCTTGGATGCATGCATGCACTTCAACTGCCAATATTTTATTGGATACACAAATATGTATGGAGCGAGCAACTCCAAATACAAGTGTGTGTCGAGCTAGCAATTGCAAATACAGGTGTGTGAGGTGTTGGTCAGAGTGTGTGAGGAGTTGGTCAGGTGTGAGAGATTGTCAGAGCTGATATCATCCTGGCCGTCGGGTCTTGGGGTATAGAAACCAAAATCAACGTCATATCCCCAAACCAATAGTAATCTAATAAAATAGACAATAAAAAATAAAAATAAAAATAAATATTTTAAATAATACCAAACCTTTGTTTAAATTTCATTCCATTTAATAAAAACTATTACAAACTTTAGAAGATTAATTTTTTTTGCCTATATCTAAATGAATTAATACTAGGGAGCGATTCATATATATCAACTGAGGTGAGATAATAATAATTATTTTCTTATTACTTATATTATTTTAGATAAAATCATATTTAATTATTATTTAATATTTGTTTTATTACTATAATATAATATTATAGTTAATAGTAGTAAGGATTAGTCTAATGGTTGCATTAGTGTAAGAATAATATTGAACTATTATTTCATAATTGTTTTAAATATTTTAAATTTAGATAAATATCTTCTTACTTTTATAATATTATTTTAGATAAATTTGATATTATTTTTTGATATTATTTAAATTGATTATTAAATAATAATAATAATTTTTAATATCCCAATTAACTATTAATAAAATAGAATAAGTATGTATACTATAACCTTATATTATAGTTAAATATAATAATGAGATATAATATTATATTATTAAAAAGTGATTATTAAGGTATTATTTCATTAATTTTTATATTTAATTAATAATATGATTATTTTATCAAAATTTTAAAAATAATATTAAAACTAATATTTTTTAATTAAATATTAATATTTTATTATAATATTCTAAGGTTATTAATAATTATAATTTTAACTAAAATCATACTATTTAAAAGTTCCTATATAAAATCATACTATTTTTAAATAATGAATATTTTTATATTATATTAAAACATTAATTAAATAATAATATTTAAATTTTTTAAAATTAATATATTATTTTGGATTAAATATTATATTTAATGATTATATAAATAAATATATAAAATTAGTTTATTAATATTATGAAGACTTTAGTTACATTATTGTTTTAACTAGAGTATAATATAATATTATAACTTTTGAGATTATTTTTAATTAAATATTATAATATGATTGAAAGTTTTAATTAAATTGGATTGTTTTTAATAATGTCTAAATATGTTTATATTAGAAACATATATTATAGAAAAAAACATTATTTATATGCCTAATATACAATTATTTAAGAATTTAGACACATTTAAGAATTTAATTATTTAAGAATTACACAATAATAATATTAATATGATTGTTCTTAGTGTTTAATTTGTTACGAGAATTTGTTAATATAGTTAAGCTTAAAAAAACATATTTTTATCTAACACTCATTATTTTTGGTGTCTCCTCCCAACTAAGTCACCTTAAGAGTATTGAACTTAGATGTCCTTGCAAAAAAAATCCACACCTTAATGAAATTAACTAAAATAAAATTAACATATTAATATAAAAATCATTATAAATAAACCACATTTATATATTAAAAAGTCATAAATATAATAATTACATTAAAAAAATATTCTATATACTTTTGCAAAATAAAAAATTCAGTTCTTAAAACTAAAAATAACTAGATAACTAATTATTTATTTAAAAATATATTATTTTTAAATTTCATCAATAAATATGGTGCGTGAAACATCTACTTATTGGAATTCAATGTTTTTTTTCATTTAAAAAAAATATAAATTGAATATAAAAAATATGACATGTAACCTGGCTTTCGTTTCACAAGTTCAAGGCAACTTCATTCATGAAGATAATCACACATACATTTTTTATTTTATCACATCTATCTAATTTCAATGTATGTATAGTACTGGAAATACCGAAATGAAAAACACTCTCTCCATATGGAGTTTTTGGATTGCAACCGAAAAGATACATATCCATTAATTTACTACGATTCATATAACCTACTTTGTCAGCGCCATCATTCATTTGCCGGCCACTGTTTCACGTAAAGAAACCATCTCGAATCTCGATAGGCTGAGAATCACGGCAAGTTGTGATTTTGTCCACTCATATATATAATTATGTTTACATAATCATTAGGATTACATAGCTTTAGCAAAAATCTAGCCCTCAAACTTGAGTCATAAAATTTTTATATGAACCTTTTTTTTTCATTTGTTATGTGAAACTTGTTTAACTCTTACTAGAAACTTGTCTAACTCTTAGTAGACAAGTCTACCAGTATGACAAGTCTACCAGTATGGTAGGACTTTCGGAGAGGACTCTTTTAAATTGATTTAGACAAGTTGTTGGTTTTAGACAGAACTTAACTGACAGGTTTTACTTCCACCAGTTAAGGACTGGTTTGGTTTTAGTCCGAATTTACAAAGGATATTTCTTACTCTAAAAGACTTGAGTAATCAACAATTATACAGAAGTATGAATACATATAACCAAACATTTAGGAAGACCTATGTCAACACTCTGTTTTTATTGGGTGATAAATTTATAGATTCTTTGATCTTTCACTCAAACCCTAAATGTATGTAACATTTACTCAAGTAACTATAGAGAGAATGTGAGGCTAAATAAACATGCATTCAACCATAAACTACATAAACTATTTGATATATATATAACTTGTAGAAACATAACAAAGAAATATATTGCAGTCAATGCAAATTTGAAATTTACAGAGATGTTTAACTTTTTATAGAGCTTCAGCTGGGCTCTGAACATCTTCAAACACACACAAGCTTGAGCTATTGTCTCAGCTGACTCTCGCTTTATGTGTTTGTCTATTGTGTCTAACTTAATTTACAATCTTTTCTTCTATTTAGAAGCAAACTAGAAATTGCTTCTCCTTGAATCTTTACCATTAAATACTGTAATAATAATTATCTACGTAAACTCTTCATGCTTTTCAAACTGAGCAACAAAATGTGAACTGTTACTGACTTTGACAGATGTGCAAGTAATTAATATTTCCAACACATAGCTGAGTTGTTAATGACCATGACTGTTATCACCTATAACTTCATCTAGGTTATATAGGATGAGATATATTGTTGAATTTTTATGTTCAAATCTAAATGTGTATATCTCATTAAACAACCTTTATTACTTTATTACAGGGTTCATATTGTTGTAGTTCTTGAAACAATACAACAAATGCAAACAATATACGCCCTGCAGAAGCTTTATAGACTGACATATACACAGTTTGATTTAGAACATTTCAGATCAAACGATCTGTATTCAACCACTGCTGTGTAAATCATAATAGTTATTTACATTGGGAAGACAGCTATATAATCAGAATGAGTCAGCGGACAAATTTATATCTGGGAGGGCAAGATCAGAACTGGTTATTCAGTATTCTGCACGCAACAGCATTTTAATTTGCGCCTGCCGGAATCACGAGTTGTCATATTGTCCTTCCCATATATAAATATGTCTGCTGAATCATTCTGCCTACGTAGCTGCGCTGCCAGTGCCAATAACTGTTATTATGATCTACAATAACGCAATATCATTGGGTATTCTGCACTCTGACTGCATTTTAATTTGGGCCGTTGCATTCAATAGCACAATTTTATTCAACATCCATGTAAGATGAGCATATTTGTCTTTGAGCTATTGTGACTAACGTAGATGCAGTCTGGATCACAAGTTGTCATATTATCTTACCCATATATAAATATGTGTGCTGAATCATTCTGACTACATACCTGCTCTGCCAATGCAAATAACTGTTATGATCTACCATAAAGCAATATTGTTGGGTACTCTGCACTTTAACAGCATTTTAAATTTAGTTGTCTGGGAGACGATTTTTTCTCTGTTTTCCGTTGGTTTTAACTTTTTATAAGATTGCGACCCTGAATCTTCACTGAATTTTTAAAAGGTTTCAAAACACTGTTAAATCCTACAAAATGTGGGTATTGAGGGTTTTAATGTCATCTCATCGCTCAACAAAACAAGAAAACAACAAATTTTATAAATTAAATTCAAGATATTCTAACCCAAAATCAAAATGTTTTGGGAAAAGTGTAAATTCTGCTTGGTTTTTTTATGTGCATTTTCCGAGAGTGTTCCAGTCTAGGAACGATTTTATATAACATTTCTTGTTAAAATGTTTTGGGCAAAGTCCAAACTCTGCTTGGATTCGATATTGTTTCATCGTTTAAATTTTTAAATAAGGTTAAATTCCATCATGTGAATTTTTGTCTTAAAGAATTTAAGACTCAATTTATACATATTTCTAAAATCAAAAAATTGGCATAACTCATCTCATGCTCATTAAAACGCCACAAATATAATTGTGAGTATCTATCTATTTACCTTAACAAAACATTAAATTGTAACTTTATCATTCTTCACAATACATTAAATTGTAATTTTATCTATAGCTTTCACCAATACTTTCTGTTGATGAAGGTAGGACCGTGGCAGTAGTGCTCTGCCTGACATTATTTTAATTCTCCAGAAGGCACAGCTCAACTAGTATTCTGTAGGTTGTTTCTGCAGTCATTCCATGCTTTGTAGAAGAATAATTGTCTGGAATGAGAGTTTCAGTTTGGTTTATTTATATATTTTATTTTGATAGTTTTTTAATTTTGAATGAAGGCTTGGGCTAATGACGATGATGAAATTTGACTCCTATGATTAAAAAGAAACTTTCCTAGGTCATCATAGTTTTGATAAGTTAGAATATCATGGAGATTATAATTATAACAAAAACTATGAAACTGCCATTAAATGTGTGTGTACCCAAGGCACTCTAAAAGAAAGTGAGATTAGTCCTCAATCCTCATAGACTCATAGAGCTATCTTGGCCATCTTAATCTTCTTCTTTGAACTGGTTAGGATTAATGACTTCCTTGTAATATATTAATTTTATTTCCCCCTCTATATCTTTTTCATCCCACATTCTTGCTTTGAACTTAGATGTAATAGTATTTTTTTAGGTTGTTGATATTTTGCAAAATTGTAACTTCATCAATGCTCAATGCTCCAATAATTTAACCAAACCATGGGATCCTAACACCATCCTCTTTTGAGCCAAATATGGCATTGACAAGAATTTAAAGCAATTTTAGGCAGCTTGTGTCCTTCCATGTTATTAAGATTATTCTTGTCCTAGCTATGTATTCTATGGAGGGATTATGGAGGAAACAATTGCTTCTAAAAAGAGAATATGATAAGGCTTATTTCTCTTAATTTTGAGGTTATATGTGATAATTTTTTGAATTTGCTCGACCTTTATCCACAATTCTCTAGAGATGATGCAACCTCAAACTTAAGAACAATACAATATAACGAAAGTCATGAGATTTTTTAAAAATAACTTATTTTTATACCACATCACTAGATTTGTTGATTTACAATTGTTTTCTAAGCCAAAATATACATTCCAACCTCTCTTAACCCTTCTTTAAATACTATAGTTCCAATTGATCTTGTGATGGATATCAATTCTCAAATATTTGTAAGAGGACACTCCCTCCAAGTTGTTATTGTCATAAAAAAAATAAGTGTCTTTCTTTTGTGACAACGACTATTCTAGTTAAGGTAGTTCTAGCAAAACTTGTTTCTTCTAAACACCTTTCTATGTATCAATATAAATGCCAAAAAGGTTAGGGGAGAGGGGGAATCTTTCTTTGACTCCAATATTGCAATTTTAATAATTTTGGACCATCATTTATTGCTCTTATATTTGGCAATGACTTTCTCATACAACCTTATCGTTGTGGCTCTCAACTCTAAAGGAACATTTAGGCCCATTTAATCTATTTCAGAAGTTATTTTTGGTGTTTTTATCTATTCCACTAACTATGTTAACTTAATGATGTCAAGGTTTCAACTATTTAAGTTAACGATATCATACAAAATTGAGAGAATGGATAGATAAGCCATGGGATTTTTTGCTCCAACAATAAACTAATCAATAGGTCATAGATACCATTATCCTTGGCTAACTATGGTAATTATATAAACTATATTAAATGTGCTAATTGAATCATATTAGGGTTTAGACAATTTAAATGAATGATATGATATACAATGTAATGTCACTAAAAACAATGAACATTAATAATACTATTGAATAATATTGCATTTGGAAATGCACATATTTAAAATTAGAGGGATGTTGGATCATAAAATAAATCTCCATATAAATACAAAGATTAGTAGATGATAGAGGTCCCTCAATATAACTTAATCAAATTAGGGTTTCAATTATCTAACTAAATAATACTATACAAAGTGAATGATATCATTTAAAATGGAAAAAATAATCAAATTAGGGTTTCAATTATCTAAGTAAATGATACTATACAAAGTGAATGATATCATTTAAAATGGAAAGAATAGATGAATAGAAATATCAAGGAAAAAAAAGGATCAACACATGGCCCACTTCTATCTAGGAATTTCTTTAGATTATTTTTTAATTTTAATTTTTAATTTGTTGAAGACGAAGAAAGTAAAATATTCATGAACGAGTATTAACTCGTTGTGGTTCTATCTACTCATGTAACTAGGATAACTCAATTATATTAGGATTTTGATTATTTAACTTTAGTGAGTATATATTTTTGGCTAACTGAGGTAACTAATTTATAATAACATTTTGACTATTTAAGTGTGGTGATAATTGTTTTAAAGTGTAGAAACATTGACAAATATTACTAATTCTTAAATTTCCAATCATAAAAAAAATTCAAATTTAGAGGGATCTTATATAGTTTTTGAGAAATTTCATTGTTTTTTTTTGTAAAAAATTTATCCCATGGAATTTGGGCAATTCAATATAGGAAACAATAGAAATTGGTGAATCTTTTTTGGAAAAAATGTCAAAAATTATCCCATGGGCCAAATTTTACCTCTAAAAATTCTGGTGATCATAATGTCCCTTAGTATAAGCAATGCATCTTAATAATACTAAAAGGAACATGCCTTAACTTAGAGTAAGTATGATGTGATACAAAATATAATAAGATTGAAATCAATGCATCTCAGCAATACTATTATATCATATTTCATTTCCCAATGCATATATTTCAAATTAGAACAATATTAGATCATAAGGTGAATATCTATCTAAAGACATAGATTAATATATCATAGATTCCCCTACACATATATATTTCCCTTACATAATTGTACCGATCAAGTTACCCAATTATTATTACAAAACTAATAGATAACTCATTTTTCTATTATTAACTTAACAATACAAAATCCAAGATATTTTCTATTACAATCATTAATCAACTATTCCAATTTGAAATCATGCAGTAAACTATAGCACTTAAATCCTACAAATAGAAAAAAGTAGCATCAATTCATTAATGCTGAAGTAAAATAGTTATTTACCCAAAGATAATATCTAACTCATTGTTCCATTATGCAACTAAAAATATATAAGGTCTTCTTTTGGTGGAAGTGGAGGCAAATATGTGTTTTTCAAATGTATTTGAGCTTAAGGATATTTTACACATTGAATATAAAGTATAATAACTTTTTTTTGGTATGGAAAAGAAAAATTAACAATATATAATCCAATATATTTTCCATTATAATCATTGAGGCTACTCTGTTGTAAATGATATCACATAAACCCTACAAGTAGGTAAAAGTTGCATTCATTGATTAATTATGAAGTAAAACAATTGTTGTTTACCCAATTATTGATTTTGCAAAGATAATATATAACTCATTGCTCTATTATTAACTTAACAATACATAGTCCAATATATTTTCGATTCCCCCAAGTATTCCATTATGGAAAGTCATTTTATTTTAATAGAAACTCTTCGAGCAGCTGGGATTTGGGATTCATCTCCCATATGAGTGCCAGGTCCTCCTATTAGAGTGAGAGTGGTGAAGGAGACCCTAGATGAAACCATGTGGTTGGATGCTCTAGAATCTATCAAGTAAGCCTTCGACAGAGTGAGGCCTTCTTTCAAAGCAAGGAACCTATCATATTCTTCAGTATTCTCTCTAGCATCAGACATCTCTACACCTTGTGGAAGGGAAATATTGTTCTGTTCAAGGAGTGCTGTCAACTCATCGAGGGTCTTCTTCAAGCATTGGATTTCTGGATGGAAGCCTTTCATATAGTATGAACACTTAGCCTTCTCTTTTCTGGAACTCGAGGCTCCATCAGAATATCTCTGATTCTCTTTTGGCTTTGAATCAGTGGATTTGGGCTCCTTCCCCTTGTGATTCCCTTTGGATTGTGCATTGTTTGATTTTGAAATCAACAAAGCTTGATTCTTGGAGGTTTGAATCACTCCCATTTGAACCAATTTATCCCTCTCCTATATTAAGGACTCAACAAAAGCATATATAGAAGGAATCTTACAATTAGGGATGGAATCTCTTCAAGAATGGAATTTAGAGACAAAGACAAAGTACTCCGAGCTAAGTTTTCTCAGTACTAATAAAACCAGCTGCTCATCTTTCCTCTCTATTTCACATTGTTGACATTGCAGTGCTAGTGACTTGAATTTTGTGAAAAACTACTGAATAGTTTCGAAAGTACTGTGATGCAATGCAATGAGCTCATTCTCCAATATGTTCCCTCGAAACTCATCTTGTTTTCCAAATAAGAATTCGATATTTTCCCAAGATTCCTTCAAAATCTTCAGTCCCTCAAGGTGAACGAGAAGATATTGGGATATACAATTGCATATGAAGCCATAGGATTCAACCAACCAATTCAAAAAATCGTTCTTCTAAGTAGGGTGATGGGGCTCTGTCTCTCTTCCCATTGTCATCCTAAACATGCCAAGCTTGTGCAATGATACCTGCATATCTTCCCTCCAATCAAGATAGTTGAAGGGTGTAAGGATTCAAGGTACACGAGCTAAAGAATTCATTAATATTCCTGCTTTTTAGTCAATTTCTCAACAATAGTACGTAGGCAATTGCAAGTAACACTACAAAAGATAAAATAAATTTACAATCACGTTAGTTTCAAGACTTCCACCTCGGCATATACACTTTCTCAGGGTTTGTCACACCTGCAGATAATTCTCTAGATGAATCTAGAGTTACCAAGGAAAATATTGCGGGATTTATGTGGAAACTGAACTGCTTCTGGTGTACAATGGAGATCGAAAAAACTTGTTTCTATCTTGAACAAGGCTCTGATGCCATCGTTGAATTATTGAATCATTTATCTATAGGAAATAAGTGAAATTGGAAGGTATAATTTTGCAGTGGAATAGTAAGAACAATGTACACTCAACAATATAATTTTGAGATAAATCTGATAGGAAATGATCATTAAATTACAACATTAATGTTGATTAATTCCAACAGTATACAACAGTGTTACAATAAGGATAATTTGAATAATGTGGATAATATTTGAATCTACCAACTCAATCCTGACTGACTGGCTAACTAGAATTGTCTAAATCAATATCAGAGCTCACTAGTCTAACTCCACATGTCTAATTCAGTCTATCAATCACTTAAAGTAGTTAAACTAATGTGGTAGGTGAGAAAAGGTGCCCACTCCCATGCAACCATGCAAGACTTGTGCTAACTAAACTGAAAGACATATAACTAAATGTAACTGGAGGTTAACTTAGCATAAATACCTACCTATCACAACCAAGTGATGGAGGTTGCTGGTAGCACTTAGAGTGGCTCCTAAAATGTAGGGATTGGTCTCATAGGTAGATTAATTGATGCATGAACATGCAGTAATTGGAAGTTAAATTCTATATGTGTTCCTAATGGTTGGTACCAGTGGCACCAATGGCACCAATGGTATTGGTGACACCAATGGCACTAGTGGCACCAATATCATGGTGGCACCAAACTCAAGTAAAAGACTCCTAAGTTAGGAAAAATGATCTAATAGACTATATATGGACAAGGGAGGATTATAGAATCCTAACAAAATGAAAACACACATATTGACAATATATTTAGTCATCGTATAACATTCATTCCAAAGTTCTATCTTTACATAATTACATCATATTTACATCTTGAGGTAAAAAATGGGGTGTTACAGGGTATGATTTTCTACGGTTTACTATGGTTTATGGTGATTGAATGGTTGTGTCACGTTACATTGTTCATGAAAAGTTATGTTTTATTTCCATATTCATTATAGGATATGTTTTATTATTACATTCCTCAATGATTATGTCCATCATAATAGCTTTCGTATCTCTAAGTGGTACATTCTTGAAAGGTTATGTAGAAATGTGAAATTCAATAAGGGTTATATGTAACATTGATTTTTGTTCACTTTGGTTTTCCATGGTTTACTATGGTTGTTCATGGTTGACAATGGTTTAATGGTTATGGCATCTTATTTCAGTAATCAATAGTTATGTATTATTTCTAGTGATGTCACATTGTTGCATTCCTCAACTATTATTTAGCATTGTAGCATTCTTCTTTACTTTCTTATGTGGAATTACTAATTTCATGAATCTCTGTTGCCAAATTTCATGAATCGTTAAGTCACATTATTTTTTCATGTTGTGCCATACAATGACATTCATCTTGGTTTATTTACATCAAATTGCTATATTCCTCAATGGCCATTTTGCATTGTGTTTTTCATTAAGGTTTATTTCACATTAACATTTGTTTACTTTGGAATACCATAGTTGAATAAGGTTGACCATAGTTGTTTATGATTGAATAGTTATGTCATATTATGTTGTTCATTAGGGTTTATGTCACATTGTGATTCTAATAATGGTTATGTCGCACTGTGATTCTAATCAAGTGTAATTCCACTTTGATATACTCAACAATAGTTATGTCACATTTTCGTGTTCATCAAAAATATTTTTGCGATGTGATTTTCCTTAAAGGTTATTTATAATTTTGACTATTACAATTATCTTAGAACTCATCCTAGTTTACTTATGTTTGATTTTTATATTACTTAATGGTTTAGTGGCATCTAGATGTTCATTAAGGGTTATGTTGTGTTTAATTTGGTTGACCAAGGTTTCCTATAGTTTATCATAGTTGACTATTGTTGAAAGGTTATGCAACATTACATCATTCATCAAGGATTATTTGCATATTTTTTTCATTAGGTTCTACTTCACATTATGTTGTTGCTCAATGGTTATGTTGTTTTTTATCATGTCTCACTTATGTCAAATCAATAAATTCATGAATGGTTTTGTTGCAATTTGACATTCAATAAGGGTTATGTGGCATTGATAATGGTTGATTTTGTTTTTCCATGGTTTTCTATGGTAATTCATGGTTGAATATGGTAGAATGATTATGTAAAATTACATTGAAAATAAAGAAATATTCACATTGTTATTTTCATTAGCCCTCATATTCCATTATGACATTCCTCAATGGTTATGTCATATTCTGGGCATTCATTCCTATTTGCTTATGTTGAATTTCTATATTTCTGAATGTCTATATTGTATTACATTATTCATCGTATTCCTCATTGGGGCACTCATCTATAGTTACCAATGTGTTAAATATACATTATGATTGAGTTTGCTTGATTTCAATTGGCCATGGTTGACTATGGTAGACCATCACTAACTATGGTTGAATCGTTATGTCAAATTTCACTTTGAAATTAGTATTGGAATTCATCCTTCCTTACTTACATCAAATTTTCCCATGGCCTAATATGATTATGTGGAATTGCAATGCTTACTAAGATTTATGTCATGTTTATAATAATTGGTAATGGTTTTCTATGGTTTACCATAGCTAACTATGGTTGAACTATTATGTCAAGTACTATTACTCATCAAGGGTTATGTCACATTTATATGCCGACCAAGGGATTTGTCACATTATGATATTTCTAAATGGTTATCTAATATTCATATTGGATTACTTGCTTTTAATTAATACATTTGTGAATGGCTATGTTGCATTAAAATGTTTAATAAGGGTTATGTCATGATGAGTTTTGTTGAGTTTTTTTGTGATTGTTATAAATGATAATTAATGGAATGGTTATGTCAAATTATGTCATTCATCAAGGTGTATGTTGCATTAATGTGTGCATGAGTGCTTATGTCATTGTGATATTCCTCAATGGTTATGTCACATTGTGACATTCATTTGAGTTTTTCTTATGTTGAATTTATACATTACTATATGATTATGTCACATCACATCCTATGTTTCACGCCACATTGTAACATTCATATTGGCTCATTTAAATTGAAGAATTACATTCCTAAGTGGTTATGTTACATTGCAATTTGATTAAGGTTTATCTTACATTGAGTTTGGTTCACCTTAATTTGCCATGGTCCTCTATGGATTACCATAGTTGAATTTACTTGAATTGTTGTCACATTATATTGCTCATTAAAGCTTAGGTCACACATCAATGTTAATGCATGATTGTGTAGCAATCTAATTCTCATCATGTGTTGACTATCGTTGAATATTTATTTCACTTTTTGTTCTTTATGTCATACCACATTGTGACATTCATATTCAATTAATTCAAATCATTGCATTCCTGAATGGTTATGTTGTATTGCAACATTCAATAAGGGTTATGTTTGATTTAGTTTGGTTAGACATCATTAATTAGGGTTCATCATGGTTGGCAAACTATGCTTGAATGACTATGTAACATTATTTTTGTCCATCAAGGATTATGACATATTATGATGACCATCAAAGTTAGCGTCACATGTGACACTCCTTGATGTCTATGTCACACTTAGACATTGATATTAGATTTCTTATGTGCATTCTTTAATCGGTATGTCACATTAAGTCATTCATGTTTTATCACATCCAGACATTCATCTTGGATTAGCTACATCTTATTACTACATTATCGAATGGTTATGTTGCATTGCAAGGGTTATGGACCATTGTGATGTTCCTCAATGGTTATGCCACATTATGACTATAAAACCATTTGGCCTTACTTATCTCAAATTGATACATTCCTTAATTGTTGTGTGGCATTACAATGTTCATTAAGGGTTCTTTGACATTTAATTTTATTGACCTTGGTTGGTCATGATTGTTTATTATACACTATGGTTGATGATGGTTGAATGATTATGTCACATTATGTCATTCATGAAGGGTTAGGATGTAATGAGGTGTTAATTAGGGTTTGTATCACTTTATGACATACCTCAATGGTTATGTCACATTCATCTTGGCTTAGTATGTCAACTTGATTTATTTATTAATAGGTATTAAAAGTTGTCTATGGTTTAATTATTATGTCACATTAAATTATTTGTCAAAGGATATGTAGCACTTCTATGTCCATTAAAGTTTGTGTCACATTTTGATATTGTTTAATTTTTATGTCATAATAAAACATTCACCTTCAGGTTATTATGTTGAAATTATACATTCCTTAATAATAATGTCACATTACATTGTTAATGTTATGTTATATTCTAGCATTCATCTTCTCTTACTTGCATCAAATTGATATTTTCCTCGATGGTTATGTTGCATTGTCATGTTCAAAGAGAATTATCATGTTGGTTTTTTTTCACCTTTGTGGGCCATAGTTCTCTTTTGTTCACCATAGTTTACAATAGTTGAATGGTTATGCCACATTACTTTTCTCATCAAGGGTTATGTTACAATACAATCTTAATCAATGATTGTGTCTCATTGCGATCTTCATGAAAGGGTTATGTCACAATTTGATGTTGACAAACAATTATTCCACACTCATTCATCTTGTCTTTCATATTCACATTAAACTTGGCTCTAATATTTATTTTCATCTTTGCATTCATATTGGTTTTCTTATGTTGAGTTTCTACATCAATTAATGGTTATGTTCCATTGCAGAGTTCATTAGGGATTACGTCGCAATTAATTGAAGTTGATATGGGTTTCGATGGATGACTATGGTTGAATCGTTATGGCACATTAGGTATTTCATCAAGGGTTAGGTTGCACTACTATATTCATTAGGGTTTATGTCACATTATTAAACCCTCAATGGTAAGTCACATTCGTATTGGCTTACTTACATCAAATTTCTACATTTATGAATAGTGATGTTGCATTGAAATGTTCAATAATGGTTATGCTTCATTCAATTTGGTTTACTTTGTGTGGACATGGTTGTATATGGCCATTCATGGTTTATTGTGGTTGAATGGCTATGTCAAATTATTTCAAAAATCAAGGGGTATGCGAAATTGCTATGTTCATTAAGTCTTATGTCACACTTTTTGACCTTCCTCAACAATTAAGTAACATAGTGAGATTCATTGTGTCTTGCTTATGTTGAATTGATATATTCGTGAATGGTTATGCCCCATCACATTGTTCATGTTTTTCCATATTGTGACATTCATCATGGATTATTTATGTCAAATTGGTACATGAATGGTTATGGTCCATTATGTTGTTCATGTTATGTCATACTTTAACATTCATCTTGGCTTACATAAACCAAATTTCTACATTCCTCAATACTTATGTTACATTGCAATGTTCATTAAGGGTTATGCCACATTAATTTTAGTTGACTTTGGTTGTTCATGCTTTTTTATGGTTTACCATAGTTGACTATGGTTGAATGGTTTTGTGACATTACATTTCTCCTGTAGGTTAATCTCACATTGCCATGTTCACCAATGGTTATCTTGCATTGTAATGTTCATCAAGGGTTAGGTTGAAATGTGATACTATTGAATGGTTATGTCATATTGTGATAACAAAATTCCTCTTGTCTTATTTATGTAAAATTACTACATGCCTTATTGGTTAAATGGCATTGCAATGTGCATGAGAGGTTATGCCATTTCTAATTTGGTTCACTTTGGTTGACAATGGTCATCTATGGTTAACCATGGTTGAATATTTTTGACTGGTCATGTAACATATTTCATTCTCTAGGGGATATACTACTCACAATAGAACACCATAAAAATTGGGGAGAATAATGCCTATGAAAATAACTATTTTTTTATAATAGCTTAATTTATATCTATCTATTGTAATTTTTAGATTGATATGGTTTATAAGTTGATGGATATTAATTTTATGGTTTAAATTTTCTATATGGTGAATGATATGGTTGATAATATTAATAATATTGTTGACATCCAAGAACGGGGGGTGGGTTAGCCGATAGAAAATATTGTATTAGGTCCATTCATAATGGGGAATAGCTATGATATAGAAATGAGAAAAGAGATTCCCTTGCATTAAGGGTTCAAGAGGGATTAATTATGTCATATGGAAAGACACATATTTAGGTTATAGTTTATTATATTTCATGTAGAAGCTATAGAGGGAAGGAAGGGGGGAAATTAGGGGACAATGACACGAGGTTTTGAGTTTGATAGACAAGGAATACTAAGTCGGGATGTAGGATGGTTGATGATAGTTCTTTATTGAATGGTTTTCATGTTGCTCATGTGATTGGTTGGTTAATGGATCTTGAAATTGTTAATGAAATTGAGGTAATGAAGGGTTAGTATTTCTATATTTTATATGATTGTTATCACTAGGAAGTTGTTGAGGCCTGGAAATTCACAGGAAACAACAGCAAGGGATTCTCCCCAGTCACGTTCCCAACTAGCCCGTGACTGTTTGGTGTAGGGAATCCATCCAGTTTGCGGTCCTGCTACCGTAGGTCAAATAACAAAAAAAAAAAGGGTTTTACCAGTTGTGGCCCGGTCCACCATGTATATTTTTGTATTTTTTGACTTAAGTATGATATGCAAGTGCCTATAAGCAACATAACCCTGTTTTTCAATGTTGGCCACAATCATGGTAGTTACATTTGCCCTGGGTAGGATCCATCCAATTACCTTTGAGCACGGGAAAAGCTCAGGCCTGGTAGCAATCCTCATTAAAGAAGATCTTTCAATATTAGCATAAATAGTTTCTTCCTCGAAACCAGTGTCAGGTACTTCATGATGTGTTATTATTCTGTAGATTTCCTCCCATTTATATTCAGGTTCCAAACTGGTGATGCATCTGGTGTCTTCATAAGTATATTCAATATTTGTGACAACTTCAACCTCAGGTTCCTCTTCCACTATAAGGGCTTTCTTTTTCTGCCATTTAGACATCTCGTATTCGAAAAGATTACCATGTCATACACATAAATCTTTTAGGTCCGGTTGAGCCATTCAACTAATATTCAAAGAATGAAACAAACTACATGAGCATTTACCCTGGTCATGCTAGTTATGATTGAATCTATGTAAAATACAGCAACAAATTCAACTACCAAGCATTCCTACACAAGATAAGTCTATAAAACTATATCCTGCCCACGACTCAACGGGCGTGATCAATCAATAACATTATGGCTTCACTAATTAATGAAGAAAATTTCTTCCGGTCAAAGAAAGAAATCTCAAAACTACACCCTCGGCGCTGTGATTCTAGAGTAAAATGTTCTACTACCACTCTCGCTTTAAACGAGGTGCAACCTCAAAAACCACTACCCTAGTCCCACACAGGAAAGCAACCCAAAAGAATGGAACACCAAACTCTCGGCACTTCCAAATAAAACAAGAAAACGCCCTCTTCTGGCAAACTAATAGGAAACCACCTCCCCCCAGATGACCATACATAGAATGGAGAGAAATGGTGCAGACAACGTAACGCTCATCTGCACCAGTTTCCTGAATAGCCAGGTGAGGTTCACAAACTCATAATGGCACTGAAAATAATCATTATGAAAACAAAAACTCCCCCCTGGACAGCCATGCTGTCGAGATGAAATAGATATACTGCTAAAACTGTAAACCTAGGATTTCATTAACCGTGGAGGAGGGAATTAACCAAGAATGACAACCCTAGTTTGAAATTCAAAGGAAAGGGTAGAAACGAGAAGAAAGGCCTACCTAGCAATGAACTGTGCAGCAGACAAGAAGAAACCACAAACTTCCATAGGGGCACCACCTAGGAATGAGCTACTGACAGCGAGTACAATGTCCTGTTCGAAATGACAATGACAACGCAGTCACGGGTTCGCAGGAATAATAATAGAAAAATAACTTGAAAACCCCCAATATATAAATCCTGGTAAAACCAACAATCAGCGATAAAAACATGACCATCGGACGACAAAGTGACTAAGGGATTGGCGATCAAGTCAACTGCATCTCCGCAACGGCGGACGATGAAACGACTACAAGATCTGCAGTGCCAAGTGAAGCATCAACAAGAGACATAAAAACAATCACTTCTCATTGGATCTTGACTAGACTAAAAACCTCAGATCAATAGTTGGTTGAAGCGCCGCAACAATGGAAACCGTCAAGATAATGAGTTTCGCAGACCAGTCAAAATCGGAGGTAAAACAAACATGAATTAAGTGAAAAAATTGGCCAAGAGGCAAACATAAATCAAACTAAATCGAAAGAATAGTCCCTTCTATAGCTACAAGGGTGGAAGTTAAAACGACTAAGGTCTCGCGAATCAAACTAGCGGGAATCGGAAAAGGTCAACACAACCATCAAGGGTGTTCGCAACATGTCATCCGCAACGGCAGAAGCTATAGAGACAAAGATTTCCTACGGTATTCCAATAAGGCCACCGATAATAAGAAAATAAAATAAAATAAAGTGCATCTTATACAAGTACACCTTGGATTGGATCATCATTCAACTGCATCTCCGCAATGGAAGGTGCGTAGTTAACTGCATTTCCGATTCCTAGTCTCAACAACTTCCAATGGCGGGGTAAGAAATCAATGTAAGCCATAAAACAACATTAACAAAATTTGCATAAATATATTCCTTGAACAATCATCAGCAAAATCAAGCAAACCCAAACAAGCTGAGCAAAACAAAATTAAAGGAGGGTCCCAAAATTTTAGAATTTTGGGAAAATATTGCAGCTGTAATAGAAATGTAGTTTAATTATTGTCATGTCCCCTCCTTCCTTAGAGGAGAAATGTGACCATAGCCCCACACATTTGATGAATGTGCATCCAACTCAAAATTCAATCTATTCAACTCTGTGTAAAAATTCCCCAACTTACCAATAACATAGAAACTGATCCTGTCAATTGTCCATTCGACGATCCACGAAGAAAATATCAGAGGATATTGAATGACGGAGAAATCTCACAACTGAAATTGACGGTCATAATATGTTTTGCATCTAAAAATAGATCGATGGTGAAGAATAAATCCCACAAGAGTCAACGATGTGGAAGACTTGAATCTGCGGAATCAGGGAAATATGAAATTTTTGGTCCCTCATCCCACATCCTACATTCTTCATTCTATAGCCTGCATTCTCGTGTCCCGCATTATGGAATCATGTTGTCTCCAAGTCATTGGCAATCGTGTAATAAAATCCATGGAAATAACTTCCCATTTCCATTCTGGAACTGGAAAAGGTGACACATTTTATACCAGTTAAGTCTACGCATAAGACTGATGACATTGCAAAGATCTTCATGAAAGAGATTTTCAAATTGCATATATTGCCTAAGGCAATAGTCTATGACAGAGATGTGAAGTTCACTTCCAATTTCTGGAATGGATTGTTTGCAGATTTGGGGATGAAGTTGAATTTCAGCACTACCTACCTGCATCCTCAAACTGATGGGAAGGCATAGAGAGTTAACCAAGTGCTTGAAGACATGCTTCACATGTATGTGATGGAAAAACCAACCAAGTGGGAAGATTATTTACACTTGGTAGAGTTTACTTATAAAAATGGACAGCAAGCATCCTTGGGGATGAGTCCATATGAATATTTGTATGGAAATAGGTGTAGGACACTAGTGACTTGAGATAATCTAGTGAAAAGGGTTGTGCTTGGTCTAGAAGTGCTCAAGGAGATGGAGTAGAAGGTTGTGAAGATCAAGAAAAACATGAAAGCATCCCAGGACATACAGAAAATCTATGCTAATAAGCATATGGTTAAAATAGAGACGTTTAGTTTTGGGGATCATGTTTACCTCAGAGCGAGGGAAAAGAAGAGTTCCTTGAAGCTTGGAAATTGTGCCAACCTGTCACCTAGATATTGTGGGCCATTTGAAGTGCTTAAAAGAATAAGGCCAGTTGCATATAGAATTGCATTTCCTGCTAGCACTATGACTCACAATGTTTTTCATGTTTATTTGCTTAAGAGATATGTAGATGATCCTAACCATGTGATAAATGGGGATGTGATTCAGGTGGAACCCAAGGGAGAATTCCAAATTGAGCCAATTTGCATCCTCTCCAGGAAGGTCACAATGCTCTGGAACTGAGCCATAGGGCAGGTAAAGGTGCAATGGGAGCATTATGGTCCTGAAGAGGTTACATGGGAGCTAGAGGATTCCATGCGATTGGCACATCCATTTTTGTTCAATTCTGCAGAGCACCGAGGATAGTGTTGTTGAAGGGGGGGGGGGGGGGGGAATGTAACACCCCGATTTCGACCCCATTTGCATTAT
Organism: Pseudotsuga menziesii; assembly: GCA_001517045.1. Lineage (NCBI taxonomy): Eukaryota > Viridiplantae > Streptophyta > Pinopsida > Pinales > Pinaceae > Pseudotsuga > Pseudotsuga menziesii. The sequence continues at coordinate 133,574 of LPNX010510389.1, forward strand.
ATATATATGATGAAAATATTGTATAGAATCATGGCAAGGAGCTCAAGGCCAAGGCCCTGCCATTGATAGATGTTTTGTGTATAGGAGCTCTAGGTTGATACCTACGGTTTATGCTACTAAGTTAAGCAAATTATTCAATTTTGGACATCATATAAATAAGAAATTTAAATTAGAAACCCACAACCAGCTATGTCAATGAAACAAATAATGAGATAGGGACATGATTTCCTAAGGAACTGGGAGGGGGAATGTTTAACCTTGAGCCATGGGGGAAAATCCATGTGTCAAAAGAAAACACCTAGAAAGCATATGCCCATTTCCCGTCATGCACTCACGTTTTCATCTTCCCTCACATTGTGGGGAGCAACGGGATGTTTGGATCATCCATCCTTCAACGTTTTCAGTTTCTTTTTCTCGTTGTGCATGCGGGGAGTCCATCGTCTAGATTTCACCCAAAAATGTTGTGGTCGATTCTGATCTTTCCCTATTCAATCATGTGCATGCGCGATGTGCGTTCACCTATTTTTTGCAGAACCATGTTTCGTTCTGTGTTGTTTGCCTATTTTGCAGAACCGTGTTTTGTTCTATGTTGTTCGCTTGTTTTGTAGAACCGTGTTGTGTTCTGTGTTGTTCTCCTGTTGTTACCATCATGAGCATGGTTGTGCAATGATCTCCTTTGTCACAAAGGGAGTGGAAGCTTATTTTGTTGTGTTAACATTGTGGTCTGTTGTGTGTGCATATTTTTACCTTGGTCTAAACTGGTTTGGAGTGGAATTGGAACTGAACTAGCTTTATAAACCTAATGTAGGAAGGAACCTCACAAATAGATATAGAGGGTCTGGTTATCTTCTTTGCACTCCCTAAAAAGTAGTGGAAGGGAAGGAATAGCCTAAGGGGATATGTAGCAAAGAAGGGGATGCTTACTTTTGTTGGTGGTGTAGATGTTTTAGGAGCCACTCCTGATCTAGTGTAGGTGTCCATAGCTTGATGGCTGAGCTCACTAGCTTAGAAATTCATTTTTCCATCTCCTTTGCAGCCTGATAAACCCACCTATTTGTCGGTTTGGCTGGTCCTTAATGAGAATGTTGGCTTCACTGACTGCACTCTGATAAACCCAGCAGTATATTAGCTTGTTTGTTTATAGCCTGATAAACCCAACTATGTTCGCTTGGTTGAGTTTGGTTGTATTCTTGGCTATGTGTGATCCTACTAGTATCCCTTATTCCTTATGGGAATCATGACTAGCTTGGGGGTGGCAGTGCTACTGAGAGATTTATGACTGCACTAGCCTATGGTTAGGTGGAACGTTGCAGTAATGTAGCTTGTTGTGGAACAACTTCTTTTAAAGATAAGTATCCCTATGTTAATCTCTACAAATTTTATTTGATTCATGAAATATGATGAACCTGTTTAATGTGTTGAATTGATTAATTGGTTCTGCTATATAATTGAAATTGTATGCATCTATGTATGTTTCGTTCAATGCATTTTTAAACTAAGTTATGGTGCTTAGATGGCCATATTGGTGATGCCCTGAATGATCAATCTATCCAAGACTTTTGTTAACATGTTGAATTCCATAGAAATCTCCTTTCGCAACTTGTGGGATGTGGGATCTAAAAACGCCCTTCCATGGATTCCCTTCCCCGCATATTTCCTTCTGCAACCCACCTTTCTACATGCAAAATTGTGGGATGCGGGATGCAGGAATGCTGGAATGCGGGATGCGGCTTCATGATCTCTAATTCTACAACTGATTATTTTTGCAACGGTCTATCCACATGCGAGATGTGAAATGTAGAATGCGGAATGTGGGATACAGGATGAGGGACCAAAAATTTCATATTTCCCTAATTCCACAAATTCAAGCTTTTCGCACCGTTGAATCTTGCAGAATTGATTCTTTGTCGTTGATCTGTTTCCAGATGCAGAATAGATTGTGGCCATCGATTTCAGTTGTGATATTTCTCCATCGTTCGATCTCCTCTAAGATTGTCTTTGTGGATCGTCGAATGGATCAATGACAGGATCAATTTCTCTGCTATTGGGAAGTTGGGGAATTTTACCAAAGTGTTGAATAGATTTAACTTCGAGCTGGATGGACATTCATCAAATGTATTGGGCTATGGTTGCGTTTCTCCTTTGAGGCGGGAGGGGACATGATAGCTCCAAATTTTGGTGGTATTTTGTTTATAGAAACCATTTTTAAATTCCTTTCAATGTAGCTTTCCTCCTTGATTCATTTGGATTTGTTTTTCTCCAGAAATTTCCATTTGTGTGATCTCTAAAATGATCCCATCCAGAAGAGAGCATCTAGTTTTTTGCATTGTGATCATGTCCCTTTCTAATATTCCTAAATAAATCCTTACGCAATCCTCAGTTGATGCCATTTTTTCATTGTATAAAACACAAGTATCCAATTCCTTAATCACTCTTATATTTTAAAAAAACCAAAACATTTTTTTTTATGAAGTTAGTGTTCATTTTCACTATGTACTCCAAAATTAAACTCTACTAATCCTATCCTAGGTAATCCATCTTTACGATAGAGAAGAGATAGCCTAAAGAGACAAAAAAGGTTAAATGTGGTTACAATGGCCTCCCTATTAGATTTCCATAATCTATCGTTCGTTTTAGGAATTCAATATTATGATGCTTGTTTGTGAGCTAACATGGAAGAAAAACCATATCTAAGATGACACATATATACTTAATGATAGAAAAATTGGTGGAGGATGTTGAAAGATACAAATATTGGGTAGGAAACAATTGCTTATATGATCATATACTTATTATTATACAACTAGAAATAGAGGATAGAAAACCTCCATTTCCTGTTAAACCTAATCATGATTGGTTGGGTAAAGAATATTTTAGACTTCTTATTACAAAAAAAGAGACTTTATGATCATTGTTGTTGGAACATAATTTCCATCTATACCTTTCTTAACAGTCTTTGCATAAGGTTCCAAGTTTTCAGTGCATGTTGTTCCACCTTATGTTAGTTTTCTAGTACCTAGTTGGGTGTCTTGGACCTAGAATTTGTCCACATTTGACCCCAATAACTATGGACAAGCCTATCTTTCCTTTTTTGTCCACTTATTGCATGTGCTTCCCTATTTTTAGGAACCTAGCGCCCTCCTTCCTTGTTTTATGGATGAATTCCATGTTTTAAGGAGCTAATGGCCATGCTTCCTTGTTTTATGGATGCATTCCATGTTTTAAGGAGCCAACGAGACCTCCTCCACAATTTTAGGGATAAGGATGCACCCTCTTGGATAAATTGGTCAAATTGGGAGTTAATGGCCACTACTTATCCAACTACACCATCTCACACACTCTCCTAGTGGTTCCTTTCACACTATTTGACTTTCCTAACCTCTTCATGGTCCATCTAGCTTTATTTCACCTCATTATGGACACTCCTTGGAGTCACACTTGGCACAATGTCATATATTGGTGGGAATTATTCGATAAGCCTCAATATTGTGAGATATTCAACTCACCACCAATCCTCTCGATTTTTTCTCTTGAGAGAATATATATATTGTACTCATGTTAATGCATAATATCAGAGTGGAAAAATTCCAACTAGAGTGATTTCCCTCTAGTGTTCTATCCAATATTTCTTCTCTATTCTTCCTATCTTTTGTACAAATAATTCTAAGTGAGATTGTTTTTGATATCTAAATATAGTTTGGAATGCCACATCCTTAAAAAAAAATTGTTGTGATGTTGCACATTCCAAAATTTCACATGGTATCAGAGTTAGTCTGATGCAAAGCAATTTCCAATGTTGCTTCTAGTTATTATCTTTGGTCATTTTGTTTCTCCTTTTGGCCTTTCTCAGGCATGTTGTTGAAGTAAGGAAATTCAAAGAGGGTTGTTTGCAAGTACATGAAGAAATGGTAGAAGATTCAAAAAATGATCCAATTCAACTTTCGTCCTCTATGAATTCGTCTATTTTCCATGAAGTTTTTTTTCATGAAGATAACATACAAGTTGCTTCCATCAATACTGGTGAAGAAAATATATTCCACCTCTCATCATTTTATTCCTTGATTTTTCTAATGATTATTCTAGTGTACAAAAGAGTGATCCCTTAGATGTTTTAGAAAAAGGACCAAATATTGTATTTGTAGCATTCACTCTCCTTGAATCCATGCTTCCTATGTATCCTGATATGATTTCTAGCACTGATTTTCAGAGTTGCATAGAAGATGGATAAGCCTTAGGAATCACATTGGCACATTTGGGACTCGTGTTTCTCTTTCTTGGAGTTGATTACAACTCTCTTGATTCAAATTTAATGCTTTAAGATCCTTATGATTCACTTGGGGTCACTTATTCTAAAGCATATAAAGTCTCTTTTGATCCTCGAACCTTGGTTGGTTAAAAGTTCAATTCTAAACAGTACATGCACTCCCTCTACTATTAGTATATTTCTATTTTTCTACATGGTCCTAGAATCCATCATGTAGTTGTACATATTCCTAAGATGGTTGAGCACATTCATATTATTCCCAATAATTATTAGGATTATTAATCCTCTCTTGTCCAATTTGGTCATATGTCTAAATACGGAGTCATGTCTAAATCGAGAGTCCATCCAATCTAATTTTAGTCACTAGCACCATTGGGTCCACTTGGCCTAATTGGGGCACATTTTTTAGTTACTAAAGTGTGGGGAACACTAATTGAGGCCTACTGCCACTGATTGGACTTGCATGCATCCGTTTAGGATCCTCCTAGACCAATCCCTACAATTTAGGAGACACTGGGAGTGCCGATACCAACCAAGGTCAGTTAAGTTGAGTTGGTGACTAGTCAAGCTAAGTTAGGAGTTAGTTACATTCACTTCTAGTCCTTTGCATTCAATTAGCACTAGGTTTGCATGGGTGCATGCAGGAGGGGCACATTTCTCACCTACCACAGTCAGTTAGCCTTAGTCAACACTGAATGTAACACTTTAGCTATGTTTTAGAACTCTGATAAACTCTAGTGATGATTTGGACAAGGTTAGTTAACCATTGAGTCCTTTGATAATGATTTAGACAAGGTCTTAGTTACCTACAGTCAAGTAGAGTGTAATCAATGCGAATTTCCTCATGTGGATATTTATCCATTGTACTTCATTGTAATTATTATCTAATTACTTTTGATTAATGAAAGCATTCACAGTTGCCACCCATTTTTGCACTGTTTCATTCTTCAATTGCTGAGTAAATTGTGTGATCTATTTTGTGAGTTGTGTGTTTTTCTATAGATCTATGTGCTCAATTTATATGGTATCATATCCTTGACGGAAAAGGCACCTCTCCTCCTCATATCTCTAGCTGGATCAATTGTTTTGAGCAATTTTCTCCATTCCTACTCTGCACCAGAAGCAGAAGGTTTACCACTTAATACCTCAAGTTAAGGAATTGTTGATCAAGCTTGCTTGATCAATTATGTTGGGTGTGATGAAAACCTGAAATGTGCAGGTAGTCGACATTACTTTGTATGTTTGATTGTGCGATAGGTTATCCTCTCTTCTCACAGCATTCGCTACAAGCATCCCTTTCTTCTCACTGCATTCACTACAACAGATCAGTCCTCTTTACCGCATCAAAAATGGTTCATTCAATAGAGCCTCTCTCTCCCTTCAACTATCACCAGTGGAAGGAAGACATGGAGGTACTTCTCCGCAGCAAGAAGCTCTTCAGACTCACAAAAGAAACAGAGGCAGTGCTAATTTTGAATCATGACAAAGAAAATGTTCGAGTACATAAGGTACTCCCAAAAGACCAAACACTTTGAGCAACCGCTTCACATAAATAGATCATAGATCAATACACCAATGTTTGTCACATAGTTAAAACCATCGAGAGGGAAATAGTCCATGGCCCCAGCCAAATAGCTACTTGGAGCAATTTATTATGCAAAAGAAAGAAAGTTACATGAGCTTCTCATAATCGATCAACTAGCCAAGGACCTTCTATGCTCTTTAAATAAATATCATAGACCAATCGGGTGTTAAGCCACGAATCAATCGTAGGTATGATCTAAGAGAAGTTGAACCGTCAGATCACTCTATGTCTAGAACATATCGTGACCGTCAGATTAGAATATTTACAAATGCATACTAATGCATACTAAATAAACATATGTTTACCTAACGGATATATTACACAAGTTGATCTTAACTAACTCCTAAGTGTCTAAATATCCTAACACCCCCCCTTAAGAACAACTTGGGATAGGATTGAAGGATTTACAAAAGTGACACTATTAGGAGAAGGAAGGAGGCATTAGAGCCTATCCCCCCATAAGGACACATTCCTGAACTCCTAACATAGACCGAAGTTTAGAAAAATTCACTTCTGTAAGAGACTTGGTGAAGATGTCTGCAACTTGATCATCTGTAGGGCAATAGAGAAATTCAATAACACTATCATGAACAAGATTTCGAATGAAGTGCATGTGTAGCTCAATGTCTTTGCTGCGCTGATATAGAACTAGATCTTTAGCAAGCTTGATGGCACTTTGATTGTCACACCAAAGTGGAGTAGGTTGCTGCTGCTCGAATCCAAACTATGAAAGGATCTATCGAAGCCATAAAGCTTTCTGACTGGCATTAATTGCTGCTCGATATTCTGCTTCTACTGAAGAAAGAGCAAGAGCTTGTTGTTTTTTACAAGCCCAAGTGACAGGTCCAGATCCCAGACTGAAAACATAACTTGTAGTAGACATTCGATCATCAGGATCACTGGCCCAATCTGAATCAGTGAAGCCAACCAACAAAGGTTTTCGGCCTGTACTGTAATGAATCCCAAACTGAATTATACCTCAAATATATCGAAGTATTCTTTTTTCTACTTTCCAGTGACTTTCATGAGGAGTTTGCATATAACGGGAAACATGACCAACGACAAAGGAAAGGTCAGGATGGGAATGAGTCAAGTATAAAAGAATACCAACAAGCTGATGATACAAGGCGGCATCTACTTTAGGGGAAGTACAAGTGGCGGAAAGTTTGACTCTAGACTAGAAGGGAGAAGGGGTTGGTTTACAATCTTCCATGTGGAAGCGACGAAGAAGGTCACAAGCATACTTAAACTGGGAAAGAAAGATTCTTTCTTTGGTTTGCAAGACTTGGAGACCTAGAAAATAATGCAAATGTCCTAAGTCTGACATTTCAAAATTTTGCTTAAGACTGGATTTCACATGGGTTATAAGTTTAGGGTCACTACCAGTAAAGATAAGATCATCAACATAAAGAACAAGTATGATGAGATGGTTTCCTACTTTCTTGGTATAGACATTGGGGTCAGAATGGCATCTAGAAAAATGAGTGTCAAGGAGAAAGCTATCCATTTTGGCATACCAAGCTCTAGGATCTTGCTTAAGTCCATATAAGGATTTCTTAGGGAGACAAACAAGTCTAGAGTTATTCTAAACATATCCAAGAGGTTGTTCCATGTAAATTTCCTCATGTAAATCACCATGTAAGAAGGCATACTTGACATCCATTTGATGGAATTCTCAATTATGTAAGGATGCAAGGGAAAGAACAAGGCGAATGGAGTTCATTTTTGCTACAGGGGCAAAGGTTTCATTGTATTCAATCCCTTCAACATGGGAAAAAACTTTGGCAACTAACCTTTCCTTAAGTCTTTCAACACTTCCATCTGATGCATACTTAGTTCTGTAGACCCATTTACATTTGACAAGTTTTCTTCCTTTTGGAAGAGGAACAAGATCCCAAGTATCGTTCGCCATTAAGGAACAATATTCTTCATCCATAGTTGCATCCCAATATGGATTTCCTGAAGATTCTGCAAAAGTTTCTGGATCATGATTCTCGAAAACTTGAGCCAAAATGGAAGAGGCTTGCTAAAACTGAGAACGTGTTCAATGTTGATCTCTAGGATCACTGGCAAGATCACCAGCTGCTTCACATGTTGAATGGACGCATCGAGGAGGAATTGGTGTTGGTAAAATTAGAGGAACATGAGAATGCGGAGGTAGATTTTCATCCTCACTGTCCTCATCAGAAACTAGAGTTGGAAACCTGTCAAGGAAGTTCGAAGAAGAAGAAGAAGAAGGCACAATTGCCGAATCAGGATCGTATGCCAAAGATGGCACACCAGCCAAGTTAGGCTCACAGGCCAAGAGATTTTCATCAAATTTAACATCTCTTCTAATGATTATATCATGTGAATGGGGCTGAAGAAGTATATAACCTTTTACATCTTCTGAATATCCAACAAATATGTAGTTTTCACTTTTAGGCTGCAATGCTTTTCATTTTTCATCTGGAATGTGAGCCCATGCTTCACAACCAAACACACGAAAGTGACTTACATCTGGTTTAATTTTACTCCATGCTTCTTTCAGTGTTACACCTTGTAAAAATTTAGTGGGTGTGCGATTAACTATGTAATTTGCATAATTTATGGCCTCATCCCAATATCGAAGACTTAGTCCCTTAGATTGGATCATACAATTAGCCATTTCTTTTAAAGTGCGGTTCTTCCATTCAGCTACACCATTTTGTTGTGGTGTATATGAAACAGTGTGCTGTTGTTGGATTCCTTGTTCACTGTAGAAAGTGGTGAAATTTTTGTTAACATATTCTCCTCCAATGTCATATCTTAACTTAGTAATTTGATGACTAGATTGTTTTTCAACAAGGGCCTTGTAGGCCAAGAACATGTTAAATAATTTGCTCTTAAGTTTTAGGAAGTAAACCCAAGTGCGTCTCGAGTAGTCATCAATGAAAGTTAAGAAATATTTGAAACCAGAAAAGGATGCAGATGGAAGAGGACCACAGAGGTCACTATGCACAAGCTCTAAAGTAACCGAGGGGTGCCAAGAGGCACGTTTGTCAAAACTGTTCCGATGATGTTTTTTGAGTACACAACCAGAACAAACACCATCCTTGCAAGATACCATCGAAATACCAGTCAACATATTGTCTTTACATAGTTTTTGCAATGAGCGATAATTTAAGTGACCAAATCACTCATGCCAAAGTTTTCTCAAGTTATCACTATGAGCGACAAAAACTGAAGGAAAACGTGATGACCCAAAGTTGTTAAATTTGTACAACCTGGTGATATCATGCATAGTTCCAGTAGCAAGGACATTTTGAGGATTTTTAAAATCCTTGATTACAGCTTGGTGAGGTGTAAACGTCACAGTTTAACCTTCACCTGAATGAGTAATTTGATAGACTAATAACAAATTGCAGGAAATTTTTGGAACACATAATCCATCACTGAAATGACCTTTTTCTACTGGAATTGTTCCATATCCTACAACACTTAGAGATCTATCATCATCAACAAATATTTGTTTGGTGTTACATTCATGCATAGTAGAAAATATGGCTTGATCCTTAGCCATATGATAAGATGCTCCAGAATCAATGAGCCATTAATTTGAAGTAGAAGAAGAAGATGCAGTATAAGAGTAACCAAAAGCACAAAGTACATGTCCATGAGAGTTAGATTCTGAAGACAAATCTAGGCTGATGTGGTGCTTCTTCATTGCTACTTCCAAGGCTGTCATCTTCTTGAAACACTTAGATTCATCATGATTATCTTTCCCACAAAATTGCAATGACGCTCAGTCTTCTTTCATTTTGGCTTAGATCTTTTGTTATGTTTTAAGGAAGGAGTTGTTTGAGAGGGTTTGGGACCCTTGTTGTTTGGATTATTATGTTCAGAATTTTGTTTCTTGGGAGGCTTGGAATTTTCTTTCTGTTCGGACAATAAGGCTTTCCTAGATGTATCTGCATTGTTAATTATTCCAAGATGAATGAGTTTATCTTGCTCTCTAACTAAGTAATCACAAAAGGTTTCAAGACTAGGCTCTTGATAGCTAGTTGCAGTCAAGGATTCTTTCATGGAGTAGAATGTAGATACAAAAATAGAATATGCAGGTCCAAGTTTGGAAAGAATATGATAAATACATTGTTTGTCTTCTTTCTTAATCTTGCATTTTGCACATAAGAGTCTAAGAGTTTTATACTTAGATAAATAGTCTTGAATGCATGAAAAATAATTTGGATTCAAGGAAATCAACTCATTTTGAAGTTGATGACCCCAAATTTCATTGTGTTTACAAACACAGATTCCAATTTTTCCCAAGCTTTATCAGGTTCATCAATTCGAGATATGTGGAATTGCAAATCAGTAGAGATTGACATCCCAAACAATCCACGAGCTTCATCACATCTATTTTCCCATTTAATTTTCTTATCATTATCAATGGGTTCTGTTTCTTTCCCTGAGGTTATCCTGAAAAGTCCCCTACTTCGTAGAACATCCTGCACATGAGATTTCCATGAGAAATCGTTAGAACTTATAAGTATAATATCACAAGGGGCGTCCATATTATAAGATAATGATGAAAAAATACTAACTAACTGTCCAGTTGCAAAGAGCTCGAAAAAATATGCAGTTTTAAAAAAAATAGCACTGAAAATTGATTCTGGATGATGAAGTTATGCTTGATAAAAGAAAATGTTGAAGATGTCCTCAATAGTGACGTGGCAAATATTAACTTGACCAACAAAAAAAAAGAACCGCCGTCTTCCCAAGATCAACCTTTGACAATCACTTTACAATAAAGTTGCTTTGAAGGGAATCATTTTTGTAGAATAAGTAAGGTTCACTTTTACAATAATGTTACTTTTAAATAGTGTGACAATAAATTAAGAGACTTAAGTGACTGACTTTTTATTTAATTTAATTTATGTGAGATACACTTTTACAATAAAGTAGCTTTAAAATAGAAATTGCATGCACTAAAAAGTAGCTTAATAAGACTTGAACTCAAGACCTATTAAGGAATAAAACAACTTTGGACCAAGTGAGCTAAGTTTAAAAGGTACGTAAAAGAATGGAAAGAGAAAAGGGCCTTTTTTTTTTTTAACTCTTCTCTCTCATTTTCCGTGCTTGCCTTTTTTTCTTGCAAATCACAAAAAAAATGAAAAACAAAAACAAAAAAAACTTTTCCACACAATGGGGTTAGATCTTGGTTAGCTTACTCAGAAAGTCTACATTTTCAAGTTTCTCACTATTTCTGATTTGCCGTGATCGCACAAGGTGCATGACAAAGAGTATACGTAGCCGAGAAGACAAGAAAAAACTTTTCCTTACTGTTTCTCATTCACCGCAATCGTGCAAGGTCCATGACAAAGAGAACATGTAGTCTAGGAATGCAACAATACGAGACTAAAACAAAAAATATCTAATAATAAAATTGATAAGATATGAGAGATTTAAAGAAAACCAAATCCGTCACTGTAACATTATGCCTTTAGATTTGCCGAAATGGGTGATTCTGGAACAATTAGAAACATTTTTTGATGAAATGAAAACTATTTCCAAATGGAAACAACGCTCTAGACACAATGGAACAGGTCCCATAAGTAAAAAATGCACAGAAAATATAGAACCAGAAACCCTTACAAAGTTTTGGAAACATCGGTTCTAGATCTAGATCAAAACCGAAAGCGGCTCTTCATAAAAGCTATGATACTATGTTCGGGTACACAGGGTACTCCCAAAAGACCTGACACCTTGAGAAACTACTTCACATAAATAGATCATAGATCAACACATCGATGTTTGTCATGTGGTTAAATCCCTCGAGAAGGAAACAGTCCACTGCCCCATCCAAATAACTACTTGGAGCAATTTATTATACAAAAGAAAGAAAGTTACATGAGCTTCTCATAATCGATCAACTAGCCAAGGACCCTCTATGCTCTTTAAATAGAGATCATAGACCAATCGGTTGTTAAGCCACGGATCAATGGTAGGTATGATCTAAGAGAAGTTGAATCGTCGGATCACTCTATGTCTAGAACATATCGTGACTGTCGGATTAGAATATTTACAAATGCATACTAAAGAAACACATTTTTTCCTAACAAATATATTACATAAGTTGATCTTAACTAACTTCTAAGTGTCTAAATATCCTAACATCCCCCCTTAAGAACAACTTGGTATAGGATTGAAGCATTTACAAAAGTGACAATATTAGGAGAAGGAAGGAGGAATTAGATCATATCCCCCCTTAAAGACACATTCCTAAACTCCTAACATAGACCGAAGTTTAGAAAACTTCGCTTCTATAAGAGACTTGGTGAAGATGTCTACAACTTGATCATCTGTAGGGAAATAGAGAACTTCAATAACACTATCATGAACAAGATTTCTGATGAAGTGCATGTGTAGCTCAATGTGTTTGCTGCGATGATGTAGAACTAGATCTTTGGCAAGCTTGATGGCACTTTGATTGTCACACCAAAGTGGAGTCAGTTGCTGCTGCTCGAATCCAAACTCTGAAAGGATCTATCGAAGCCATAAAGACTCCTGAATGGCATTAACCGTGGCTCGATATTCTGCTTCTACTAAGGAAAGAGCAAGATCTTGTTATTTCTTACAAGCCCAAGTGATAGGTCCAGATCCCAGACTGAAAACATAACCTGCAATAGACTTTTGATCATCAGGATTGTCAGCCCAATCTGAATCAGTGAAACCAACCAATAAAGGTTTCCTGCCTGTACTATAATGAATCCCAAACTGAATTGTACCTCGAATATATCGAAGTATTCTTTTTGCTGCTTTCCAGTGACTTTCATGAGGAGTTTACATATAACGGGAAACACGACCAATGGCAAAGGAAAGATCAGGATGGGAATGAGTCAAGTATAAAAGACTACCAACAAGCTGACGATACAAGGTGGCATCTACTCCAGGGGATGTACAAGTGGCAGAAAGTTTGACTCTAGACTGGAAGGGAGAAGGGACTGGTTTACAATCTTCCATGTGGAAGCCACAAAGAAGGTCACAAGCATACTTAGACTCAGAAAGAAAGTGTCACGTCCCCATGCCTCCGACCGGCGAAGAGGACGCGACGAACATCAAAACACAGCCGGGAAAATAGCCCATGAACATAAAATATAAATAAAATGCTGAAATTAAAACTTACAAGCATACACAGATGCATAATTCATCATACAAGGATGCACAGTCCTTCAAACAATCAGCGGAAGCAAACATAGACATTCTAGCATTGATCATGTTCATCATTTCACATAACACATTATATAAATTACAGAGATGCAGTAAACAACAGTACTTATCTTTTGATGGGGAATTCACCCGCAACCAGCTACGTCGCTGCAACGTTCCCCCCAACCATAGGCCAGCGTGCTCATCAGTCTCTCAGCAACGCTGCCACCCCCGAGCTGGGCATGATTCCTTCAGGATAAGAGTCAATTGCAGGCTTGCACATAGCCAAGGGGACACAACATCAAACCAACACAGCTGGGTTTAACAGGCCTTCATAGATTGGCCAAGCCAGCACATCCCAAGGGACAACCACTGCATACCAGTAGCCCAACAACCCTTCACAGCCCTGTGAAGAATCCAACAACCGGGGATGATTCCCAAACCAAAGGTGAGGCACAGCTCCAGCCTACAAGGCAACTCAGAGTTGGTTTTGGCCCTAACGTGGCCAAAATAACTTAGCTGCAACCCAAAACGGGGTACCCTAGCAGCCACAACACACAATGAAATGATAACAGCATTCCACGATTCCAAACAGGGAAAATTCAGCCAACAGCACTCACAATTCCTCAATGGAATGGCTGGGCAACATCACACAATCCACAATGGAGGAGAGGCCAGCTCTCAGCGTGGACAGAGGGAAATTCAACCAACGGGTTGGAAATCCACAGTGGCCCAAAACGAATTTCAGCACCACCGCTAACAAAATGAAATCAGTGAGCACGGCTCACAACATGAAAATAGCTCAGCAGCATCCAACAGTCATGGAAGAAAATGACAGCAACCCCAAATTGTGGGTGAAAATCAACAGCAAGCAGAAATCGTGGATTAAAAACCACGGTCTGGGAACATACCAAGAGAATTCGGGCCCTTGAGGCCGTTCTACCTTCTTGCTACGTGCACCAACCAAGGAAGAGCTGTGACCAGTGTGCGAGGAGGAACAAAACGTACAATCCCAGCCTGCGCGTGAGGAAGAACTAACCAGGTGTGAGAGCAACCGACCATGGGGAGAATGAAGACCAGCGTGAGGGAAACGAGAGTTCTCTGCTGGGCATGCGTACTATCCAAACTGACAGCAGCCTGTCGAACCCACATTTTTCCATGCCCACGTTTCCTCATGCAATAACTGCCCCCAACTAACAAAGTCAAGACATTGAAGAGGTTGACAAGGTTGGGTGAGACAAGGAAAAGTGGCAAACAAACAAAGGTGGTGAAACATGGGTTTTTCCCCATAACCAAGGTTTGACACCCCCCACCCCTTATCCTTTGGAACCATGCCCTTTTCATTCAACGTTGCACTGCCGTAGCTGGTTGTGGTTTTAGTTTTATTTGATGTGCGTGTTTACATGATGCCGAATTTTTAATGTGCCTTATAGCACAACATACCATCGGCAATTATCCCCATTGCCGAAACATACACAACCAAATCGATGGTGGGGCTTTTTCCTTGAGCTCCTCACCACGATTAATTACAATATATACATCATGCAAACAGGGTCAAAACCGGGGACATTACATTCCCCTCCCCCTTGGAATAACACCGTCCTCGGTGTTCCATTACATATATACAATACATATACAATTGCACATCAAAATTTCAAAATTGCAGATCTATACCACGTTTAATCATTTAATTTGAACGTTCAAGACCAAGGCTCTCGGCTTCCATGGAATTTTCCTGCTAGTTCTCAGCTTCTTGCTGATCCCGAAGTCTAGGCAATTTGCGGCTATTTCCTTCATCATGTTCCTTCATCGGACAGTCCCGGCGTAAATGATGTTCTCCGCATCTCCAGCATGTCACTGGCTGCTTCATCTTTACCTGCTCAATTTCCTTTGAGTCTTCATGCCTGGACCGTTTCTTATCGGGTAGCTTGGACAATTGTCCCATTGCTGATCCACCTTCCTTTCCTTTGCCAATTGCTCTCAGAAGGCTTTTCACCTCCCTTTGCAAACCAATAGAGTCTTGCAAAATTTGGTGGTTCATTTCACTCTGCCTTTTCTGTGTCCTGAGCATCTCCCCAAGATTCTCTTGGGTCTTGGCAATCACTTGAAGGAGACTTCCAGCTAAGTCCAACAACTTTTGAGCTGCTGCCATAATCAACGTGCACCACCTGGTTTCACTTTTCTCACCTGTGGAATGCACCATTGAAAGTCTATCAGACCAAGCATAATATAGGTATCAAAATCAGTTAGTTAATTACCCAATTGGCATGACAGTCCAAGTTCCATTAAGGAAACTTTCATATTTTTCATGCCTTCCCCAACAGGCACATGAGCTCCTTCATGTCCACTTCTGGGCAGGGAATTAACTATTCCATCATTCACAATTTACTTAAGCAAATACACACATTTCATTCTCAATCATACATGCATTCAACAATCCTTTGTTTTCGCAATGCATAAACATATATATATAT
>LPNX010510404.1:0-19851 GCA_001517045.1 Pseudotsuga menziesii
TATGTTAATTAGGATTAATTCATCAGAATCCCTTTGTGACAGAAATCCATCTACAAAGTTACAATTTACTAAATTTTAACACCGCAGATGGATCTAGAGAGAATCTATATGCAGTGTCAAAATTTAGTAAATTGTAACACTTCATCGCCAAAATTGCAATTTTCCATTGTTGGAGTGGAAATAAAAAAAAACTAACATAAATGACTAGTTCATATTCTTCTAGTTAGTCATTTTTTATGTCGTGACTAAATTAGTCATTTATGTTAGTCATTTTTAACTTTGTCATTTATTATCTAGTCATGTTTGTTAACTGGTGACTAAATTAGTCATTAATTTTAGTCGTTTATAGTTGGGTCAATCAAAATTGCTCATATTTAGTAGTAAATCACTTAAAAAACCCGTGGTGACTAGAATTTTTAGTCACGTAGTAGCTAATTCCTCATTTTGTACTAGTGTTTGTACTCGCCATTTTTTATGTTCAGGAAGATATTGTAGATTCTCAGTGTATGTCATTTCCATTGAAAATTCCTTCCATAACACCTTCAACCCCCACCCCCCAACATATTTAGTGAGTGGTCTATTCCTGCTGCTCCTTATAGATCTTTAAAGACATTGGAATTAAGTTTTCTTATAGAACTCATGCTATCTCCCAGATGCATTTCTGCAGTTAATTCTCAATTCTCATGCTTGTAAATGCTTGAATCGACAATTCACAATTCATTGCAATGATATAAAATATGTTTCAAGGCACACTCTCTTTGTTTTCACTCTTGTTTCCCCACTCTGTTAGAACTGATCTTATGCAGGTAACTATGTTGGTACATAAGTTATAACTTATCTCACGTGTAATCACATGCAACTAGGACCAATAGTAGAATTGTATGTATACTAGAATAAGGTGCAAGGTATTACATGTTTGTAACCAGGCTGTCATAATTTCTTTACTAGCTAGATCGGTGGAACATTGCTTTTTTCTCTGGTGATGTGCATGCACTAATGTGTATTGCTGATGACATGGCTTATCAGGTCTTGATATAACCAAAATGCCCAAGCTACATGATTTTAGGTAACCAAACTGGTACTTTTACATTGTCATCTTCTGATACATGCAACACTGTTGATGTTGACAAGTGTCATTTTTGGTATTACAAAATCCTCTTTCTCTGTTTCCTTGGTCGACCATTAGATACTCAAAGTTGTGTATTGATCCTTTTTACCATTATAGAGGACTCTGTAAGTTAGGTTCCCAAATTCTTAAAGGGCTCTAGCTCAATGGAAGAGCGCCTGCCTTACAAGTAGGAGGTTGGTGGTTCGATTCCTCCATGCCCTAATGATATTATAATATCAGTTAAATACTAAAAAAGACTAAATTAGTGACCAAAACATGAGAGACGCGAAACTAGGCATTAAAAAAGATGCAACGCATGGCGTTAATGATGAAGCCAAACATGGTGTTGATATGGTAGAAAAATAAGACGTTACTTTGGATGCAAAACATGGCACTACATAGGAAGCAAAATATGGTGCAACAATAGAAGCAATATTTGGCGTCATTTTGGTAGCAAAACATGATGCAAAAAAGGAAGCAAAAATTGGTGCAAATTTGGAAGCAAAAATTGGCACATATTTGGAAGTAAAACATGGTGCAAAATGGGATGCTAAAGTGGTAGCAAAAATGGATGCAATATTGGATGCTAACATGGTGCTATTAAGGATGCAAATATGGCGCTAACAGGGGTGTCATTTAAGAAGCAAAAACAGACACTCGCTAGGAAGCAAAGTAGGATGTTATTTAGGAAGAAAAGTTGGATGCTATTCTGGAAGCAAACCTTGACGTTGTTTAGGAAGAAAAGTTGGACGCTATTCTGGAAGCAAAAGAAGAGACGCTATTTTGGACATCATAAAGGATGCTATTTAGGAAGCAAAAAAAGACATTTTGTGAGATGCTTTAAGTTTTGTCCATAACGTGTCCTATTTAGCATTTAGTTTTACCACTCAATGTAAAAAAAAATTACACTAAAAAGAGACACTAAATGGGACGCTAATTCCACGATTTGTTGTAGTGAAGCAAATTGCATTCACACACTCTTAACTACAAATTCTGAAGTCCGTCCTTTGTCGTCTGCAGAATTAGTTGAGATGACAAACATACATTAATAAAATTACTCTAGAATATTGAATTTAAATGGATGGGGATATAAGCTTAATGAAGCCGCAAATCAGATGCAATTATCCTCTTTCTTGGGTTGATGATCCTTGTGAAGCACACTAGAATTTTTATATTAGGTTGTTTCCCGTGAAACGAGATCAAACTCCATCCTGCATAATGATGTTGCTATTAAATTACCCCACAAATTCTCACATTTAGAGATAAAAGTGAAGACCAAACCGATGCCAAATCAAATAGTATTAACCTTGGTAGTACAAAACAAGAACAATCGATGTGGTTACCTGGATCTTGTATGGTAGCTGCTGAAATTTCATACTTATTAATTTATTTAGAGGAGTTACTTGACTCGTAACCTTTGAGTTTCTTATCAAAATTATTAATATATATCCAACTTGACCAAATTCAATGCTTCATTGTGATTCCCTTAAGAAAGATCCACCGGCTATTTCAAAATTTCAATACAGTGAAGATTTCAACAATATCTAGAAGTGTTAAAAACCATGTACACAATAAACTGTGAAAATGAAAATGGCCCAGTATGATTGCTACCTTGTAATCAACTGTATATCTTTCTAATGTATGCATTGCATAGTATTGAAATCCAATTTGGCTAATTCCAAAATCTTTTGGTTGATTTCCGACCTTAAAAAAATAACAAAATGATTGAGTGACAGTAATAACATCTCTTGATGCTCGAATATAAATTGAAATAGAAAATAGGAAGTGAAATATTTTGGTTGATGCTCTAATAGAAGATGAAAATTATTTACTTGAGCCAGGAATGGTTTTGTGCATAGATTTCAATAAATACCCTTTCCTCCCATCTCGGTAACCTAGAATGCCATGGAAACTCCAATGCTTCCTTCACCTACACAACACTCATCAAATAAAATCTCTTCAAATCCTTTATAGTTTTCTGTAAATCCTTTTTTTATTTTGAGTAAGAGCTTGAAAAAGTGTTTAGTGTTTACCTCTTTCAAAATGCTTTCATCCACGTCTTTCACATCTACGCGTTTAACTATAACTTGATTTAAATATTGTTTGGTGAATGCCTTCACCTTTTTTTATGGAAATGAAATCTCTGAATCTCAAAGTAACAACAACATGCTTCTCACTTGTTTATCTCCACTCCAAATTGTAGAAGAACTTTCCATCTTCATCCTTAAAATTCTCCTACACTCCTGTTTAGAAGCTTAGTAATATAAGTATGAAAAATTTCTAACTTTTATGATGCTTTTTAATGGATGTACTTCATCGAAAAGTATGTGCAAGTAGCAAGTATTTTGGAAATATTTTTTCTTAGATTGTACTTCCCTCGTCATCAATTTCACCTAATGTTCATGGTATCTACAGGCACTTCCACTTGAGAAAAACCAATTTACCACCTGAAGAAGAGATGTGTGAGATAATGACAAATTTTAAGATTTTCAATGATGACTTCATCGCAACATATGAAGGTTATACTGCTTGCATAATAGAGTAACATTGAACAGACTGTTAGCAAAAACTTCCAATTCTGAACAAATGCAGAATAAAACTCTGAAACAGAATCGAAATAGAAATGCCGAATAGATCATACCTACAGCCATTGATGTTACTTGACTTGCTGTAGAATTTTTCCCTGTTCCACAAGCTTTAGCTTCCTGTACGGTACTTCCAAGCTCTGCTTCCTCTTTCTTGATGGTGTAAAACTGAAGGGGATTGAGTTAGTGAGCTTGGGGACCAAACATGGGTTTTATAGCCAAGCTTCCATCAAGCTTCTATTGGCTATGTGTCAAATGTTCCACAAATCTAGGTAGAGAACCCTAGATGGACCACTCCAAAAGCTCCCAGCAAGAAAACGGTTGCCAAACTAGAAATCAGTTTGATAACCAAAAGAACCGTCGACAGTTTTGAGGAGTCGCTGAATGGATGCGGATGCGGGAACTTACATTCTCCCACTTGGTCCATACTTCCAAACTTAATGTCTCATATTAAAACCTATTAACAATCTGTATTAAGTAATAGATACAAGAATCATGGCGATAAGTCCTCTTATGACAAGTATTACCTTCCATGTATTACTATGTATTTATTGCTATTTTAATTTATGTGGCAACAATTTCTTAATGAATAAACCTTATGTTTATTCTTGGTCCTCACAGGTGAATTTTCTCAAATTAAATTAAGGTGCACATATGTATGAGAAAAAAACAACACAATAATTAAGACTTTCATTAAAAATAACATTGTCCATACAATGAGAAACTACATAATGGAACCAAGTTCCATATTCATTATATGATCCTTGAATTTAAACGGTGGCATGCCCTTAGTCAAAGGACCAGCGATCATCAATTCAGTGTTGACGTGCTCAATGACCACTTTCTTTGCTTTAACACGTTCCCTGATGGCTAAATACTTAATGTCGATGTGTTTATTTCGACTCCCACTTTTGTTGTTTTTAGCCATAAAAATAGCAACTGAATTGTTGCAATACATTTTCAATGGCTTAGAGATAGAATCCATAATTATAAGGCCAGAAATGAAACTCTTAAGCCATAGACCATGTAAAGTAGCCTCAAAATAGGAGACGAACTCGGCTTCCATAGTGGAAGTGCGTGAATCAACACATCCAGCAAAGTCAAAATATGAGTAACCAATTACTTCCAAATTGTCCGTCTGTCTATACATAAGCATGTAGTCTTTAGTTCCTTGAAGATACCTCATTACTTTCTTTGCAGCTCTCCAGTGGTCTATACCTGGATTACTCTGATATTGTCCCAACATTCCCACAACAAATGCAATGTCAGGTCTTGTGCAGACCTGAGCATACATTAGGCTTCCGACAGCAGAAGCATATGGAATGTTCTTCATTTGTTCCCTTTCAAGGTTGTTCTTTGGGCATTGGTTCAAATTGAACCTATCACCCTTCACAATGGGAGCTATACTTGGTGAACAATCCTTCATCCAAAATCTCTTTAAATTTTTATTAATATAGGTTTCCTGAGACAGACCCAAGATGCCTCAAAATCTATCTCTATGGATATTAATGCCAATGACATAAGATGCCTTACCCATATCCTTCATATTGAAATTTTTAGAGAGAAATTGTTTCACTTCATGCAGCATACCCTTATCATTGGTTGCTAGCAAAATGTCATCCATATATAAAACAAGAAAACAAATTTTACTCCCACTAACTTTCAGATATATACATTCATCCATAATGTTTTCTTCAAAACCAAAAGAAGAAATTACATTATGGAATTTCAAATACCATTGGCGGAATGCTTGTTTCAAACTGTATAAGGATTTCTTGAGCTTGCAAACCAATTGCTCACCATCACCAATGTGAACATGCATTGAATCATAAGTGACATTGTTTTTTAAATTAATGCGGTAAAGACCATCAAACAAAATACCATTCCCAACATAATCAGATTTATAAAATAAACTGACGAATGTTTTTGAAAAGTTAAAGGAATATCCAAAAGGTACAAGTCTTGAAACTGAAATCAAGTTTCTAGAAAAACTTGGAACATAAAAGATCTTTTCTAATTCTAAAACAAAGCCACTACTTAAAGTTAAATAGCATGTTCCTATAGCTTCCACATGCGAGCCCATCTTGTTTCCTGATAAGATGCATTGCTCACTTCCCACTGGCTTCCTTAGGTTTTGCAAACCCTGCAAGGAATTCGAAATGTGAATTGTTGATCCAGAATCAATCCACCAAGTGTTAATATTGACATTGACCATATTAGATTCATAACAAACAAATGAGATTGCATTACCTTTGTCTGCAAGCCATTTATGAAATTCTTCGCATTCCTTCTTCATGTGTCCCTTCTTTTTACAGAAGAAACACTTCCCAAACCTTCTTAATATCAGTTTGGGGAGGTACTTTACCTTTCCCTTTCTTATTGGCTTGAGATTTGCCCTTCCTATGCGTTGCCAACATTGCACTTTCTCCCAGTTCCATCACCAGTCTTTCTTCCTCTTGAACACACATGGTCATGAGTTCATTTATTGACCATTTATCCTTATCTGTGTTGTATGAGATTTTGAAAGGTCCATATTGGTGCGGAAGGGTGTTCAGGATGTAGTGCACTAGGAAAGACTTTGATATTTCAACCTCGAGTTTCTTCAATTGAGCCACAGTGTCCCTCATTTGCATGATGTGCTCGCGCACACCTTTCACACTGGTGAGCCTTAGGGATGAGAACTTCATGATTAGGGTGCTTGCTAATGCCTTGTCTGAAGTGATGAATTGATCATCAATGGTTTTTAGCAAATCTCGGACCCTTTCATGCCGATCAACTGAACCACGAATACCAGCTGAAATTTTAGTCTTAATGAACATCATGCTTAAACAATTAGATCACTCCCATTGCTCATAAAGCGTGATGTCCGGTGTAGTGCTGGTATTGGTGAGTGCTGGTGGTTCATTTTTCCTAATAGCATAATCTATGTCCATCCATCCCAAATGAAGGAGAATTCTCTCCTTCCAGAATTTATAGTTATCTCCCTTAAGTTCAGGGATATCAAGACGAATTTCAGAGAAATTTGCAGGTTGTACAACTGCATAAAAATAAAGATTACATGCTTACGTTAAAATTGAGACCATGTGGGATAAATTTTTAATTCAGGCAGATTCAAATATTCTTCATGATAAAACTATTAATTCATAATTCCTGTGGGTAAGTTATGAATAATTCAATATTTTATCCGAATTAATTATATAAATATAATAAAAATTCCTGTGGGATAAAATTTATTATATTTAGTATAATTAATTACAATTAATGTCTAAACTTTCTTTATGTGATCCTAAACAAAAAAAATATAATATTAATTAATTAGAGATACTGTGGCTATTCTCTAATTAAATATCATATAGATCACTAGACATTATTGTTGTTTAGTGTAACAAAACAAGCTTCAAATGAACAGATTTGAATGAGGCTGGTAGCTTCAACAATGTACAATGTAGCTTCAATAATAGATAGACAAAATAAGAAATTCTGGAATATCAAATTCATTACTTTCATATAAAATAGATATGATAGAGTTGGACAAATACAGACCTCAAAGGGTTAACCAAACAGTCCAGAAATAATAATGGAAACTTCAAACCCTTGTTGCAATAAAAGACAGTCTTTAGGACAGTTCAGCAGCACCTTTCAAAATGCAGAAGCAGTCTTAACCCAGACTCCAGCACCCTCAAAATGTGGCACACTTTCGTACAGCAATAGTAGCCTCAAGAAGGTTGTAAAGAGGCAAAGGAACCCTCTAAATAGGTATAGCCTGCTACAACAGGCTAAACAAAAACCACACAACCCAAATAGAATATGATAACACTCCAGCTAGCACTAATAATCATTCGGAGTTGTCTGCAACAACGACGATTTCATTTTCCCGGTTGAAGACTATAGAGCGTACCCTGCCGTTATGGGAGAGTTTACACCAGCAACAAGGAAGACTTACCATTTACAATTGGGAAGAGTTTGAGTAAGTAGTAGGGTGTGAACATGAGTTGAAATCCATTATAATATCCTTATGTAAAAACCAGGTCATAAAGTTAACAAGTGTATCGCTGAATCCCATGAGTACACGATTCGTGACAGTGTATTACAATAAAGGTAAATGATAGAAACCGCAATATATTTGCACTTGCAAAGACGAAGATGAACAATAGAATCCCCAATATCTTTGCACTTGCAAAGATGAAAATGAACAATAGGATCCCATATATCTTTGCACTTGCAAAAAACCAAGATGAACACCAATTTGTGTGGGAAGATGAATTAGCAATAAGCAACAAAGCCATGAACTTAATCTGGAAAACATCTTATTCACAAGAAACTTGCTCATAGATACACATTACGAATGCATATATTTTCGTTTAATTCTGCATTATCATAATGATTAGCGGCTACTGATGATCTCTGGAAATTGAACAGATGTATGCAGAATTCCAAGTACTGTCTTCACTAGTGCCTACTAGAGAAAATTACTTCATAAGATACTGCAAAAAACATTCAGATGGAATATGGGCCGTGGTGGATGTCTCGCTGGACAGTTCCAGAATTTAAAACATTTTTCAAAACCAAAAAAAATATTTAAAGAAATGTTTTCAGCAACTCAATCTTTCAGGTGCCAAAGCCTTGGACATCAGAAATTACATATGCATCGAAATTAATAAATAATTATAATTTCTAAAAGTAATTCAACCAGTCTCCGTTGCAGTCCACACCCGTGAAGAGAAAAATGTCTAAATTTTGCACCAGAAAAAAACAAAATTGAAACCATTTATTTGACGGAAAGTTTCAACTGGCCAGCAAAACGATAAGGCGATGTTCGTTTTTCGCTTACAAGTATTGAAAGATGATCAATATCAATCCCTCTCCTACTATAAATTTATTTTAAACCTCTTTTCAGCTCTACGATCAGGAATTCTCTCCGGTCATTTATTTTTTTAATTTCTAGCAGGTTTAAAAGCCCCAGTGCAGGTTCAACCCCAAACAAACAATGCCAGACACACAGAGAAAACCCTACAGTGGTGACTACATACAAAACATCAAGGTAGAGATAGCCGCTCTGATACCAACTATTAGCAAAAACTTCCGATTCTGAACAAATGCGGAATAAAACTCTGAAACAGAATCGAAATAGAAATGCCGAATAGATCATACCTCTAACCATTGATGTTACTTGACTTGTTGTAGAATTTTTCCCTGTTCCACAAGCTTTAGCTTCCTGTACGGTACTTCCAAGCTTTGCTTCCTCTTTCTTGATGGTGTAAAACTGAAGGGGATTGAGTTAGTGAGCTTGGGGACCAAACAGGGGTTTTATAGCCAAGCTTCCATCAAGCTTCTGTTGGCTATGTGTCAAATGTTCCACAAATCTAGGTAGAGAACCCTAGATGGATCACTCCAAAAGTTCCCAGCAAGAAAACGGTTGCCAAACTAGAAATCAGTTTGATAACCAAAAGAACCGTCGACAGTTTTGAGGAGCCACTGAATGGATGCAGATGCGGGAGCTTACACAGACTGCTTACATCTATAGCATAATTTTGAACCAAAAGGCCATATGAATGCATCTTTTATATTGTTTTAGGTGGTATATTGGATAAATGCATTCACAATCATTTGTGAACAGAATAACATGAATACGTAGAGGAATTTAACAGGGCATATTAG
Organism: Pseudotsuga menziesii; assembly: GCA_001517045.1. NCBI lineage: Eukaryota > Viridiplantae > Streptophyta > Pinopsida > Pinales > Pinaceae > Pseudotsuga > Pseudotsuga menziesii. The sequence goes on from LPNX010510404.1 coordinate 9,352, forward strand.
ATGGAATTTGTATACTCAATTCCGAGTTCATTCATACAAAATTTTCAGGAAGCTGAGTTAATAAGACGTGCTAGCTATATAATTTACTTTACTGCAAAAACCAAAAATATTATGGCACATTGTTCACTTAAGTTTTAATTTGGCAGATTGTGACCTTCCAAAGGGTATCGGTTTTTTATTAGCATAACTACATGGCTTTAGTTTCAAAAGGTTTATTATGATAGAATATAACTAGTTAAAGACACTTTTTATATTTTTATAAAGTTAGTTATCCAAATCATAAAAAACGTTTTGGTTAGTAGGTTATGTGATACCAAATGGCCAAAAATATGGACACCAATCCCTATGAATTAAAAAAAACAATTGAAACGACTAACTTCAAATATTCTAACACATCTGTTCATAGTTTAATAAAAAAGTATTTAGAGATATCCCAAAAATGCATTCACATTACTGCGAACATCTTCAATAAATTAATTCATATTTGGATTCCTCAAACATTAACTGCTACTTGACTGGTCTAAAATTTGAAATATATATATATATATACACTCATAAGGACTAACCATGAATATATCAGAAAATAATTAAACATTAAATGTAACTATAGTAACACTAACCATTATAGATAATGTTCAAATGTTCAGAGTGATTCAAAAAAACATAAGATCAATATTTCAAACATTAACAAATATGAACATACATTTATTAATAAAAAAACTACAGAATCTTTTATAGTAAACTTTAAGAAATCTTGCCAAATGCTCCACTTAAATATCACTTACAGAATCCAAAGCATTTTTACACAGAACTTTCAAATCCTTAAATGAAAGAGCAAGACCCAATTTTGAAAAAGAATTTTCAGAAATTTCTGGAGAATTCCCGCCCTCCCTCAAACAATAAATCTTCTGTTGTTTATATAGGTAAGAGGCGTTCAATTTTAGCAAATAACTAAGCAATAAAACTGCCTTCGGATAATTAGCGGCTGGTACAACTATTTGTGTTTATTGTTGTTAGATTTTTGGCACTTAGGATGCCTATAATCTCCTACAAACAGGTATTCCATATGAGTAATGAAATCCTGAATTGTNTTAGCGGCTGGGACAACTATTTGTGTTTATTGTTGTTAGATTTTTGGCACTTAGGATGCCTATAATCTCCTACAAACAGGTATTCCATATGAGTAATGAAATCCTGAATTGTTTTGTGGAAGAGCTATAAAATCTACACCATTCAAGATTAACTTTGTATACTCTCGTTCTCTATTGCGTAATACTTTCTTCCCAAACATTGTGTTCTTGGTGTCTTGATGGCTTTGAAAAAATTCAAGAAGTGGAGTACACCATCGCGACTACCTGAAATAACAAACAAACAGACAAGCGTAATCATAAATCTAAACCAAAGATAAAAGTAAATAACACCATGAAACAATTAAATTGTAAAACCAAAGTGAAAAACTCCACGATTTACGAATGAAATTACAAACTTATTTGGAAAACATATATGAAATAATCGGAAGGGAGCATGATACTCATTTCTATTGCTCATTAAGTAAAATATGAAAGTAAATATAGTTACTTATGAAATAAATTTTGGCATGATGAAGCTATCAATTTTATTTACAACTATTTACCCTAAAGTATTTTCTGATCAATTAAGGCTTGACGTGTTTCCAATTTGATAGGTTTCACAGTGATAAAATGTTTTTCAAGCATTCGAGTCCTTCTTGGGCCGCAAGAGGCGCTCCATCCTTGCTCTGAGATTTGGAATGTTTTGTTGAGAGGAAGATTTTATCCACAAACCAAAACCAATTGTTAACAGTGACAAAAAAACGTGGTTATATATTATTTGAGATGTTAACAATGGAGACATTTGTGGGACAAGTTTCTATGAGTAAACGCACACCCTGGAGGGTAATATCATTGTGCATCAGTCCCGGGTAGTTCCCATTGGTTGAAATAAGAAAAACAAGATTTAGTAGCAAAGATGCATATTCTCTGTAATTGAATTTGAAAGTTGAAAATAAGATGTTTATACAGAATGAATTTGTAAATTGCATCTGTATACAAAATGAATGGATTCGTAAATCCTTTGTATACATAATGAATTTGTAAATCACACGTGTATACAAAATGAATTTGTATATATATATATACATGTATATATATATATGCATGAGATTCACCTAGCCTCACAAAACATGCAAAATACTTTATATAATGCTCTTCCAATATAACTTATCAAGCATATTCAATATGGAAAATGATAAGTAAATAGTTCATAGAGAAGGTGGAGAAGATGGTTCACAAAGAAGTTCCTGCAATTCTGTATGCATGAAGTGAGCTTGGGGAAGGAACAAGAAGACATTGAACATATCGAGCCAAAATTTTAGAGACAGGGATTTTTGTCATGTTCAGTTTTGTTCAAAGACTGAGAAGGTTGTGAAGCATGTTAGGAGGTCAGAATGATTCTCATTTTAAACTAGTCAACTCTAATCTATTAAGTGTTGAAAATGGATCAAAAGCTTGGGCTGAAAACTTCAATGCTTCAAACAAACTTAACATCAAATTACAGTAGATTATTCATAGTGGTTGTGTAATCTATAATTGTATCAAACTATTTTTTGATATAGGCTCAACAATAGATAACTGTTTTTTTACACAAAGCACCCTAAGAAGTATACAAAATAGGAGACAAAATAAATTTTTATGGCAATTTAATAAATTTCTCTGCAGTTGCCAAATCTTTCCAACAGAGAACAACTATATAGAAAAGGAATCTGAATTTTATCCATATAGAGAGACAAAAATTCATTAATTTATATTATAGAAATGCAAGCAGGAAATTTTATTTAGCTCAATCAACCTCTAAAACAATTAGAAGTTATGAATATCGGTTGCAAAACAAGCCAAGATTAAAGGGCTACATGATGTAGGTGTAGGGACTATCAATTGTGATGAATAAGATTAAACCTAATAAGCAGTTGAATCCGCACCACCCTTGATATAAATTTAAAATAGACCAAAAACAAAGATCATTTGGTTTTTTCAACAAGCAAAGCAATTTTCTACAAAGATAATGCCAACATATGAAAAACTTGAATTATTCAAGAAACCCAAATAGTCTACTCTTTTGGAGCCCAGACTAGATTTATATTGACACAAATATTATAGAGCAAAAATCTTAAAATCTATCATTTCACCAAAAAAATTACTAATATAAACACCAAAATCTTAAAAAGTATCTAATTCTTACAAAAGAAATATTATATGTTTACTAAAATTTAACATCTTCAACCAGAATATTGCAACGAGACTATTGTCATACTATTGGAAATATTTTCTCTTATTTGTTTCGCCGATATAGTTGAAACTCATGGAATTACATAAAGCTGATCCAGATCTAGTTGAAACTCATGGAATTACATAAAGTTGATCCATTTCAATTAGTCATGCATTTTCATATCCAAACAAAAGTTTCTAGCATCTGTAGTGTATATGCCAATTAAGAAAAATCGCAACAGATACTACTCTGGTATATGTTAGTTTTCCCATAAGCTTTGCAGAAACAAACATTACTTAAAGAATATAATTTGTATGTATGGACCCTTAACTTTATTCTCTCTTATTTGTCTAGCTGATCTACCTAAATTTCCTGTAATTACATAAAGCTAATTTATTTGAATCGGGCATGCATTTTCATATCGAAACTAAGATTTCCAGCAGTTGTATATGCCAAATAAGAAAAGTGTAACAGATGCTAGTTTTCACATAGCTTTGTAGTATATTGATTTTATAATTTTGCTGTGAAATTGAAGCTAGTTTCCGAAAAAGTATCAAACAGGGTTGCAATGATGCTTAAGTTAATTTCGACGTGCTACTAAAGCTCAGAGATCTGAAGATCAAACATAATTATATGCTTTATTTGGCACCCACATTTTCAAGGCAGGAAATAATCACTCTAAATAGAAAAATACCAAGATCCCACACTAGAACAAAGTGAATTGACTACAACTATCTCAGATTCTGCCCCCAAGATTTCTTCCCCAAAAAACTTTGGTAGAATACTACATTGAACAAAGAAACTTAACATTTTAATTTCTAGTGATACAAAAGCATCATTAAGAATTGTGAACACTTGTAAGTTGTTTTCAATAAATTAACAAAATCACAACCACACATTAATGGTGTGGTTTTCCCTACAATTACAAATCACTAGGAGAAACATCCTTTCGCCTTGTACTTGTTACCTAGAAAAGATACTATGGTACAATGGGAACACTACAAATGTAACTGATTTCACTGGATCAGGTGACCCTAACACCTCAATTAACTATAAACTAAAATTTTCTCATCACACTAGATATGATATAACTTTGATTACACATAATTCCAGAAAAGAGAACTTAAGCCTTTCTAGTATTTTTACTAGCAGGCTACAGAACCGACAATTAAAACTCCTGGGCTATCAACATGGATTATTTCTGAATCATATTTCTTGGAGTCAACTCTGTTGGGTTGAACTATTTTCTCCATCTTCTCATCCGAATGTTTTGAACCATAATTCTCTGTCTAATTGAGTCTGAATGTCGACTACCGTTTTCATTGTTTACTGGCAACCTTAATCCTGATGCCTTCACATCAAGATTATTGGCCACATTTCCATCTTCACCTAACTTCTGAACATGTGTGCCTTCAAGAACCGCAAGCTGCAAAAAGCGGCATATGATAATTTAGACTTTGACAATAGAAGTAGGGGAAACAATAATTGACAAAAAATTTAAACTAAAAGATCAGTTTCAAATTCGCCATACCTATTGCTGCTGCTGAGCTTGTTGCCTCAATTTATTTTCCTTCATGATTTTCTGACGACCTTCATGGAATGTGAAATCATCGAGTATTAATGTTTTCAGTGAATAATTCTTGAAAATTGATCTGAATGGACAAAATGCTAATTTTGTATCAGATGAGCATACAGGGATCAAAAAAGAAATTAAATTCACTCTACACAATGGGTTGAAATGTACAATATTTCACAAGGTGAAGGCCAATTATGTGGAGATATAAACTAATCATGACACTTTAGTTTTCTAACAGTGACAATGTTAAGATGTGAAAAGGATATTCTAAAATCATCTTGTGCATGGAGGAATAATGTCCAAAACTTGTTTAATATGGTAGTTTAGGGGGTGGAAGTTATCTCAAAGCCAATTATGCAACAACATTTAACAGGCATATTCAAAAGGCTTCTAGCATAAAACAATAAATTTCAAAATGAGAATTCATAGTTTACAAAGCATGCAAAAATGGTAGGACCTCGATCATAAAAAATAAGCAAGTTGTGGATGATTGATTACCTCTTGTGTGTCTCTACTGTTAGTCACAAGATTGTTGTCATAGTTTTGCAAGATAATCTGGATAATTGAGAATTTGGAATACCTTTTATCAAGTGCCACTTTACAGGGAAAAATACACTCCATTTATCTTGCTGCTAGACATCCATGCTCTTGTTAAAACCCACACTACCAACCATCTTAGCCACACCACAGAATTGGCCACTTGCATTTACCTGAGTCATGTAAGTAACAGGAATGTGGTTAGACTTGAATGCACAACAGAAAACCACGAGACAGTTATAAAAGTTACCAATATAATATGACAATAATTAACAAATCCAAAATCAAGAACACTAACAAAAGGATAGTAGGATCAAACTTACTGAGAAAAGTAAAAACACTGGATAAGCCTTTATTGTTTTCACTAGAAATATTCTAGCTTCATGGTATACCCCATCTAGCCTTTTATTGTCATTGGGAGTGCTTGCCCAAACATTATATTTGATGCTCTGATGTACATCATCCTCACTATATGACTTTATTACAAAAACCTTTGCATCATCATACTCAATAGAAAAATCTGTAAGGTTATATTGTTCTCTATTTATCTCAACATTTTCCACCACATCTTCACTACTAGAATTTCTAGTTTCTGAAGATAACTGAAGGACTTTTGGCCTATTAGTTCGAGGACCACGGTTTTGTTCATTCAACACGTAAAAATTCCAATTTTCTTTAGTATGGTTACCATAAGCCTTTCCCCTCAAACGTGAGTTGGGTTTGAAAACAATGTTATTGATAAATGAAATCATCACTTTCCCCTGGTTTCCCGGGAGATTCTTCCTAAATGGCATGGAATCCTTAGGTAGCATTGCACCTGGGGAACCCAAGCCCTCCTGCTGGTTTAGTTGGATCTAAAATCAATAAAATTTTTTTAGTAGTGAGATGGATGGAAAAGAATAAGAAAATCATCTAAAAGAAATTCAAATCTTTAACTAAAATGTTAAAATATTAACTAGAACATCCTGATAGTCCAGTACCATTTGAAAATAAGTGACACAAACATGCACAACTTATCACTTCACTAATCTCGTACCATTTCAACATTATTTCAATGCATACTATTCGACAATGTTTCAATATTCATTTTATATGGCACATGAAATTTTTTCAGAATATGCAAGTAATAAATAAGATTTTATAATATAACCAGGATCCATATAGATTCACAATTCCTCTTCGTGGCCAAGTTTTACTAGGTGATACCTGAGTCATTGGCCTGAAATTATGAGACCGAGCACCACCAAAACGAACAGTTCCTTCCTTGCCATCCTTTTCAGCTAGCTTATGAGGTGCAGTATTTCCAGCGTTGCTATTTGCATTTGCTTGACCCATAGAAATTGATCTTGGATCCTGGGATTTGATGTGCACTGGAGGTTGGAAATAACCGAAAGAAATCGGGTGCTAATAGGGAGGGCCAGTGTAATAGGGTCATTGACCAAGAAACTGAAATTGATCATCAGATCCAACCATAGCTCCAAGAATATAAGGATTATATGGAGTTTGAGGAGGATGGCCATAAGCAGTTGTATAGTATACCATGGATCCATTTTTAGGAGTGACTCCCTACAGTCAAATGAAACATAATAAATACAATACACACTTGAAGCAAATCACGATCCCAATAATGAATAAGCAAACATAGAACCATCAATAAATAGACAAATGCATTAATGGATCAGTAACATATAACAAAAGAGTAAACATCGAAAACTGCTTTAAAACATACAGAGTACTACATGTATAGACCATCCATTCCTACATAATGGGCTTGCTCGTCCCATTCTTTTGCAGTCATTAGAGGAAATTTCAACTCAAAATGGACCTTTTAACTCTAATTCAAATTCCATGTCATCATGTGTTAGCCAATGGAATTGCTTTAAATTTGAAATACCGTATAGGTCTTAAACACTTTTTTAATATAAATTTGGGGATAGGTATCATAAAAAAAACTACTTTTTTTGTTTGTATTTTCGACATATCTCCCTGTGTTTTTACTCAAATTCCGATCAGGAAAGCTCATTGGATATGGAATTAAATTACGCATCCAATGAGTATCCACTCGGAATACTTTTGACGAAACCTGCTACCCCCAAAACAAGAAATACCTCAAAAAATGTGATGATGACATCATCATCACTTTTTTCAGGTATTTCTTGTTTTTGGGGTAGCAGGTTTTGTGAAAAGTATGTCGATTGGATACTCGTTGGATGCGTAATTTAATTCCACATCCAACGAGCTCCCCCGATCGAAATTTGAGTAAAAACAAAGGGAGATATGTCGAAAATACAAAAAAAATATTTTTTCTTTCTTCCTCCAAAATTAATAAATATTATTTTATTATTTTAACTATTATTTAGGCCTATTTTGAGTTGAAATTTCCTCTAATGTGTTTCCCTATTAAGAAATTCCAGAGTCCATTAAGGTGACACCAATGTCTAAGCACTAAAAAGACAATGGCAATGGCAAGTTAAGCACTGGAAGCAATGAAAGGTTGGTTCTCCGTACACAATGGCAATATAAGACTAATATTTTGCAAGTTCGTTACACAATAAGCAAGTTAAGATTTTGACTTAACTAAGAATTGAACCAATATAGTATGAGTAACATATTGAAACATATTTAAAGCTTCTACTAACATAGACAATAGAAACCATGGTAGTAATTGGATCATGGGTAGAAAGGCCCTTTATGGAATGAGTCCTCCCTCATGCAACAAGAACACATGCTTTCTCCCACCATTGAAATCTTAAAGAAGGTTTCTTATCGGTCCATGTCTCGCATTATAAGGGGGATGCTTCACCCATAACTCTCGATATGAGAGAGTATCTAAACAATGTTGACTCCCGAGCCTTAGAGGCGCTGACTTGAATAAGTCGTTCGTCAACAAACTCCTCAAAAAAATGATCACTTTGAGCACACATAATGATATGTAGAGTTTTTGCATTCGCTAAAGTGATGATCATTTAGAGATGTTTTTGGTGGTTCAACTTCACCTGGTTATACAACGTTCACAGCTTTAAATGATCATAGTTGATGTGCATGCACCTTTTTGGAAATGACATCGAGGTGTACTGTTGCATGCACATCGACTACATGCACCTGGACAACAACTACCAAAGACATCAGAGTGATAGATTGCATGTAGTCAGGTGTTGTCAGAGTGAGCAGGTTGTTAGGAAATTGCACACTGCACAAAGTTCTGCAAGTTCCGTAGTTGTTAGAATATGTCATATTTCTAAACAATTTTTTTTTCCACAATAAGAGGGTGATGGCCCAAAACATTGGAAAACCATTTGATTTAAGGGCTAAACTATAGCATAAAAAAATGTATTTTGTGTGGCAAAAATACCAAAACTCGAGTAATTACAATATTCCCTGCTTGCAGGGAATAAAAAGAGGGATAATATATCAAGTAAAAAACCAAAAACCAAAAACATAAGCTTATGTGGAGTCCATTCGATGGAAAGTGGGAATTGTATAGTGAAGGGCTGATTTTATGAGAAGTGATGTGAAATGGAGAATTCCAGGTATGCTCAAGGAGATAGCGCGGAGAGAATGAGAATGCAAGAGTTTGTGCTTAAAAATATGAGATTTCTTTGTTATTTGAAGCATTCCTGGCATGGCATGCAACCTACCATAGAAATGCACCATGCAACAAGCTGCCAAAATGAACCCAGAGAGCGAGACAGGGCATTTAGAGTTCCTAATGCATTAGAGGGCAACATTTTTTAGAATTGTGTGTAGAGGCCAAAAGTGTTTTTCCACAATAAGAGGGTGATGCAAAAAAGTTCGAAAAAATAGTTTATGTCTATACAAAATCATAGCATAAAAAATGTAATATTATGGCACAATTGCCAAAGACTAGGCGATTACGTTATTCCTTACTTGTAGGGAATAATAAAAATGACATTGTTTATATATATATAAATGATGTCATTTTTTGTATGTTGTGAAGAAATGACATCATATATATATATATATATATACTCACATTTATGCTGAGAAGTCATTAATACTATGGTATTTGGCTTATGTAGATCCAAAATGAATGAGAATGTAGAAATTTAAATCTTTTAGGGGAAGAAAACATGTATTAACTCTGTGAGGGGAAGAAAAAAATAGGTTATCCTTTGATGTGATGTGGGGCCTAATCAATGAACTAGTAAAAAACATATGCCTATTTTTCAATGTCTAGTTGTACACTGTATAGCTTAAATGCAAGTGGGTGCATCCATGGAGGTGGGTAACAATTTTTGGCAACGGATTTTCGACGAAATGCAAAAAGTGCACCATTAATCGAGGTTTTAACAAGTGCTCGATCGAGGTTCTTTTAAACCCTCGATCGAGCTCTTATTAAACCCTAGATCGAGGTTTAAATACCTCGATCAAGGGTTTACCAAGAGCTCGATCGAGGTAGTGACCTCGATTGAACTACGAACCTCGATCGAGCTTCATACCTCGATCGAGCTTCCTGTTTTTAAAAAAATATAAAAAGGGTCGTGCGCACCCATGGCCACAATCCAGTCTGCTGCAAAATCCTCGATCGATCCGTTACCTCGACCAAGCGTTCGCATTCCCAAACACATCTTCTGTGCAGCGGTGCCCCCGGAGACTTCGACTGACCGACCACACAAGCCACACCCCCTTTCACCAGAATGTCAGAGGAGAGAGGTAACCCTCAAAGCTTGTTTTTTGAAATAGAAATGAAATTTTAATTTTTTAATTAAGTTTTAAAATGTTAGGTTAAAAGTGAAAAAAAAATCATTATTATAGATGTTTTTAGGTTTTTATTTTTTGCCTCGTATGTTTGCAATGCGTGCCGGCAAGTAGAAATGTTGTCGGTAGCATTTAAAATATTTATAAAATTAAAATTTGTTTTTTATTTAATATTTAATTTTTTGTTTTATATATATTTTGTAAACCGGTAGCGTTTATGCTCCCGGTTTAATTTTTAAATGAGAGCCCGACAAGCATAAATGTTGCCCGGATTTTTTCAATCCTTTGAGAATACATGGAGGATTGAAAAAAATCCAAACCCTAGATGCAAGACAATGATGAACCTTAAACCAACGTAGGCATTTATCTAAACAACGCATATATTC
>LPNX010510404.1:23338-40709 GCA_001517045.1 Pseudotsuga menziesii
AGTTTACAAAATTTACAAGGTTTATGAGTTTACATGTTTGCAAAATTGTCAATCGAACACAACTTACAATTTTTAACATAACTTACAATTATAATGTTACAAAATTTACAACTTTACAATGTAAGATCTACTAGGTGCAAATTAAAACTACAATGTAAAATTTGATTTCGTATTTCAGAAGAAATTTAGATTTGCTATGTATTTCAAAAGCATGGCAACTATGTCAATGTAGCAACTTATATGTCATGGCATATAACTTTCATTCATTTGGACAATGGGTTATAGGAATGCACGTCTCCATAATACGATTAGGGTCATCTACTAACATCTTCCATCTTTTTGGTTCACCCCTCTTCACCTTGATTTCAATGAGATGTATCCAAGCTTACACCACCAAATGACTGTACTGACAAGGTATATATTCAGGCATGAAATCTTTGTAAATAATATAGTCACCTTGTCTTCTCACTTTTTCAAAAAAGTGGCCCATCACAACTAGGTCACCAACTTGGTACGTGAACTCTCCGTCGACATAGGGCCGTACCAACATGCTTTTGATTTCTGTACACCGCATCAAAAACAACATTTCTCTATGGTGAAATTACAACAAATACATCACCTACATCAATATTTTCAAATATTAAACAATATATATATATATATATATGCATGTGTACAGGACTAGAGACTTAAACATTCAATCAAGTATCATGTACCTTGCTTAACCAAATCAGAAACCCGATCATGATCTGGTGAAACCACTGCCTCATCAGTGTGCATCTCTTTCCATGTCGGAATCGGATGTGACCCCTTTGGATTAAGAGGAACATATTTCCATTGTTTAACATATGCATCGTTCACGTAATGATCAACCCCCAGTCCATTGGCGTCAATGCAAAACTCACAGAAACATGCATACTTCTTTGTTTCAATGGAAAATATGTCGCCCATGTCTTTACTATGAACTTAATGTAGTTCTCTCATACCAGGTATGGTCTCGCAATACCATGGCATGGATCTATTCACATCGCCAAGGGAAACATCCCAAAAAAGCCTGTATCGAATAACAAACATCACACACACACACACATATATATAATACAAACACATTTATTAAATTCCAATTAAGTTGTTGGTTTTTCCTACCTGCGCACCAACATTGCTTATTCATGACCTTGGTGACCCAAATTTTGTGTGCACCAATCAACTACTTCTGCTGAGCACTTGAGTCGAGATGCACTATGACTCATTTGGTACCTCCAAATTGCTCATTTCACGCATGCACCTGCACCATTATGTTCACCCTTTCTATGCCCTGTTTCAAAAAATCTCCAGGTGTGTCGAATTCTCGTCTCTTTGTGAAGACGACTCAACCAATAAAATGAGCGTGCCGATTTGAACTGCCCCGCACACCCATTTGACCAAATCCAATGTTCTGTAAATGACACCCCATTCTGTTTGAATGAATCATAAATCAACCCAAAGCAATGTTGAACAAACAATGTGTCATGCTCATGATCATCACTGACATAAAAATGATATTCCTTAATCACAATGCGTGACTGAGGAGTGCTATCCCTACCATCAATGCTTTCCTGAGCATGTCTATACAATACATGTACGAATATGGACACCTGGTCGGAGTGATAATACTCACTTTGTATCTCTCTCTGAGGAGAAAATGTGTAATTCTTGGCAAAGTCTACCACCGATAGGATTGTGCCTGGCTCAAAAACCTCACAAGAATGCTTAAATTCTAAAGCTTGCCACCTAGACCTATGGGAGTGTTTAATGTATTTGTAAATTTGACTTTGAAACTTGTCCATGAAGTTTGAAATAGTAATATCATCCTCAAGCAAGTTGATCCTCTTAGATGGAATATGTGAAGAAGATGATGGATTCATGGAGACATACTCATATCTCTTCCACTTAACTGTGATACCTGACAATCCATGGTGTGATGGATTGATAGGAAATTTCCTATGGAACAATGCCAAATCACCACATTCATGGCATATTCTCCCACCTACACACCTTTTATTGAAAAACACATTTTTAGGATTCCTATTGCATAGTATCATAGAAATAAAATCCCGCACTATGTGAGGAGCTAGTTCACCATCCCAATGTTTTTTGAAAAAATCCAAAAATGTGTTGTAGTATAACTGGAATTCAACGTGATATCGACAACAATAAGTGTCCCGAATCATATTTGGCCTAATATACCACAGTTTCAACTTACTGAACATGGTAAATGAGATCTGGACACTGGGATTTAATTCTTTGAATTACTTGAACAACGCAACTCCTGTCATCTCCATAACATGCTTGCAATGCTCCTTATAAATGCCTCTACTAGAACGTTGTCGTAGAACATGTTTCCGATCTGGTATAGCACGAGAATGGTTGTCCCAATACTCTATCACCTTCTCTCTAATGCCCTCTTCCATCCTGTCTTTATATGCTTCTCTGCATATAAGAGCCCAACAAGAAGCTTCCATTAGAGGAAATTTCAACTCAAAATGGGCCTTTTAACTTTTATTCAAATTCCATGTCATCATGTGTTAGCCAATGAAATTGATTTAAATTTGAAATACCGTATAAGTCTTAAACACTTTTTTAATATAAATTTGGGGATAGGTATCATAAAAAAACTACTTTTTTTGTTTGTATTTTTGACATATCTCCCTGTGTTTTTACTCAAATTTCGATCGGGAGAGCTTGTTGGATGCATAATTAAATTCCGCATCCAACGAGTACCCACTTGGCATAATTTTGACGGAGCCCGCTACCCCAAAAACAAGAAATACCTGAAAAAATGAAATGATGACATCATCATTTCATTTTTTTAGGTATTTCTTGTTTTTGGGGTAGCGGGTCATCATTTCATTTTTTCAGGTATTTCTTGTTTTTGGGGTCGCGAGGTCCGTCAAAATTATGCCGAGTGAGTACTCGTTGGATGCGGAATTTAATTCCGCATCCAACGAGCTCTCCCGATCGAAATTTGAGTAAAAACACGTAGAGATATGTCAAAAATACAAACAAAAAGTAGATTTTTTCTTTTCTTCCTCCAAAATTAATAAATATTATTTTATTATTTTAACTATTATTTTATTAGTTCATTTTAGGAGGCCCTTTTTGAGTTGAAATTTCCTCTAATGATCATTTTCATCTATATTTACCCTGAATTTAGTGTATTTATGCAGTGTTTTTCTTGAAACATGGAGGAGATTTGACATTGTTGTGACCATTTGATTTCTTGAGGTGCTTTTTGCCACAATAGTAGTTGTAATTTCCCTATGAGCAGCATTGATATAAGTTTTTCTTGACTTTCCAAATGCAGATAGTGCAATTGTTACATTCTCACATGCATTTTTATTTTTAACATCCTTAAAACCCAACAACTTTGTGGCACGTTTCAATTTTTTGTGTTTTATCAATCCATGTAGGATTTGAGCTTGTGTAATCACTGATTACTGTTCAAAGTACAACTTGTTTATATTACTAACATGCTCTCTGATTGTCCGATCATGGGTCAGGTTCCCGAACTCTTCTTAAGTGGCATCATCCAACCCTCTTAAACAATTAACAGCCATTCCAACGTGATTGAAGATCCCAATTACTCTTGAGAAATCAGAGGGTGCACGATCTTGTGATGGCTAGCCAATATCTAGCGATAAACAAATACAGACTCAAAAATAAATTTACAAGCTCAAGAATAAATAAAAATAAAAGCAAGCTCAATAATAACATTTTATTTTACTTATCATATTGCCATTGTCAGTTAGAAAATTAGCAAATAAATTATACAAGCTTGAATAACATTTTATTTTAAGTTTATCATATATTGCCATTGTTTGTTAACAAATTAACAAATAAATGCAAACAATGGTGGCTGTAGTAGTAACTGGAGATGAATATGGACCCTGGTTTAAATCGGCTTCCTAATGGTTAAAAGGTAGTCACTTGGCCACCAAGGCTGTCTCAGGCTTGAGTATTGAGGCAGTACCCCTCAATTCATGGAACAGGTAAAAATAATAACCGCTTGGCCACAAACGACAACTCTTTGGTTTTCCTCACAGGTGGGAATCTAGTCAATCCAGTAGGGGTCATTGCCCTTTTCGATTGGTAGGTCCTCTCATTGGCTAGCTACTTCGGGTTTCTTGTGGTACTCCTCATAATGAGTTTTAGGGAAAAGTCCAAGTACTTCCCACAGTTGTTGTGGATGAGACTTATGTCCCAATCCGGATGTTATTAAGTAAATTAGGTTATTAAGTATGATTCCTAGTCATTTGTACAAGATTGCAATGTAATGTAATTGTAATTGTAAAATTGTAATGTAATTGTAATTGTAATGTGATTGTAATTGTAATTGTAATGAAATTATCATCATTATCATATACTAGAATATGGTAATTGTAATGTAACTATCATCATTATTGACATGGTCTATGCGTTTCTTTGAGAACATTGTTAAATCATCCATGCATATTAATGTGCTTCTATGAGATTGTATTGTGAAGTAGAATCCAATAGAGCGTCAACCTTGGTCTTCACGATATGGATGTTGATATGGAAGAGTTGTGTCATCTCCTTCTCTTCCTTATGATGAAGGCTACTTAGATTCACCTCCTTCTGCATTGGAGTACAACAAATACTCTTATATACATGTCTAATATTATATCTACCTCTTTGCTTGAATATGTTATGTAATGTAATTTGTAAAATTGTAATTTGAACACTGAAATTAAAATTGTACATGTTAAAAATTAAAATTGTAATTGTTTAATGTAATTAGAGATCATCATTATTATTTAATGTAACATGCAAAATTGTAATTTGAACACTATAAAAATGTTCATATACATGACTATGAAATTAAATCAATATTAAAATTGTAATGCAATCTAATGATGTAATTAATGTAATGTAATATAATGTAAATGCAATGTAATAATGTAATGATTGTAATTTAATGTAATTGTAATGTGATCTTGTAATTGTAATTGTAATGTAATTATCATCATTATCATAGTGTAATGTAAAATTGTAATTTGAACACTATGAAAATGTTCATATACACGAATATGAAATTAAATCAATATTAAAATTGTAATGTAATTGTAAAATTGTAATGTAATGTAATGATGTAATTATTGTAATGTAATGTACAATTGTAAATGTAATGTAATGATTGTTATTATAATTGGAATGTGATCTTGTAATTGTAATTGTAATGTAATTATCATCATTATCATAGTGTAATGTAAAATTGTAATTTGAACACTATGAAAATGTTCATATACATGAATATGAAATTAAATCAATATTAAAATTGTAATGTAATTATAAAATTGTAATGTAATGTAATGATGTAATTATTGTAATGTAATGTAATTGTAAATGTAATGTAATAATGCAATGATTGTAATTTAATGTAATTGTAAAATTGTAATGTGATCTTGTAAATGTAATTGTAATGTAATTATCATCATTATCATAGTGTAATGTAAAATTGTGATTTGAACACTATGAAAATGTTCATATACATGAATATGAAATTAAAATTGAATATTAAAATCGATAATGACCAGTGCAATCAACTCCCATTGAGAACAATCTTTGTAATTTTTTACATAAAAATTATATATATGTGAGTCTATATTATGCAATATGAAATTATAAAATTATATGAAATTATATGAATATGTAAATATACTAAATTATACAATTTAATTACAATTATAAATACATATATATTCATACATGAACATACAATGTACATATACCTTTATGAATTAATTACAAAATTACAATTGCAAAATTATAATAAATTCTAAACTTGATTTAACACATGTACATGTATATATATATAAAATATGAATTAAAGTTAACTATGAAATTAAATATATGGATATGCAATTTATAAAATTATATGAATATGAAATTATTGTACAATTTACATACAATTATGAATACATATATATGAATTCAAACATGCACATACAATTTATATAAGTTTATGAATTATTTACAAAATTACAATTACAAAATTATATTTACATTCTAAACAATTTAACACACACACACACACATATATACATTATGAACTAGAACACTATCAAATTAAATATATTATGTAATATGAAATTATATGAACTATATCACTAGGAAAAAAAATTATAGTTATGAATATGAAATTGCATAACTTTTAAATTAAATACCAATATTGTTAGCAATGACATTTGATTCTCCCATCATAGCTTGATTTGCAACTTCTTCTCCTCTCAAGATTGCTCTTTTTTTCCTCTTTCTTTCTCTATCTTTCTCTCTTATTTCTTCGGTGTTGATTTGATTCCTACTAGATATTTTACTTCGACACTTTTTGCTTCCCATTGTGATCAAAATCAACAATCCAAATTCACACCTACAACAATATGTAAACACAATACACAATACACAATGCTAAATTTTTGCTTTAAAACACAAGCATTGTTTCAAATTGGTAAGCCAATTGTGAATGATAAATTAGTAAGATGTTTATGTCTTATGTTTATATAGAATTTATTTAGGAATTCGGGTGGGAAATGGTGTTAGGAAGGTTGTTGAAATGCCATTAATGCCATCAATGCTTAACTTCATTCCCGACCACTTTTGTAAGATTTTTTAACAAAGATAAGACCTTAATCGAGCTATTTATAATTTTCTTGATTGAGGGTTTAACAAACCCTCGATTGAGCTTTGGTTAAAACCTCGATCGAGCTCCATAGCTCGATCAAGGGCCTGAAAAATAGAAATTCAGCCCTCTTACAGGAAAATCAATGTTTCTCTGTGTCTTCTAGGGGTGTAAACGTTGCCATTCATGACACACAACTGAGCGGAGTTCATACCAATAGATTCATCACCGAATACTCTATCCATTGAGGTATCATGCATGCTTTTTGACATTCATATGGGTTTTTTTTTAATTAGTTCTAAAAATTACACTTAGAAAACCTGACAACAACTTCGAAGCAGCTCAAAGAAAAATCCACAGGGTAAAAAATACACATCCAAAATTTTTGTAAAAATACATAGCCCACATATCGATGCGTCGTCTTCAAAAGGGTATTTTTGTTTTTTTAATTTTTTAAAACACTGAAAAAAATATGGGATGGACACACATGTGTATAAAATGATGTTGAAATCAGATGTGGTCATTTTCAAAAAATAATAAATAATTGTATATTGCGAAATAAATTAACAAAAAAAATATGCAGACCACAATACATTTTGTGTAGATCATGCTCGTATATATATATTTTTTAAATTATTAATGTAAGATTAAATTATTTGGGATGGACATGAGCCACTTATTAACTTCTTCAAATTTTAAAGGTCACATAGTTCATTAAATGCAAAATTTCACACATTAAATGACATCGGAATATTTTTAAAAAAATATCGTTGGGAAGGAAACATAATATTCTACAATTTGCTTTTTTACTGCAAGTCAAAATTCACATGGCATATATGCGTTTCGAGGGCTTCTATCTAGCACATGAGTAAAAAACCAGGTTTTCATCGCAAAAGTTGGCCAAAAAGTGTTACCCACCTTCATGGAATCACCCAAGTACACGTGGAAAAAATAAATCTTGTTGTAATGGTTAGTTTTGTGATGTATGGAAATCCTAATTGGCATCACAGTATGCATACAAATGCAAAGAACCAATGCTTCACAAACCTTGCTGAGAGAACACATTTTCATTCAGATATATCGACATGCATGAGATCTCCCTCATCCACATGTATACATTAATATCCATCCACATGGATACATTAATAATATTCATTGATTGATATTTGTATCCATGTTTGGACTCTCATGGCATACTCTTAGGTGCATCAATATTCTTCACATTAATATTACTTCATTATTCAAAGAGGTATGAGGATGTCCACCTGTGAACATGGAGATATTATTTATAAATTCACTGCCTTTTGAGACTCTTTAAGCTTCAATATGTAATATCACTCTTGTGCCCTTGTTGTTGATTTGAGTCCTTGAAGAAATATATGGATAACTTAAGAAATTTAAATATTGTCATGATGTTTTAAATAATAACCATAGTCTCATTGATTTAACTAAGTACATGCAGTTTTTTCAATAAAAAACAAGGGGAGATGATAAAGGCACCAAGTCCCTGCCTTATTTAATTGGTTGATTGTAAGTAAAGCATCATTGCTCAATTTGAAACCATATCCTTGATTATTGTATCATTAGAGGTATAGTTTGAAATCTTGAAACCATATCCTTGATTGTTGTATAGTTAGAGGTATAGTTATAGTTCAAGTTCAAGATATAGGGTCATGATTTAAAGGGCCACCATATTCATTGGACATCAATACTTTATTGTATAATTGCTTAAAATTTATTTATTTATAATTTCTAGAGACTTTATTCATAACTTCAGATAGAGATTTATAGCCCTCTATGTATTTATAAACATATTGGGATTAATAGCCCTGTATACAATACCAATGCATAATTGAACGACACTACAACACTTGACGTGAGATTTTGATGAGATAGATCATAATAAAGAGAGATTTAGATCATAAATAATTTAGGGTTTGTGTCACAATAATGAAATGAGCATTATATTCTTAATAAATTCACACCTTCCTTATAAAAGAAAAGGTTGATACCTCGTTAAGGTGGGTCGTGAGCTAAGTCGAGTCAATGAAGGGTCGTGTGAAGTGAGAGGTAATTTTGGAGGTCTGGAGGAATTGATGAGTTGACACAAATATCCCAAGGCTACACCTTTTATTATATAGTAACAACACATTTTTTTTGAAAAATATTAATGCTTGTGGATAGTTACAATGTTGTACTTTTGAGTTAGCCCCAAAAGTTAGTTTGAATGGTTGAAAAAGATTAATGTTTGTGAATAGTTACAATGCTGTACTTTTGAATTAGCCTGGTAAGTTAGTTTGAATGGTTCGATAGTTGTTTAAAGGAATAAAATTACAGGTCGTAAGGTAAGTCGAGTCAATGAAGGGTTGTGTGAAGTGAAAGAGGTAATTTTGGAGGTCTGGAGTCATTGATGAGCTAACATAAATATGATGAGCTGACACAAATATCATAAGGATGCACCCTTTAATATATAATAACAACATATTGTTCTGAAAAAAATTAATGTTTGTGAATAGTTACAATGTTGAATATCAGAAGGATGCACCTTTTATTATATAGTAACAACATATTTTTTTTGAAAAAATTAATGTTTGTGAATAGTTACAATGTTGTACTTTTAAGTTAGCCTTGAAAGTTAGTTTGAATGGTTGAAAAAGATTAATATTTGTGAATAGTTACAATGTTGTACTTTTGAATTAGCCTGGTAAGTTAGTTTGAATGGTTCGATAGTCGTTTAAAGAAATAAAATTACAATGTTCTGCTTTTAATTGCAAATTATAAGCAATATCAGTGCATGGTCAGTGAGCATAAATTTCGTTTAGATACTTATCCATGGGATATCTAAATGATTTATCATATTGGGAGAAGAGATGCCTTCAAAAAAGACTTGGTTTCATTCCTACAGGAAGCT
This sequence comes from Pseudotsuga menziesii, assembly GCA_001517045.1. NCBI lineage: Eukaryota > Viridiplantae > Streptophyta > Pinopsida > Pinales > Pinaceae > Pseudotsuga > Pseudotsuga menziesii. The sequence continues at coordinate 32,926 of LPNX010510404.1, forward strand.
GCTAAGGGTAGAGCCAGGGAGGGTTGTGTCTGGAAAAAATGCTCGATGAATTCAAAGATTATTATGGATCCTATAAATATAGGAGAGCTTCTCTCAAGATTCGGTTCAAAATGGAAATCTAATTTCTAATGGAACAATTAACATCTTGTTGGAACTTATCAAATAAATAAATAAATACACAAATAAAATTCTTCATCTCCAACCAGGGATAATAAGATCGCGTACCTTTGGTAAGCACCAACTTCAAGCAATCAACAAAATGATGGGGGGAATCTCACACATATGATGTTTTCATGGGAACATAACCAATCTTTTTCATTGGGTGGAAGGGTTACTCTATATCGGGTATTGTGATATGAGTAACCTCCAAGAATGTGCTTTTTATGTCAACTAGCAGTCGACCAACAAGCATAATAATGGGTTGTAGTTTGGGGAAGGGAATGGATGTTATGCTATTGCTGACATATTTGTTCACTAAACAAAGCCCCCCGTTGTGTGAACATGTCTAGTGCCTTGGAGTTAAACGACATCCAAATGAAGCCATAACAAGCGGTTGGAAGGTCACACACCATTAAGTATTTAAAAAGATAATTAATACTATTATTATAATTGTTAACAATCATATTAAAAATTTTAAAAAAATGAGAGAAAGCCGATAGAGTAGCACGCCATGTGGAATTTGTGCATGTCCATGTAATTTGTACCCAATACACATGGAATTAATAAGTAGACCTAGCTCACATGCGTATCCTCACCATAGACAAGAAAAGACGCTTGTTGATGTGATTTTCAAAGTAAGTAAAAGCACCAGTTTTGGTAAGAGCCCTAGTTTAAGCATCACAACCAACATCTTAACCAGATTATGTCAATGCTGGTGATTCTGTTCATTGAGTACCATTGAATGAAGCACCCGAGGAATGCAATAGGAGAGAAGGGTAGTCAGGAGGGTGCGTAGAGTTGATGGAAGAGAGAGAACTTTGCTTCTATGCACACAAAATAGTAATACCTCCATTTTTCACAAAGAGACTAAAGCCATGCCATAGGAAAAGACTATAAAAGTGATCATACTAGCAGGTTGTAGCAGAGTGGAATATTCTACAACAATAAATAGGAAAACATTTAGGAATTTCGAGGAGTTATATATGGGTGAAAACATGAAGTTGGGAAACAATTTTGCTTGTTTTTTGACAAAACAAACTGCAAAATTTTATGTTTTTCAACTTCAACCCCTTCAAAATGATATCTCCCTTAGGAATTTCACCTTGAAGTAAACACACAAGTTTTAGAGAATTGAATTAGCTACGTACTCATATTTTTTTATTTTTTTTATTATCAACATATAGTGGGAAAAATTTGGAGAGAATCAATGACATATACTTTAAAATTTTAAGTATGAATAATAAGTGACCTATGTGCCCTCTATTTTTCTTAGAGATAGTTATTCATTTTAGGGAAACAAAATTTATACTCATAATATACACAAATTGAACTTGTGCATAGACTATATTTTGAGGTTTTCCAGACTTTAGAACTATTTTTTATTATTTATCAAAACACCATAAGCTCAGAAAATGGTGCATTATCGACACATGTTGGTGAGATTTAATTTTATTTTTAGTGTGACATTTATTGGAAAAAATAAAGTACCCTTTTGAAGAGGACAAGTCAATTATGATCTCTATGAAGATTTCAATTTTTTTAGTGTTTTCTTTGTTATGATATTGAATTTTCATTTCGGGTGATTTTCAGAATAACAAAATTCTTAAGGGATAACGTTTAGAAAAAATTATTAATAAATAGAAATTCAAATTGAAATGAAACAATTTCTATATCCTTGGAAACTAGATTCAGAGATGAATCCATTGCTACCAAGTCTAACAAATAATCTTTAAAATTTACAGGGGTTTGGGCTTGATGAAGTTGCAGGTTCCAGAAAGAATGCCAAATATTTTTGTAGGTTTTGTTGACCATGAACTCTTGGCCTAAAAATATCTCCAAACTCTTGGTCGAGAGTTTAGTTCAAACTTTCGTCTGAGAATTTTAAAGCTCTCATTCGAGAATTTTAAAACTCTCATCCGATAGTTTTTTTTAAATACAGAGTGGCTATTGGTTCAAACTCTTGGCCTAGAGTTTTATTAATCACTTGGCTGAGAGTTTGAACTCTCACAAAATCTCGACCTAGAGTTTGAGGTTGACTTTTTTTCGCATTTTCATCCACGCATCCTCTTTTGTTTTCACTCCGTTTGTCATACAATTGTTTTCCAACTTCAAGTTTTCACCCATATACAATGAAGGAACTGAATGCCATCATCACTTATTATAACCATCCCTATATAGGAGCCAAAGTAAACCCATCCAATCGAGATACGAAGCCTTTCCAGGTATGCTAAAATGGAGCATCCTACGGCCCGAGCAAAGGGTTTCCTTGAATGATCGTTTCTTGGCTTTATAAGATAATTTATTAGAAAATTCGAAAGAATAAGTGGTTGGTCTATTATTAATGTATTTGAGCCTTGAATATAATGTTTATTGTGTCAGGGAACAAACTTAAAGCTACATACTATTTACAGAAGTTTTTTCCTTTGGAATATAAAATCTTCTTGTAATTATGATCCTATTCATGCTACTGGATGGATAATATTCATGTACAAGATTAACTTTGTTTGACACTTATTAACACACAAGCGCTAAGCACCATACAAGCAATGATCAAGCAATCCTGTCGATCCAGTCTAAACAAAGCTCATGCCACCACCAGTTATTATGCATTAATCAAGAGTCAGTCTCAAGCCAAGAATAATAGAGGTACGATACCATGATGGCCAATCTATCTATAGGTTATATTGGCCACCAGATTAGGGTTTTGAGAAACTAGGTGTTTTCTGAAGTGATTGTGAAGTTGAATGTGTGGTGAGAATATATGTGTGTGTTTTCATCTATGGTTTAAAAAAAAATTCACCTCCATGATTCTTAGTGAAGACTCACACTACCGAACTGCCATGTAGAAATAAGCATAAGATAATACAAAGTAAAGCTATTAAATCACTAGAGCATTATTTTCTTCTTCAACATTGATTTCTCTGGTTAATTATCATAAAATGTAACAACCAAAGTGAATTTAGATTCATACAATACCGGCTCCATTGCATTTGTAAAGGGTTTTAGTTGACCAAAATATTTAATGACCCAACAACTTCTACCTGAGTTCTCTTGCATTTGAACCTGTTTTTCTTTCTTTGCCATATTATGGAATTTTTGTGTCATAGCATAAGCCAGGGTATGCCAAGGTATTTTAATTGTTATGGGGAACAGAGCTCTACACGGGCACCCTATCATCATTTTAACAAGGCCACACGAACACCACCATATTAAATGTCACGCTCGTTGGGAGCGGCATTCAGATCACCAACAACATGGTCTCCACACTCAATGCTAAATGGTAGTAGGGAAACCTTACATTAGATTTGAAGGTTGAAATTCCCGTACAGATAAAACTAGGGAAATTGAAGTTAATGAAGATTATTTTCTGTGTTCCCACGTTAGTGTCAGTGCGAAGAACTATAAGTTGGCATAGGTCCTACCTTTTATTGCTCATATTGATCTGAAATCGTCTACAATTTTTCTAATGCCTTTTCATATTTAAATAAACTCATGCAAATCTGTAATAAATTATGCAAAGATCTTATGTCCTCTCAGCCAAGTTAGAAGCATTTGTGTCAATGCTCCTGCATCTGGTGCATGAGAGACTTAGCCAACGTAGTGTTGCATCTCGTCCCATATACTCTAAGGTTATTCCAACTGGTTTAAATTCAAAGATAGTTGGAGGAAGCACGGTGGCACCTGCACTACATGTAGATGCATAGATTGCATGTTGTGCCACATGGAACATGGGAAGTCACACTCAAACCCTTGTTAGAATTATTTCAAAAGCATAACATATGTAAATCTAAACATCTAATGTCTCGAATTAATGCTACAAAGTTTGGTAGCATTATTATAAAAAATATATAAAATTATGAAATAGATGAATTCATCTATCAATTAATCTAAGTTTCAAAAAGAAAATTACTCGCCCGCCTCGATACGAGGCCAAATAACACCTCCAAGTTTTTGATTTGATGAAATGTCGGTGTTAGGTTTTTTATTGGATGAAAGGGCGGTTTCAATATTTTGTACATCTAAAACTTTATTTAAAAGACTACAACATGTATTGATTTATGTGCAAAGTATTGAAATCGGTGGCAAGCGAATTACAATAGTCCATGCTAGCCCATGACAGGGACTAATAAGAGAAATAATGGTTAATGTTGTATCATATAAGGATCAAAATCGTATATAAAATATACTATCTTTTCATGCCATATATTTCAATGTGGATACCCATTAAAAGTGGAATTATCTTCAAGTTTTCCTATTAACATTTAGAAATTCAATGACTATATTTTAGCACATGTTGGTTCTATGCTCATGAAACAACCTCTACACAACACCTTTTCAAATGAATGCCACTAAATGTACCTTCATCACTTGGATTTATAAAATGCAATTTTGGAATAATGCACCTGTGTAAACCTTAAAATTTGCAGTGCTTGAATGTTCCCCTAACTTCCTTTTACATCACCTACAATCTTTGACCCCAACCACAACTCAAGCCTCCTAAAAGTCTTACTGTAGTGGTGGCACAATCGTTTATGGAAAAGTCCCTATCACCGATCAATTGCATTAGAATTTGCACCACTATGATACTTGAAAATTGGTGAGGACATGGATGCATTCTTCCTATGATATTGATCCCAACATCTCCAAACCCAAATGATGCCTAAAACATTAATGATTACCGACCTGTGGGTCTATATGTGATTATGATTTATGTGAATGTTAATGTAATATCAATTGGTTTAAATGGTTTTGATTAAATGATAATTAATTAATGTCCTACTCCATTAATAATTTAATACTCTACACCTTAATCATATGGAAACTATCAGACACACCTTAGGTGAGACATCCTTCCTCCGAGAAGGTTGAATATTCCAACATACTAGACTACATTTAACTTGTGTTTATTGGCTCAATTTTTCTCACATGTAACATTCATGTGACCATTATTGAAGTCATCACCAATTCATATTAAAACACATAATACAACATAGTGTTCTCCCTCATGGCTATTTGGTACCCTATTAATCAAATTCAAACCTTTCATTGATTGCTTATTGTTGGGTCGTAAAAATACCACATTTTATTCATCTTTCATATACCATTTGTCACCTTATTCCTATTTTATCCTTCCATAAAACCATTAATATCGACCACTTTCATAATACATATGGGTTTATATTATCATTTTCCAAATGATTTGTTTTAAGTATGTTTAAGAGAATTCTTGATTAAATATTATAAATTAATATATATTTCATTTATATCTAAAATATTTGTGTGAGCTTTATAATGTAGGGATATTTGAAGCTTCAGACCAAGGAGTATTCAAAAGCTTCCCTAATGTTTTCTCCATATTTTCAAGATTTGAAAAAGATAATTCAAGCTAATTTCAAGGAGAGGATTATGGAAATATGGAGAGAATATCTCATCCCACATTTGTTGGAGGATTTGAAGGGATAAGTTGAGAGAAAAGTGGGTATGTTGGAGGATTTTGAGGGATAAGTTGAGAGGAAAGTGGATTGTAATTATGATTAGTTATATTGAATTCATGTATAAATAGGAGGGCTCTCTCCTCATTTTGTAAGAGGACTCTCTAGTGTTGTAGAAGTAGAGAATAGTTTATGTCTTTTGAGAGTTAGTCATAGAGTAGATTTTCATTGTTATGTAATGGAGATTATGCTTTAATGCAAATCCTTTTATTCTCTCATGTTAATTTGAGTTTCTTTCTTATGAGTTGTTAGTATAGAATTTTAGTGATTTCTTTCTTATGAATTTATAGTATAGATTTGTCATGAGATCAAATCTATAATTTCAGTCTTTCTTTACCAAGTTTAATTGATGCAATTTCAATTTTTTTGCAATTAGATTTATTTCCTTATAATTTCCTGTTTTCATAAATTAGATTTAATTTCAATTGTAGAATAGGTTGGTATCACTTCGATCCTGCATATATGTTGCTTGCGCTTCTAAGTTTACGATATCTCTGGGTTGACAATTAAATCGTTGGATATATGTCATAATTTGTTTAATATTTTTCACCAACATTTTGGCGCCATTGCCGGGGAGGTGCTAAAAGGGATCAGAGTTTAGATAGGTAGATAGTTCATTTTTTACATTACACAACAAAGGGGAGGGGAGAATTGTAAGACAAGAGGTAAGAACCTCTGCATCCACTATAGTGGGGTGCCCCAAAGCCTTGTTGTTCCTTTGTTCACACAAGAGTGTTTATTTTTCTGCAAAGTGTTTACTCGTCTTGCAAGAGTGTTTTTTCATTTTTTGCAAATGTGAGTTTGTTTTTATGCAAGTTTTCTTTTACAGTTTTGTAGTGTAAAGTTTGGATTGCTTTCATTTTTGGGATAGCCTTTATTTCATAGTAACTTGCTTTTAACTTTGTATTTGTTCATTTTTTTGTTTTGTACTGATTTTTGTGCACTTTTTATTTATGTTTTTGCACTCGTTTTGTACTAATTCATTTTGTACTATTTTTTTGCATTTGTCATGTACTCATTTTTTATTTATTTTTCTCTTCAATAAACTTGATTTTAGGATGAGCATAAGTCTAGATCAACTTTCTCAACTCCTAGCAGAAGCATGGATCTCCTCTTCTCAAGAAAAGGAGATCTTGATAGAAGCTAAAATATTTACTCCTCCTCCTCACACAAACAATGAAGAATTGACATTCGAAGAATCATGCATATCAGATGAGGAACACCTATTCGAACTGGAGATTGAAAGGGAGGAAGAAGGAATCTCGGGTGATCAAAATCATGAAGAATATCCTACAAATGGAAGCTTCATCAAACAATGGTTCCAAGTAAGTATTAGGTTAGATCGATTTTGTTTTCGCTTCTATTTTATTAATTCACATTTTCAACATGTAATTTTTCATATTATTGTATATTCTAGCTTTAGTTTTTCAAAATTAAATGATAATCTTGGTTTACTTTTGTTAGATAGATGGTTACATTGGGAATTTCATTTATGTAAATAATCTTTAATTTTTAATTAAAGTAAAGTAGGTAGGTTTTAGTTTTATTTAAAATTAGCATATAGGATGCTTTGTTTTCATTTGCTTTAATGTTTTTATTTGTTGAATTTTTTATTTCTAATAGTATTAATTACTATTGTTTTTAATTTTGTTAGGAATTAATAAATAGTTTTAATCTTTTAAATCTAGAAAATATTTATGAAATTTTTGATCTCTTTTCATTTTGAATTTTGAATTTTGAATTTTTTCAAGTCATGCTAAGAATAAAAAATGCATTAGGAATTAAGTTTCTTCTAACAATTAGAAAATAAAATAAATAAATTAACAAACAAATAAAAAATAATAAAAAACTATATAGTTCTTTGTTTTAGTTTTAATATGCTTCTTTGTTTGTTTTAGTTTTTTTTTTAAAATAAATCTAAATAAAATAAAAATTTCACCCTTTGAACAACACCTATTTTTTTAAAATTTTGTTAGGAATGAAAAAAATCTAGTTTGCATCAAGGAATACTTAAAAATAAGATTTAAAAAGAATATAAAAAAATTTAAAATTTAAAATAAAAAATATATATAATATTAAATTAACCAAACATGCAACTATAAACATTAAACATTAAACATATATATATATATA
>LPNX010510404.1:45809-130256 GCA_001517045.1 Pseudotsuga menziesii
ATAAATAAATAAAAAGTACTAGGTAACAAATAAAATCATAAAATTAAAAATTACATATGAACTTGGAATCTTCTCAAAATTTTATGATTGTTGCGCTAACTTGTTTGCGCAAGTCACTCAGAAACAGGTTTTGGCAAGAAGGGTTGCTTACTATGCATTACTACTTCCAGGTATAAGAGAATTTTATTTATTCTCTTTAACTTTAGTGAAGCACATAATTTCATGTATTTTCAATTCTCTCACAAGTTTGATGCAGGGAAATGCTAACCTTTTGCAGGTTTAAAGATGAACGAATGGCATGCAGAAGTAATTTCCAGAATCACATAAAATTTTAAGAAAATTTTTTCCATTGAAAGCTTGAAGAAATTGAGTTTCCACTATGTATGTCATGGCATTTTGCTTCCACAAAGAATCCTTTCAGAAACCAATTACGCCATGTCATAATTACTTACCCTTTTTCCTTCCAAGCTTATTCATCATCCATGTTAGAGTCTACTTTTCTACCTCCGCATGTATACCTTTCTGAGTCGCACACATTTTCCTCATTTTCAGTTCATCTTTTTCCTTACAAATAAAACCATTCATCCCCCTTTCCATGACTACATTGATTTGTTATCCTTGTCATAAAAAATGTTTGATCGTGGGATCTTTTATCTATAGTCCTACCACTCATTTTGTATAACTCGTGTTGACTGATGTGGGATTCCTTAAGGCCCACCTTTCAACAAGTCTTGCCCCATCGACCTCAGCACACTATCTGGGATAGAGACTAGAGTTCATTTTTAGTACCTTGAGGATTTCATGCCTTAATGGCAATATCTATTGCTGACAATCATGGGAATACATCAATGTCCCTTGATCGTTAGATCTTGCAAGTGGCTCGACATCAACTCATTTATTTGCACTTCACAATATGTACTTAGGTACCTTGGCACTCATTGACATTAATGGTGAGATTTCCTCGCATTGGTTAACGATATTCATCAATTGTCGATAATCCAATGACTTCTTTCCATGCTTGACATCGACACATTTATTCGCATGGTAAGAATTGTACCATCAAGTTTTGTAGCAGGTGAAGACTATATACTTTGCATGAATCCATCAACAGTTTTACAACATCATACTTCAACCATATGAGAGTAACAGAGTTTTACTTTCATCTCTCATCTTTTACTTCATCCAACCAAGTAGCAGCTCATATCCTTCACTTCACATTCTATGATCCAGCAGCAGTAGTCACATTCCTATTGCATAGTTCATAATTTTTTTGGGGTAAGTGAAGGTATGTTCTTTTCTAATCCTTAATCATGCAATTCCTTGGATGCTAGAAATAAATAAATTTGGAAAATTCCTTCACTACATTCCCTTATGATCCTTTTCATAAACATCTTAAGTTGGGGTGGGGGGGGAGTGTTATTCATTACCATTTACATACTCATCATCTCATTTACCATTAAACAACATGTCTTTACCGAACTATGCTTTGTTACACATTGAATAAAAAACATTTCTATATATTTTGATGGTTCATCATTTCCAATGCATGTATACTTTTAGAATCTTATGTATTGCAGCAAAAATACAAGTAAACGAACGAATGTTGTTAACACAAGAACCAACATTTGTTATATTCATGGTTGTCACACAAGAACCAACCATAAGGAAAATCGCTTCCACTCATGCATTTCAAATCTTGGAATGATTTATTGTTACATACCATCATCATGTAAAGCCCAGCTACAAATCCAAAAGTTTTAAAGAGAATCAATGCATAGTTTCATTAGGACATGCAACAAGTTAAGTTGGGGGGAATATTGGGTCGCAAAATTACCACATTTTATTCATCTTTCATATACCATTTGTCACCTTATTCCTATTTTATCTTTCCATAAAACCATTAATATCGACCACATTCATAATACATATGGGTTTATATTATCATTTTCCGAATTATTTGTTTTAAGTATTTTTAAGAGAATTCTTGATTAAATATTAGAAATTAATATATATTTCATTTATATCTCAAATAATTGTGTGAGCTTTGTAATGTAGGGATATTTTAAGCTTTCAACCAAGGAGTATTCAAAAGCTTCCCGAATGTTTTCTCCATCTTTTCAAGATTTGAAAAAGATAATTCAAGCTAATTTCAAAGAGAGGATTATGGAAATATGGAGAGAACATATCATCCCACATTTGTTAGAGGATTTGAAGGGATACGTTGAGAGAAAAGTGGGTATGTTGGAGGATTTTGAGGGATAAGTTGAGAGAAAAATGAATTGTAATTATGATTAGTTATCTTGAATTCATGTATAAATAGGAGGGCTCTCTCCTCATTTTGTAAGAGGCCTCTCTAGTGGTGTAGAAGTAGAGAATATTTTATGTCTTTTGAGAGTTATTCATAGAGTAGATTTCATTGTTATGTAATGGAGATTATGCTTTAATGTAAATCCTTTTATTCTCTCATGTTAATTTTAGTTTCTTTCTTATGAATTGTTAGTATAGAATTTCAGTTATTTCTTTCTTATAAATTATTAGTATAGAATTTCAGTGATATATTTCTTATGAATTGATAGTATAGATTTTCCATGAGCTCACATCTATAATTTCAGTCTTTCTTTACCAAGTTTAATTTATGCAATTTCATATTCTCTGCAGTTATATTTATTTCCATATAATTTCCTGTTTTCATAAATTAGATTCAATTTCACTTGTCGAATAGGTTAGTATCACTTTGATCCTACATATATGTTGATTGTGCTTCTAAGTTTACGATCTCTCTGGGTTGAAAATTCAATCGTTATATATATGTTATAATTTGTTTAATATTTTTTCACCAACACTTATTTCATAAATTAACCAGCCTTCCATAAAAAAAAGTGTCAAACGTAGGAAATCCTTTGATACCCGTGGAATCCTAGTAATCAAGGAACTAAACTAATTATGCAACCCATTTATGTAAAAGAACTAGCTTGAGTGGTGCTAGGGTGGTGTACATGGCTGATTCAAGATCACAACTCATGAATGATTAGTCCTCTGGCCTCCGAAATTTAAATGGGTTTAATCAAGAACATGGGATCCCACTTGAATGTGGAGCACTCATATTGAAGCTAGTTTAGCATTAGAGCTTCATTTTTTCTTATAAAACAAGGCCATGAGTTTACATTACAACACGCATAATAATTGCAATATTATGATAGAGGAATGAATTTTAAGATCACAAATATCTCTCTTTCATGTGTACCATCCATTTCCCTTAGCCATTCTTATGTTGTTATACCAAAATCCTGTCACCACCATGTGATAAGATCCTTGACTTACATATTTGCCCTTAGTCCTAGTACTTGGAGAGAAAACCATGTTGTTTGTCAATATTTCATGAAAATACTCAACACCGCGCTTTCCCTGTTAACCATGAGCGATACCTTTATCACACCGCATGTATCTTGTTTACCATAAGTGGTTCCACCACTTATAGCCTTTAGTCCATAAGTATTTTTAACCTGAACCGCTCTGTCATAAGAGGCAAAAAGCGGCACCCTAGGTAAAATAGGAAAAAAAGAAGTTTCTTGAGGATTCTAGATCATGACCCTCGTGTCCTCTCTTATCCCTATCATTGTGGGTCAGTTGAGCTCGAGATCCCCTATCATAGGATCTTAGAGGAAACCTCATCCACAAATATCTCAACCATTCCTATCCATTGAGCCTTATAAATACAAGCTCATGTCCATGGTTGAGGGAGAGAACTTTAGAGGTATTGTTATGTTGTTGGATTGACCACTTTTCCTAAGCCATTTGGAAGCATAGAGAGCAAAGTTGGAGCTTATGGGGATGAAGTGTTGATTTCATGGAGATGCACATCAACACTAAGGCTTATTTGGTTGTAAACTTCTCCATTCATCTTAATGCAAAGCTGATTTCCGTCCCACATTACTGTTGTTTTGATTTTGCATGTAAATGTTATTGGATTCCTTAGTCACTGACATGGATAAATAGATTATGTTCTAGTGGCTTTGATGTGTTTGCATGTTTGATCTGATTGGAGGTACACAGGTTCACTATCGAAGTAGCATTCCAGGTATCTACGACATCCAGGGAGGGTCTTCATCCTTTGTCGTTCACTCATTTGTTCTGGATATGAACCATTCAGACCAGAGGAATAGCTTCTGTTCGTAGAAGGTGAAATATTCTTGCTTACAAATCTGGTGACTCCGGTGGGGAATGAATATACGTATTAGTTGATCTGATCTTCTTCAGTTCTTCAACTCTTGTCCAAATCCAGGATCCTTCTCGAACTCTCTTTAGTTAAATCTGCTATCTGACTCAGTGGATTTTGGTTTGAAACTTCCAGATCTATCTAGATTTGAATTATTTTGACCTTTTATGCTCTTTTTTATTCTCAATTTATCAGTTTTTACCTTGATCTGATCTTTTTTTGACTTGATATATCATTCTCCTTGGTGTTTTGGATTTATATAGGGAACCATGCTTATGCAGTTGGAGAGAAGCGGTACCACTGCCTGAACCCAGTTAGCAGCATGCGATGGAATGAGTCCTGTTGGCGAGAAGCGGTGCTGGTCTAGAACCGCTCTGTCGAGACCCCTACAACGCGGTTCTAGGTAGGCATCATTCTAAGACCTCTTTTTTCTCATTTTTTGCAAAAAATTTGAGTTGATTTGCTTTCAACCCTGCACTGTCAAGCTTGTGTGTTAGAATCTGACGCTTGTGGTTTGAAATTTTATGGTTAAAGATTGGTTTGATTGGAAAATTCAAAAGCTAGATTAGGCTTATTGATTGTTCATTCACTTTTGTTCTTGTTGGTTGTGTTTATGAAATGACTTCTTGTTTTTTGAAAAGCTTAGGGTGTTAGTAAGATCTCTTTTCATCTCTATTACATAGAATGAAAGAAAGACATTTGATTAGCATCTAAGTTTGATTTCTTGTTTGCATAGAGAACTTCTTTTTCCTCCTTTAAAAAAGAATTTTTTGACTGAGATTAGGTTACCATTATCGAGCATTAGACATTGGATCTCTGATTGGCCTCACAAGATTTCAGGCTCTTTATGTTCTTTTGTCTCTTATGCATTTAGTACTATCTCATCAAAATAAAAAAATATGGTAGTTTTAAGTCATATTTGCCTATGTTTTAAGAAAAATTGAAAAATAGAGTGCATATGCATGTAGTGTGCTTCGTGTTTTTCTTTTAGGAAAAGATATTCTTCCCCTTCTTATTGCTTTCAGAAAAGAGAAATCAGTTTGGAAAGTGTTGCTTGTTTTTGATTTTGTGTTCAAGATTGTTGTTTGGAAATATTTTTGGTTTTGGAACAAAAGAAAATACCCTCTTTCTCTCCCGTAATTAGGCATACTGAACGGTAAAGTGAAATATTTGCATACACATATCGCATGGTTTTACTTTTTTTGTCAAAACACCATGCATTCACCTAACCGTCCACTTTAAAATTAATGGTAATTATAGGTTAAAATTTACATAGCAATTGGAGTGATAGGTTAGAGATGTGTTCGGGCGTCGTTATTTGTCTGCATTACATCCCGGGACTCGCGTGGTTCTTCCACGTACTGTCGGTATATCGAACGGCCTTTCACGCCCCCTTGAGGTATATAGAAAGGTACTTCACATACTCAATTGTATATCGGAAGGCCCCTTGTGTACGGTTATGCATTAGACAACACTACTACCGATTCGATCTCCCACGTACCTTTAGTATACCGGGAGACCCCACTAGGATACCTTATCCATATGAGAAAATCCCTTTAGCCATCTTTCTTGGAGCCATACATCGAAAACAACATTCAGGGAGATTACTACACATGTACCCTAGAGGTATATCGTGAATGGGACCTTCTTGACAATCCTGGTGAGAGACCTGACTATCTGAAACCCTCCTATCATTTTAAGTGTGCTTGTTTGACCTATAGCCTATGTAGGGAAATTTTTTGGTGTGTTTTCTACTTTTTCAGACCCTAGGTTAGATAGGAACTATACAAACTAGCTGAGTTAAGACAGTCTAGAAGAGTACAGGGCTTGCCACCCGATTTTATTCATGGTTCAGGAGAAAATCAAATGGAAGCTATCGACCAAGGAGCTGATACCACCTCCCAAGTGGGAGATAATGTGGTTGCAGAAAGTGGAGGACCATATTCTTCACACTCACCTCCCTTGGTCCAACAACCTTCTCAGGGAAATACCTCATTCCATTCTCCCATAGAAGGTCATGTTGATGATACTACCTGTCTAGATTATGGTCCCAATGTTCCATTTTGGGATACCTCTATAGGACAGGCCATTGCCTCATTTGGCACCCATTTAAAATCTCCTAGAGAAGTTTCTCCAGATGAAGAAGAACGTAGACAATACCACGCAGCCATTCTCTGTGCTCAGGAGATTGAAAGAAAAATAGATGACATACTGGGCACACCACCATCACGTTCCACAACTGTTCCTGTGGGATACCATTCACTTACCAATTCTATGAGACCCATTGAACTGATTATAGATCGCACAGTAACACCACACAACCCAGGTCAAGCTACCACCCCCACCACCTCCTATGTTATGTCTATTCCCAATCTTCCCAGGTCTTCTGCACCTGGGACCCAACCTTCAATTCCCATTTCGTCGTTACCTTCTAATGCTGGGGGGAAACCCCTCTGGCATGACCTACATTATCTGGAACCGGAATTGTACCTAGTCAAGGATAGACCTCTAATATAGAACCATCTATAGTTTATGTCCCTCCCACCCATACTAGTGTGGTTAATCCTCCATCCAGTTCAGCTCAGCCCTTGGGGGAACAACCTACAACCATTCAATCATATGGAGGTTATGGTTATTAAATGCCTATAGGGAACATTAAGTATCCCCCTAATCCTACAAGAATGCCTTATGCTGGAATTCCATACCCTAGTAATACTTTCACGCCATGGGGGTAGCCTAACTAGTCTTACATGCCAGCTATAAGAGGGATACCTATACATACTGCGGGAGGTGCTGGAGGACCACCTCATGGTGGTCCTCCCCCTGGGGGGCCTAATGGTCCCAAAAGGCCTGGTGGATTTCCTCCTTATGGTTCTAATGGTATTGGTGGTCCTGGGGGGCCTAGTGAATTCCCCCCTAATGGCCCTGGAGGCTCTGGTGGCCCTCCTCCTAGTGGTTATGGAGGCTTTGGAGGTTTACCTCCTAGTGGCCTTGGAGGGTTTGGTGGTCCACCTTGTGGTCGTCCCAGTGGTCCTAGTGGTCCCAATGGTATTGGTGGTATCGAGGGCCCCGGTGGTCCTCCTCTCGGAGGCCCTAGTGGTCCTAATGGTCTTGATCCTGAAAATCAACCCCCTGCGGGTAGGATTTTCGTTAGTTCTTCCTCACAACAACTTGTCTATCAGTCCACTTATGGTCCTACTGGTAATTATATGCCATCTCAATATTACCAGTATGTGCAACCTAATCGACAGTTACCTTTCCTAGCAACTTTGGACTTTCCTGACTTGTCTAAGTTGATTAATGACCCCATTTGACACAATCCCTTGTGGCCTCCCATTCTGGTAAATTTACCATCAGACATCCCAAAGTTCGATGGGAAGCAGGGAGATGATCCGAAAAACCATGTTATGACATTCCATTTGTGGTGTTCTTCAAACTACCTCATGGATGATTCAGTTCAGTTGCAACTTTTTCAGCGAACTTTGACCGGTACAGCCACAAAGTGGTACATTGAACTCCCACAACATTCATTTGTGGATTTTGGCTCATTGGCAATTGTGTTTCTTACACACTTTTAGCTCCCTATCCGTTATGAAATGGATACTGATATCTTAACCTCTCTGTGATAGAATACCTCCACCCACATATCCGATCATATCCATGAGTGGAGAAGGTGAAGAAGGCTTATTAAGGCTCCTATTCTGGATCAGTTATTAGCTGATTGGTTTACCAAATCTTTGTTGCCTCCAGTTGCCCAAGATGTGGCTATGGGCAGTGCTGTTACTGAATAGAAGGCTATTAGTCGAGCCCAGTATCTAGACTTGGTCTATTCCGAGTCTGGAACTCTTTATGACTTGATTCCTCAAGCTCCTTGCCCAAGCACTGATCCTACCAAGCCACCAACATAAGTACCTATTGACGGGATTTTTGGTTCAATCCAGTCCCTGTTAGTAGCAAAACCTGCCAAGCAACCCCATATTTTCACCCCTTCTCCTTCGACTCCTAAGGTTTCCACTGAGGTCAATTCCATTCAAAGTACTCAAACCTCAGGCAACAATAAAAAGAAGGGTAAAAATAAGAATAAAAAAACTGGAAACCAATAGGAGAATCCAAGACCAACCAACAGTGATAATGATAAAGAGAAAAGAAAGTAAAAATATGCATGTTTGCTATGTGGAGGTGACCATTTCTCAAATGAGTGTCCTCGTTAGGATGAAATCTCCCAATTTCTGAAATCAAATCCTGCACCCGCAGTACTCATAGATCATTTTCCCTCTTAGCAACAACTGATAGACCACATGTCTAATCAAGGTAACTCTAGTTCGTCAGAGGAAATTCATATGATGTCTTCAGATACCATTAATCTGAAAACTCAAAGTCAAAATTATGACAAAACCTGAGACAAGAAAGAATACCATTCTTCTTTAGGGAAAGCTCCCTCTACTAGTTCTCTGGAATCCTTGTCTATTGTTCCCCTATCCATCCAGAAGCCTACTCTCAACACGATTTTGCGTCCACCCAAGAGTACTCTTCGGAAGGATGTATTTAACCCTAATGCCCAAGCTTCTCAATTTTATAATGTAGTTGAAGATCTCATTCAGGAACCTTGTGCAATGTCTACCTTAGAAGTACTCCAAATTTGTCCTACACAGCGCAAAAACTTGTTAACAACATTAGGAGCTTTAGACATGGATAATACTAATTTGATTCATTTCAATGTTGAGAACTATAAGTCTAGGTTACCCCATAAACTTTCTTTTCAGATCATTATGAAAGTAGTGGGAAATAAGGTTTTTAGAATGGTATTAGATGAAGGAACTTCGACCTCGGTGTTGTATCTATCTTGTTGGAAAGCTCTCAGCTCTCCCGAGCTTGTAACATCACCTACGACTCTTAAATCCTTTGACAGATGAGGTTTCCAACCCCATGGTCTCATATCAGCCCTAGCAGTTGAGTTTGGGGGAAAAACCATTTCTATTCTAGTAGAAGTGGTAGATGCCTTGTTAGACTACAACCTCCTTCTAGGAAGGAGTTGGTTCTATACCATGACTGCTGTCGCTTCGACAATATTTCGAACAGTCCAATTTCCGCATCTAGGGAGAATTGTTACCATTGACCAGCTTGATTTCTGCATGCTAGATGTTACTATCTCCATGGCTAATAACATCCCCATGCTAGGCCAGTCCTCTCCTCCTTACCAGTCGATTGGGGTAGGCATGTTGAAGGATTCATCTCTTATGGGGATTTTTCCATCCACTCCTCCTAACATGGATACCGCGACAGTCCACATGATCACCTCATTTGATTGTGAGCCTAAGGGTAAACAAGTTGTTGAGTCCACCTCGTTGAGTTCACATGAAGCAATGTATGAAACCATTCAAACCTTTTCTGATGATCACATTGATGATCTTCATCTAGTGGGTTCGAACCCTTACCATTTACCTTACTGGTTAGAACCTTCTCTTCCTATTCTAGATTATCTCTCGGAGAATTTTCCTTTCGATGATTCTATTCTGGAGATCATGAGTATGGATGAGTCCATTTGGGAGGATCACCATCATAGATCCATGTTCCTCCCCAACACCAATTCGGTTAACCATGATTATACATCTCTGTTTCCTACTGATATTGTCAACATACCCCAAAGTCCCATATTGTTGCAAGACATAGATTCTTATGGAAACCTTTGCAACATTACTCAGACAAATCCGATTGACATATCATCCAAGCTTGATACCATCGAGCATGTTCATGTTGGCCAGAACTGCTCGATAGATGAATCTGAAGCATACAAGGCATTTTCAAGGAATCCCATGATATTTTTGCTTGGTCCTATGAAGAGATGTCGGGGATTGACCCATCCATTGTGATCTATGAGATTAAAACCTATCCCATAGCCAAACCTATCAGGAAAAAACTAAGGCAAATCTATCCTCAAAAGGCTGCAGCTATTAAAGATGAGATAGAGAAACTTCTCAAAGCTGGGTTTATTTATCTCGTACCCCTGACGGAATGGGTATCGAACATTGTCCCTGTCAATAAAAAGTAGGGCACTATTAGAGTCTGTATCGACTTTAGGGATTTGAATAAAGCTTGTCCCAAGGACAAATTTCCTACTCTATACACCGATCAAATTATCGACAACTGTGCTGGAAGTGTCATCTCCTCATTTATGGATGGCTTCTCTGGCTATAATCAGATTGAGATATTACCCACCGATTAACACAAGATGACATTCATTTTCCCATGGGGAACCTTTGTATATAAGAAGTTACCTTTTGGCTTGAAAAATGCTGGAGCGACGTTTTAGCATGCGATGTCCTATGTGTTTCACGATATTAAACATATTGTTGAACCGTACCTTGACAACCTTGCCGCTCATTCAGAGCGACATGAGGACCATCCTAGTCATCTTAGAGAGATATTCCTGAGATGCTGTCATTATAATATATGACTCAATCCCCATAAATGTGTTTTCTATGTTGAAATGGGACATCTGCTAGGTTTTGTGGTCTCTAAAGATGGCATATGGATTGATCCCTTGAAAATTGCTGCCAATTTAGCTCTACCAGCCCTGACTAATCTTCTTGAACTCCAAAGTTTGAAAGGGAAGGAAAATTTCCTTCGCCATTTCGTATGCAATTTCACCAAGAAAACGCACGGTTATATGCGTCTCCTCAAGAAGAACACCCCGTTCTTCTGGGATGACCAAGCCCAACTCGCCTTTGATAATCTTAAACATGCTTTGACTCATTCACCCATGATACACCGGATTAGTCAAAGGAATTTCTCCTGTATATTGCTACCTTCGCTACTACCATCGCCATGGTTTTGGTGCAAGAAAATCCCAACGTTTAGGAGCACGTGATTTACTGCGCTAGTAAGAATCTCATGGATCCTAAAACTAGATATTCACACATGGATAAGTTAGCATTGGCCATGGTTATTGCTGTACAAAAATTTTGTCACTACATTTTTCTCCTCACAACCACTGTATTGGCAAACTAGAACCCTATGTATTACATCCTGACTCATCAGGTGCTCGGGGGAAAGTACTCCTGATGGATAGTAATACTTCAGGAGTTTGATCTGGAATTTTACAAAGCCACATCAAAGAAATCCCTGGTCTTTGCCGAGATCATGTGTGATATTCCCTATGATTCGATGGAGTCTGAGCCCAGTGATTCATTTCTAGATGAATTCCTGTTCCTGATTAGCACTTCTAATCCATGGTATGGAGATTTTCTTGTTTATCTCCAAACACAATGATTTCAGCTGCATTTATCCCATGACAATTGCCACCGTATTTGTCACCACGTGAAATACTATCTCATCCTGAATGATACCTTGTATAGACATGGGATTGATTCTATTCTTTGGCGATGCCTCACCCATGAGGAGGCTGAACACGTGTTGAATGATTGCCACTCTGGAGCATGTGGCAGTCATTTATCTGGGATGGCTACAGCCCAAAAAATCCTTCGTGCTAGCTATTTATGGCCTTCCGTCTTCAAAGACTGTCATGATGCTGTTAAGAAATGCCCACATTATCAAGATTTTTATCCCAAAAAGTGCACACATCTTGCTCTGCTACACCCCGTCATTACCGTTGGCCCATTTTCCAAATGGGGGATTGACTTTATGCATTGTAAGCCTACCTCAGCCGGGGGGCATGGTTACATCATTGTAGCCATGGACTATTTCACAAAATGGGCTGAGGCCATGCCTACATATGCATAAGATGATAAGACTGCCACTCTCTTCTTGTTCAATCATATCATAGCTAGATTTGGAGTCCCACAGTCCATCGTTACTAAGCACGGATCACATTTCCGTAATCAAATGATGGAGGAATTGAGTGCCAAGCTAGGTTTTTTCCATGAAAACTCTACGCCATATTATCCACAAGCTAATGGTCAGGTAGAGGCCATTAACAAAGTTCTAAAAACTATGCTTCATCGGATGGTTGGAGATCATAAATCCAACTGGCATCACATTCTTTTCTCTACTCTTTGGGCTTATAGGACTTCGGTGAAAACAACCACTGGTTTCATGCCATTCTAGCTTGTCTATGGACTCGAAGCTGTCTTACCGATTCAATGTTAGATTCCATCTTTACAACTTGTCGTCGAACTTCTCCTAGACACTTTCACAGAGGAAGAGAGATTTTTGTACTTGAATAAACTTGACGAGACCTGGAGAGATGCTGCCTTGGCTAATGAGGCACATAAGAAACGCGCCAAGGCACAATATGATAAATCCGTCCAACCTCGTGCCTTTAACGATGGTGACCTAGTTTGGACTTATGACCAGAGATATGACAAAATACTGAAGGGTAAGTTCGAGTCCATGTGGTACGGACCTTTCATCATTTCTAAGGTTTTAGAGAAAGGAGCCTATGAGCTCGTTGACTATGATGGAATCCCTTTGGCGAAACCTCGCAATGGGTTTTACCTGAAAAGGTACTATGCCTAGGTCTGTCTTGGATGGTATCTTATATATATGTATATTGCTTGACTTTCAGTGTGCTTTTAGTATTTTCAAGATGGTTTTGAGTTGAGTGTCCACGTCTATTTATACCATGTTTTGGTCATGCAAATGGCTTTCTACGACTTTGTTGATGGTACTTTCCACCACACCTTGAATCTTGCCTCAGCTGCTTGGGTCCTCTATTCCTCGACTGAAGATTTGGTCAGTTCAGGACCGCTTTGTATTGGTCCCGCTACCAATAACACTGCCGAGTATCGAGTAGTCATAGGTCTTCTGACTAAAGATGTCTCCCACGATGTTTGCAATCTGGTAGTCTTGATGGACTCACAACTCATGGTTTGTCATCTAAACCATGTCTACACCATTAGAAATCCTATGCTTTTCTGCCTCTTCCAGAGAGTACGCTTGCTAGAAAGATCATTTGAAACCATCACTTATAGGCATATCCATAGGGAACATAATGTAGTTGTTGACTCATTAGCTAATTACATCCTAGATTGGCATATTTCCCATTCATGACATTGAAATAAAACATGGTCCATTGTAAATAAAAATTTAAAGATACATAAAACTCATGTAAAATACATTCACCATTATATATATGAACAAGTTTACAAAAAATAGGTCTCGAGACCTCATCTGAAGCACATAGGATTTCAGGCAAAAATCACAATACAAAATCCTGAAGCTGTCAGCTTTCAGTAGATATCTCATACAGACAATGTCTATTGATGCTCATGGTAGCACATCACTACTCGGGCTACCCTATGTAGCAGCCTACTAAATCGACCCGGTACTCCCACTGTAGATCTCTGATACCTCAGAGGGAGGTCATCAATGGAAGCATCTGGGATGTCTAAGGTCAACCTCTCCAGGTTTTCCTCTAACTCCTTGATGATATCATCACCCTGCAGTACAAAGCGGGCCCCAGCTCGTCTATGCAATGGAGAATATCCCCCAGGTCGTGCTGCTCCAACATCTGCATGAAAATATCCAGGTCTCGTTACTTAACATAAAAAGTATAAAACATAAAAAAAGTAAAAAAATTTCATCCATTTTAGGGTTTCTTGCTTCTTACCGATGTCACCCCATTATCCTCCAGGTGGGAGCGGTAGGTCAGGATCTTCGCTGAAGTTTGTGCTTGCATAAGCATAATCCTCCACCATGAGGATATGATCTCAGAGCCATCTAAAGAATGGGTCACCGAAATTCACCTTCCTCCTACTCACTCCAGTATGAGCCATAATCTGGACCCACCTCAGCATACGGGGGTCCCGCACTCTCAGCTCTGTGAAGACCACCTGAGGTCTCATCTGTGGTACCCGCTCGAAGAAGAAGCAGGCTAGAATGGAACCAAAGCCAAACTGCTTTAGTTCTCCCTGTCGACACTTAGTCATCTGATCTTTGAATATCAAAAGCATGGCTTCTGCCTAGTTGAATACCATAGGTGCCATGGCCTTATGGCATATAACATGTGTGCCCTAGAAGCCTGGTGCACACCCTGACTCCCGGCCACTCTCTGCATAGTAAATAGGATAGTCCATAGAGGCTCGTCCGTCATTGCTCTGATGGGGATTTTCTTCCTCGATGTCCTCATCCCTGGGGCACAGTGACAGTCTATCAACTCTCACATGGTAGTATCCCCTCCCCGAGAACCTGTCTGCGAGATGGGGGAACCCTGTCTTGAGAGACTAGTCAAGAAGTAGATGTCCTCTACCTATACTATTAGAATATGGGCCCCAAACTTGAAGTACTGCTGCTCTGGATTCCACATCCAAGGTATGTGCTCTAGCAACCACTCATGTGATACCATGCTTGGGGTCCGAAAGAATTTCAGGATCCCACAGTCTCCTAATGTGGCTATACAACCCGTATTCCTTTCAGTGAAAGCGTCATCATTGTCATGTTGTCTTTCTTTCCATATCACCATGATTGAGTAACAAAGACCTACCAAAAACAATCATAGCACATATTATAATCATCTTTAATCATTTAAATTCAAAATAATGATTTATTTTTGTTTGCGCTACCATTTTTAAATCTCCACGGTTGGCACTGCCTGTGCACCATTGGATACAGCCAGTGGCACCGCCTGTCAGCCTTGTTTTAGGCATGATTCTTGTAAGGTACCACATATCCCGCAAGGGGTAGGCACAGTGCCCATTTCCATGGTTTTAGGGCTTGCCATACAAGCCCAAAACCCCATCAAAACTCAAAATAAATACTATGAAAAGAAAGAGTAGGGTTTTAACTATTACCTGGAACTGACGGTGTCCAAATCGAACAGTGGGAACTCCCGGTATAAACAACTAAAGATATGGTTAGGAAAGTGCTCCAAATGCTCTCCACTATGGGTAAATAGTAAAATGATTTGATGTTTTACTATTTACATGACTTATATATGCATTTTTTGGGTTTGACATGCTATAGTTTTGATTTAAAATCGCCTTTTATTCGAAACTTATTAGTCATAATCCCATAATGTTAATTATGAGCACATTTCACACTTGTTTTTTGAGTCGATTGCAGGATAGAAGAACCATAGCAACAAGCTTTGGGAGTTTGTTGATGAATTTTTCGTATTTCCATAAAACGGAAAAATTTGATGAGCATTTGTTGTGACACTTTGGTCACGCTCTTGAAAGCTAGTATCAAAGGTCCGAGTCTGTTTCTGATTCTTTCCAGGCTCGTAAAAAATCGACATTGTGTAAAGAAACTTCATGGAGTCTTCTTTCACCTCTTTTCAGGCTCCTTAAACATGAAAATATTGTCGAGTCTGTTTTTGATTCTTTCCAGGCTCGTAAAAATTGACATTGTGTAAAGAAACCTCATGGAGTCCTCTTTAAATTATTTTTAGGCTCCCTAAATATGAAAATATTGTCGAGCGATATTGTCTTCTTCATGCTCGTTAAAGAATTTGAAGGGTCGTCTCTCCGAAGGTAGGTTATCTCTTTTTTGGTTCGGATAGACTATTTACGAAAAAGGAACACTCCAGCCGATCATGACTGGAAGATTTCTCTAAGGTATGATTTTACACTTTTTCAGGCCTTAGGGACTAAATCATACAAAAAAGGACCCCTTTTGGAGTCTTCTTCCGTAATCATTTAGACTCTCTAAACATGAACGATATCGAGTTTTCTTTCATTGGACTTGTTAAATTAAACACTGAGAGACCTGTTTTTGGGAATGAACCCCTCCTCTCTCAAGTTCATAAGAAATACGAGTTTGGACTTGTCTTTAGACAAGCTATATCGAGTGTTTGTTACCCTTTTTGAACTCGTAAAACCAAAAAGAGGCACTCATCGATCATGATGGGGAAAATGGGAAGGGAATCATTTTGAAATAAATGGTAGTAGTTTGTTGTTACCTTTGAACATGGCACTTGTCTGCATATCTGTTAGTCAATTGGGTATTCAGTTGATCTCCATGACAATCCACTTTCATGAGTCATGCCATTCCTTTGAATCTTTCAAAAGAATGCATTGTCCACTATCGCATTGTGTATTTGTCCCGTTTAGTCATGCTGCCAAGCCTTTTTTTTTGCCGCTCGATGTTCAAAGGGAATTTGAAGAAGTTTTTCCTCTGCAGTCAAAATAGTCGCTGTGTCGGTACTTTTGAGTCAGTCCTATGGTTACTACATTCACATCATTCCATAACTATGTTTCAAGTTTTGTGTCGTCGATGTGGGACTCATCATGGCCCTCCTTTGACGAGACTATGCCCATCAACATCAGCTCATCATTTGGGAAATAGTATTAGAAACAAAAACTTAGTACCTTGAGATCTGTATACCTTAATGACAGATTCTCTTTCTCTCAACATAGGTTCACATCATTGACCTTTGATCGATAGAATCGACCGGGTGTTCAACATCAGGACATTTATTCACAATCAATAGATTGTACTAGGGTACCTTGGGAATCATTGACATCAGTAGTGATCTCCCTCGCACTTGTTAACGGTTCACATCATTGATTGGTAATCAAGTGGTTTCTACCATGTTCGACTTCAGATCATTGTAATCACATGGATAGAATCATACTTTGTTGAAGACGAGATGAAGACCCTGGGTATGTGTTTAAAGCATTCATTGATTTTCCCCAGGTTGCGATGGAGTTTTGTATATCTAGCATGGATCCACATTTGTATGGTTGTGGCTATGCTCAAATTTGCATCTGAATGACATAGATATACATTGTATGTCTGCTAGCTATGTCCAAGTTTGATTCCTCTATCACATGGATCTATGCTATATTCTAGTAGCCATGCTTGTTTATTCCTCCCATGGATCTGCCTTGTATTGGTTTGCAGCCATGAGTTGGTTACTTGTGTCTATGAGTAAAAAATATTGATGTACTACAGATGCCTACTTGATGACATGCTTTGATTGAGCTGACATTTTCACCTTGTAGCGACGACTTGTTCTCTCAAAGCTCTTGTTTATCGTATCCCTCTAAGGCTCATGCTTTGGGGGGCATCCTGTTATACCAAAATCCTATCACCACCATGTGATAAGATCCTTGAATTACATATTTGCCCTTAATCCCAGCACTTGGAGAGAAAACCCATGTTGTTTGTCAATCTTTCATGAAAATACTCAGCACTGCGCTTTCCATGTTAACCATGAGCGGTACCTTGCTCGTACCGCCTATATCTTATTTACCATAATTGGTGCCATCGTTTATAGCCTTTAGTCCATAAGCGTTTTTAACTTGAACTGCTCTATCATAAGAGGAAAAAAGCGGTACCCTGGATAAAATGGGAAAAAGAGAAGTTTCTCGAGGCTTCTAGATCATGAGCCTTGTGTCCTCCCTTATCCCTATAATTGTGGGTTAGTTGAGCTTGAGATCCCCCATCATAGGATGTTAGAGGCCACCTCATCCACAAATCTCTCAACCATTCCTATCCATTGAGCCTTATAAATACCAGCTCATGTCCATGGTTGAGGGAGAGAACTTTAGAGGTATTGTTATGCTGTTGGATTGACCACTTGGCCCAAGCCATTTGGGAGCATAGAGAGCAAAGTTGGAGCTTATGGGGATGAAGTGTTGGTTTCATGGAGATGCACGTCAACACTAAGGATTAATTGGTTGTAAAATTCTCCATTCATCTTAATGCAAAGCTGATTTCTGTCCCACATTACTGTTGTTTTGATTTCGCATGTAAATGTTGTTGGATTCCTTAGTCACTGACATGGATAAATAGATTATGTTCTAGTAGCTTTTATGTGTTTGCATGTTTGATCTGATTGCAGGTACACAGGTTCACTATCGAAGCAACATTCCAAGTATCTACGACATCCAGGGAGGGTCTTCATCTTTTGTCGTTCACTCATTTGTTCTGGATCTGAACCATTCAGATCAGAGGAACAACTTCTGTCCACAGAAGGTGAAATATTCTTGCTTACAATGTTGTTTCACCAAAGAACTAAGGTTTCATCATACATAGTTAGAGAGAGCATTCAAGGAGAAAAATGACCCATCCCATGGAAATTTTGGATTCGACATGCATCCGTTCACTCTTATTAAGGTGCTATTATATATATTTTCTTTTCCATTGAATTATAACATGAATATTGTTGATTCCAGTCATTTCTTTGCATTTTGAACAATATTCTTATGGTTTATACCACAATTTGGCCTGACTAGCAGGGTTTCCATTGGCTAAGTAACCACGAACTAGGGGCATCTAATCCGTCAAAATCACCTGAGGATCAAGCCCGACCTGGACCGCACCAACCCTTAACATGGTTGGATTTTTTGGTATTCAATGGGATTAGAACCTACAACCTTTATCTTAGGGGGGCGTCTTAACCATACCCTGCAACCAACTATTCTACATATCACGAATATCCACATGTTAATATAGGAGCATAATCCATATTTGTTTGAATGCAAACCTTCACTTGTGTAAATATGGTATGGAAACATAAATTACTATGTTGATACTTGAGGTAAAGTCACCGAATGAGTTCTCCAATATGTTTATCAACATGATCTGGGAGTTCCATCTTATAGAATTGAAAGCATCACATAATTAAATTTACAATAGGTAAATGGCCCATTTTACCCAACAAAGGTTGTTTCTTATCACATTTGGCTACCCAATTTTTAACTAGGATAACTATTTTCCAAGAAGATAGAGACACTCTTCAGTTGTAACCATGGTGGTTATGTTGGATCTCCTTGCTTATATAAGTAGGGGAATTTCTTGTTTTGATTAGTTGGCATGCACATCCAAATTGCTTTTTAATGTGAGTCTAGATCAATGAAAAGGAGGTCAAGGAAAAGGTGGATACCACCAAGGTAAACCATTTGAAAAAATTAATAAGTAATGCATAAAAATATTTGATTTCATGGATTGTCACATCATGCTAAATTGAACCTTGTTATGGAGGAAGAAACCCTAGATAGAAAAGTAAGGATTTTGAGTCTGATTTTGATTCAATTTCATAACTTGAAATGGGCTTAGGATTAGTAAAGGTTTTGATGGATCCTAGTATGATATATCAAGAGAAAATGATGGTCTTATTATTATAAGAAAGAAAGAGTTATTGAATATTCATAATGAGCATTCTATGATAAGGAATGAAAATGAAGAGGACCCCTCAAAACGTGGTTGTGTAGTTGATGAGGTTTCATTGAAATGGGTAGTTGTTACTCACCACTGGACTTGATAAGAGGTTGTAGTTTTTCAATATTGATGGGAAAATCCATTTCCATTTAGTTTATTCTATTTTAATTCCATTTTTTAACAATTTTGTATAACATTTTAGCCTACATTTGTGGAGTTAGCCATAAACCAAAACAAGTGAAATTATAGATTTTGCATTTTCATACTTGTTTGATGGATCCCCTTGATTTTTGTTTGTGATGATTACAACTTGGGTGATGGATATTGTGTCTAATGAAGGATTCCATCACCATTTACCTTGTCCTCCCTCCTCGACTAGGAAAACCAACTTTTTCACTATATCCAAACTTAAACCCACAATTATCAAAGTACCTACATTTCCATTTATTACATTGCCCTTGATTTGTGGTTGTGATGATGAAATCTTGGGCGATGGATTTTACATCTAAGGAAAGAGTCCATCATATTTTATTGGCCTCCCTCCCCAAATATTCCAACCAAAATTTTCACCAGATCGAAACTTAAACCCCCATCAAAGTACCTACTATGCCATTTAAATGATTATACATTCCAAGTTGATATCTAGCTACATCATGATTAGTTTGTGATTGTTTTCATTTTGATACACTCATTATCATATTGATTGCCTACAATTATCTTTCCATGCATCTAAATATCCTAGCCATTCCTCATTCGAAAATATTTCCTCACCTTCATAGCCACCACTCATGGATTGAACCATTGACCCAAAAGGATTTTACTAATATTCACTTAAAATGATTACCTATTATTTGAATTGAAACAATATTCTGAAATTTAATAATAAATGATGAATTCTCATCGGTCATCATTGTAATAAAAAACTAGAGGGCTCATGCTTAAGATTCACCAATATTTGTGAATTAATTTATAGAGCTACACTGTTAATAATTGTAATACCCCCCATTTCAAACCTTAGAATGTATTGGATTTATATGTGAATATTGTATATATGTGTTGTATGATTCCTAGTGTAGAGATCAAGGACATGGCCCCACTAGTCAATTCTCTATTAAAAAAAAAGGCATGCATTTATATTTGATATCCATGTGCTAGTAAGACATGGAAAATTGTATATGCATGTAAGTATTTTTATTACAAATAAAAATACCAAGAGCTAGCTATGGAAGCAACTAAAATGAGGGGGATATGTGTATCCACTAGGGAGAGTCGAGGGGGTTATGGGATTGAACCCCGTGTTTCCAAATGTCATCTTGAGAACCCTTGTTGTCTCCCTTATTGGTATTTAATTTTTCTATAGGAGGATAGCTGAGAAATCGGCTCATGAATTTAATGGAGAATGGGAAAACTTAGAAACTGGTATGGTTGAGTATGGTATTAGTTTACTTGACCTAGAATTCAATCTCCATCATGGGAATTCAATATCCATCATTCCCATTCCAATGTGGAACCACCAGACATCAAATTCTAAGCATGCTTTTGCTTTCCCAACTGTTGAGCCGCGAAATACCACATTTTCTTCATCTTTTATATACCATTTGACACCTTATTCCTATTTTATCTTTCCATAAAACCATTAATATTCACCACTTTCATGATAAATATTAGTTTATATTATCATTTTACAAATCATTTATTTTTCAGTATTTTGAGTGAATTTGTGGTTAATTATTGAGAAAAATAACATATTTTCATTATACTTTAAAGTTGGATGAGTTTGGTGAAGCTTACACGTGTATTTGAATACTTTAACAAGTTCAAAAGTGACCACATAGACTGAAATTCGAATTTCATCCTCAAGATGTGGGCCAATTTCAAGGAGAAGATCATGGAAATGTGGAGAGAATATCTCATCCAATATTTGTTGAGGATTTGAAGGGATGAGTTGTAGATTTATTTAGGATTTTGAGGGATAAGTTGATAGAATAGTGGATCTGTAATTATGATCAGTTATCTTGAATTCATGTATAAATAGGAGGGCTCTCTCCTCATTTTGGTTAGAGGTCTCTCTAGTGGTTTGGTAGTAGAGAACTGGTTCATCTTTTTAAATAGTCATGGATTTGATCCTATTGTAATAGATTTCCTATTTTAGAATAGATATTTTGATCTCTTCATATTTTGATGTCTTGTTTATGAATTAGTTGTGTTGATTTTATGTGAGCTCACAAGTTAAATGTTGATTGCTTTATATTAGTGTATTTCATGCAATTTCATGCTTTAGATTTATTTTCATGTCATTTCCTATTTTCATAACTTAAATTCAATTTCAGTTGTAGAATAAGTTAGTAATACTATTCCCCTGCATATATTTGTATGTACCTCACAATTTTACGCTCTCTCCGGGTTGACAATTAAATCGTTGGATATATGTTATAATTTGTTTAATATTCGCACCAAAACCAATAGTGAAAATTGTAGAAACCGCAACTTGGAAAGAAGTCATGTTTTAGAGTGTAAAAAATGCCCAGAATTTGATGTGAGTAGCAAAATCTAGTAGGGCATCCATAGATATAAACCATGGGGCGAATTTTGGAGTGAAAGAGGGTGAAAAATACATAGGAATACCTATACTTATAGGATTGGAAGTTGAATTTTGTGATTGACAATCACATGGCCAAATTGGGGAAAAATCCAAGAGCGGATTCCAGTGGGAGAGAGTTCAGAGGTTGGAATGTCTTGATAAACCCACTGAAGGAAATAGTATCTAAGTATTTAGCATCTTGGGCCTTTATATACCCACCCTAAAGAGAACTAGAGGGAATGGGCACCTGAGGGACTATGTATCGGAGAAGGGGACCTTCCTTGTGTTGGGTGTGGTAGGCAATGTAGGTGCCAAGGTTGGCTAAGTTCAATTGAGATGCATGTAGCTCTATGGTTGATCTCACTAACCTAGCATTCTCATTCCCAATCTCCTTACATTCTTGACAAACTCAAATGTGTGTTGGCTTAGCATGAGTAATTTTTTTTATGGATGTGACAAAGCCTGAGTAGTTCCTCCTTAGTGGATACATAGCCCAGCTCAGGATTGGTCTCTCAACTAAAATAATATAGGCTAGACAGAGACCAATGGTTGGGTGGAACGTTGCTCTTCCATAACCTGTTTCTCGGTCAATTACAATTAAAAGATAAGTGTTTCTATTTCATTAGATTATGCTTAAATTTACATGTTATGAATGACTACTAATTGTGTTTAATTGAATGAACGTACACAACATAAATTGTTCAATTAGATGCCTGTAAATAGCATGAAAATGATTTTATTGTTGTGCATGGTTTTATTGCTATGCATGTGATGAACATGCTAGTACTTGCATACTATGTGTGTGAATTAATAAGGTTTAATTCCAATGTTAATGCTTAATATGAATTTGCACATGCATTTAGATGTTAAAAGTTTTGTAATATGGTCGTGGGGGTGAAATTTAGCACCCAACATCAATCATTGTTGAGCGAAATATGTGATAGTAATTTTGACATAAATTATCAATCCAAGAAGAGCGTAAACTTAGAGGCGCAAGAAAAATATATGCAGGATCAGAGTGACACTAACCTATTCTAATGCTTAAAAAGGAAACACACATGTTACTAAAATCTAAGAAAACATGCGACTAATCTAAGGAAACAGACATACAATTGAAATTGAACCTAGTTTACGAAAGCTAGAAATTGCATGAAAGTAAATTTAGATCTATGAGAGCATAAAGTTGCATAAAATGAAATTAACTAAGAAAACATGAAATCCATTAACAATTCAAAATGTCAAATCTATTATGGAGAAATTAAAATATTCTAAAACATCAATCCTATTACAAAATGATATTATCCATGACCAACTCTCAAAAGACTTTACATAAATTATTTCTCTACTTCCACACCACTAAAGAGGCCTCCCCACTAAATAAGAAGAGAACCCTCTTATTTATACATGAATGTTTTGAATAAGACGATAAGCAACTCATAATTACATATCCAATTTTCTCTCAACCTATCCCTTCAAATCCTCCTTAATATATTGGATAAGATATTCTATCTCCATGATCTTCTCCTTTGAATATGCTTGAATGATTATCCCAAATCTTATTCCAATATTCAAAGCTTAAATATGAAATTCGAATTTGAGGATAGATGGCAATTTTTGACTTTGTTAAAATGTTCAAATATGCATGAAAACATCATAAAAATCATCCAACTTTGAGATATAATGAAAATATGTTAATTTTCTTAATATTTAATCATAAATTCTCTTAAAATACTTAAAAAAAAAAAAAATGGAAAATAACAAGGTAACCCATATTTATTTATGGAAATGGCATAAGGAATGGTTAATGGAGTGATGTATAGGGATGAGTGTGAGGAATAGTGAAGGGAAAATAGGATGAAAATATGACATTTGGGTGACTAAACATCCCCCCCAACTGAACTTGTTGCATGTCCTCATGCAACTGTGAATAAAATTCTTAACTTTGGATTTGCATGATAATATTTTTAACAATAAATCATTCCATGATGTGAAATACATAAGTAGCAGCTGATTTTACTTACTGTTGGTTCTTGTGTGACAACCATGATAAATGTTGGTTCTTGTGTCAACAACATCCATTTCTTTTACTTGTTTTCTTATGGTTGGTTCTTGTGTGACAACCATGAATATGACAAACATTGGCTCTTGTGTTAACAACATTCATTAATTTTTATGGCTGCAATACATAAGATTTGAAAGTATACATACAATGGAAATGAGAAACCATCAATGTACATTTGCTTTATGTTTATGAATCATGCCAAAACCAGATCAAATTGTAACAAAGTGTAATTTGGAAGAGACATGTTGGTCAATAGTAAATGAGATGATGGTATGTGTAAATGGTAATGAATACACAACCCCTCCCAACTAAAGATGTGTTAAGTTTTTGAAAATGAGTAAGGGACTGTAACATGGTGAGGGAATTTTCCAATTTCATTCATTTTCTAGCTTTTAAGGATTTACACAGTTAAAGATTAGAAAACGACATACCTCCACTTACCCAAAAATTTGATGAACTGTGCAATCAGGATGTGACTGGTGCTTCTCCTAGATCATGGGCTGTGAAGTGAAGGAATCTAAACTGCTGCTTGGTTGTATGAGTTAAAAGTTGAAAGTGGAACTGTGGTACTCTGATATGGTTGGAAGTATATTGCTGCAAAACTGTTGATGGAGTCATGAAAAGTATATAGTCTTCACCTGCTACAAAATCCAATGGTACAATTGTTACCATGCGAATAAATGCGTCGATGTCGAGCATGGAAAGAAGTCATTGGATTACTATCCATTGAGGGATGTCATTAAGAAATGTGAAGCAAACTCACCATTGATGACAAAGAGTGCCATGGTACCCAAGTGCATCTTGCAAAGTGTGAATAGATGCGTTGATGTCGAGCCACTTGCAAGATCTATAGATCAAGGGACATTGATGTATTCCCATGATTGTTAGAGAGAGAAATTGCCCTTAAGGAATGAAATCCTCAAGGTACTCAAAATGAACTCTAGTCTCTATTCCAGATAAGGTGCTGAGGTCGATGGGGAAAGACTTGTTGAAAGGTGGGCCTTAAGGAATCCCACATCAGTCAATGCGACTTGTACAAAATGATTGGTAGGACTATAGATGAACAGATCTCATGGTCAAACAATTTTTATGGCAAGGGAAATAAGGCAATGTAGTCATGGAAAGGGAGTTGAATGGTTGTATTGATAAAGAAAAATATGAGCTGAAGATGGAGAGAAATGTATATGACTTAGAAAAGTAGATATGCGGGAAGTAATGATGTGTAAGGAAATGAAATAGTAGAATCCAACATGGATGACTAATGAGCTTTGAAGGAGAAGGGTAAATAATCATGTCATGACACAAATGGTTTCTAAAAGATTGTTGTGTAGCGGCATATGCCATGACATGTATGATGAGAAATTAAGCTCCTCCAAGCTTTCAATGAGGCATGTTTTTTTGAAAATATTTTGTGATTCTTGAAAATCACTTTGGCATGGAACACGAGCATCTCTTCGAACCTAAAAGATGTTAGTACTAATCCTGCAATCAAACTTGTGAGATCATCGTAAAATGCATAAATAAGTACAAATGCAATTAAATCAAAACTAAAAAATAAAGTGCATTTTACCTGTTGTCGTGGTGATATTGACTCATTTTCTTTAAGATATGTGACTTTAAAAACCATCTTAGCATAAAAACAAAAAAAATGATTTAATGTTTCAGGAAGTGCAAGATCCATTTGCATTTTTTTTTATAAATTTGTTGATTTTTATGATTTTTTTAATTAATCGTTCTATATATATATATATATATATATATATATATATATATATAAACTATCTAAAATAAAATAATACAATTATGCTAATGTACTAAAAAGAAATTGAAAACAAAACCCAATCCCCTACAAAAGACCATCTATGAAGAGTAGAGAATGCAAATCAGTTGATGAACATGATGTTGAGAGCATTCTTGGCCCACATGAAGCATGGAAAACCCCTAGTTGCATAGAAAATACAAGGAAGGCTGAGAAAAGTAGGTGATCTTTCAGCTAAAAGAGAAATTAAAGATATGTCAACAAATACAATTATCATTCTTTTAGTAAACAATGGACTTGAGGTATTTATTAAAAATATCTTCAATATGAGTAGCATTTGGCACATAAATATGATATGAGACAACAACACGAAATAGAGACATAAATGTGATTTTGGGATCTCAATATAGCATATTACCATGGAAAACTAAACTTCATGTCTTTAACTAGCAGTACTGAACCGCGTCTTTATTTTATGCTGTTAATATTCATCATGGCGAAATCAGATAGAACCTCTATAAAATGTTTGGATGATAGTAAATTTAATGCATGCCATACCTGTACAATTTATTGCATGTATTGTGCATTTGTGGGCAGAGATACAATAGTATTTGCAGGAGGTAGCAACACATATGAAAAAAAAATAGGGTTAGTTGTCTTGTATGAGTACTTAACGAGACCATTCTATGCATTCAGTTCCAGTCCCACTATAGTTATTCATCTCATATCATGAAACAATAATTATTAAAATAGTCTAACAATAGACCAGATTTTGCAGAAGGAAGAAATTGTGTTAAGATGATCAGAGAGTTCCCATGCAAACATCTCACAGAGAGACTCATAATGAAAATTCGTTATTGTTGGAATTGGATCCTAATAGCAACGCCTAGAAGGATGAGAATCTTGAGATCTCAGGATATCTCCCTCTTTATCGAAATTTGGATCAAAGCCAAAGTTACCAGGCACAGTATTGACATCCTGAGTAAACTTAATATTGATCTTCTTGTTTTAGTCTATCGTGTACATGCTCCACCTATAGTTGAGCTATCCAATTAATTTGATGCAAGTCTAAAGGTTGGAATACAATATACTTGTCATCTTGATTCATAACTCCATCCTGAATTAGTGTCTCAATGAAATATTTTTAGGTATCAAGTACTCTAGCTTGTTTGTTTCCCGATTCCATTCATAGAGAATTTCCTACGATTTTCTCCCTTATATTTTATGCTGAGTGATCCCTCCTTCCTTGCTTTCTTGCAAATTTTTTAGGTGAATACCATTGAGCAATTTTGTCTTTCCGGTATCAACATGACCAAGAATACAACAGATAGGTGAGCGTAAATCATCTAAACTCCCTTTTTTACATTGCCTCTTCCTTCCTTACGCCAAAAATGTGTTGTACATGAATTATCATGCTCTCATTTTGATGGTGGTGGAATGGTGGCCAGCTCAAACAATGGCCAAAATGAAATAACAAACCAGCTGGAATACAACTACTTCCTAGGATGGCAGTGGTAGCATGCTCCTCATGCCCATGAATTAAGGATCGATCACATAAAAGTGATGGATACGTGGTACTTAGAATAATTTATAAGGGAAGCAAGTAAGTAAAAGATGAAAGGAGGATAGTGAATTTTGACTGACAAAGAAGACCCATCACCACTAGATGAGAAGAGAATAACACATCATAGGAGATACCCGAGAGAAGAGAGTTCTGCAATTGGGGTTATTGGGGGTTATAAAAGTCCTCTCCTCACTAATTCACATTCTATTGAATTAGGTATACATTAAACCTCTGAGTCGATGCACGAGATAGAACATATCCATTCTTCTATAGGGACACCTTCTCAAAACCCCCAAAAGTATTATCAAGCTTTACTAATTCAACGTATTTCATTGTATTTCATTAGAGTACCTAGCACACTGACTTGAATTCCTGAAATCTTTATACACAAGCAATGGTGCCGTGGAAGGAACCTGAGAGAAGAAACCATACCAGTCAGTCTTAAGTCTAATAATGACAGTTTATGAAGAAAATAATACTGATGACATTCACTAGCCAGTGTTCCCGTCCACCTCTAAGTGTTACTTACCTAATATGAACGTTTATTTAATGGCCATAATGATGGTCTCGACTCAGAGGTTGAAATGGTTCAAAATCAGTCTAGTTTCTACAATTCTCCACAACATTAGAAAGATTCTAAATAATTTTTTTTAGGGTTTTTCAACATGGTTATTTAGCAATAACATGCTTGTTACTCTGATCTTCAGGATTCCTTCCAACTGAGTACTTTTCAATTTCTTTCTTGTTCTAGCAAATGGGATACTAAAACTATCGACTATGATTCCTGCATCTAGTGCATAGATATCTGGACATTACTGAAAAACGACCTTGGATAGGGAGAGAGCCACGAAACTTTCGGGATAACATTAAATAATTTCGGGTTGATTGTCCATAGTTTGTTTTGTGTTGGTTAATAGTAGCACGCATAATTATCTTCCTAATCTCGTTCTCCCATAAATAAAGCTTGTTGTCATTCTTCTTGGATTATTTGCATGGCAACGTGGGTCTATAGATGGCTATAATGTAGAGTATCTTTTCAAGTCAGACAACAACAAAATTGCTACTAGTTCCTGAAAAGACAAAAGGGAATATTATGGTATAATAAGCCAAATACCACCATAAGGTAGTCATAAAAACATTTCTAGTAACGACCTTAGAATAATTATCTTGCAGGAGTATGTGAATTTAATCAACGACCTATTTTGAGCTTATATTATAAATCATTAGGGTTGGTGGAACCAAAATCTTTTAAGGAAAGAGATATCAGGAAGCTCAATTCAGAAAGAGAAAACAATGGGATTTGGCCAATGATGGTGGCTTAAAGTGAGTGCGCAAATTTTGGGAGCATCTTAGAAAGACTCACATTGATCCTCCTAATTAAGGAACACAATGTTAAGTGACATGGCTAAGCCAACCCTACTATCAATGGTACATAGGATGAAATGATGTCGAGGATGAAGGTGAAAGCAAATATTGGTGCAACTAAGAGGGAATCAGCCAGAGTAGATATAGGAAAGGAAGATGTAGGTGTAGTTCCCACGAATAGATATGGATATAAGCCAACTCCTGAGTTAGATGGAGAGCCAGATAAAGGAGAACCAGATAAAGGAGAACCATAAATTTACATTGATCAAGAAAAGGCAATCCAGGGCAATTTAGGTTGATTCGATTCCGTATCCAAGAGTGTACTAACAACATTTTTTCTAGTGCCATATTCAATGGAGAGTGAAATTCATGGAAGGACAAATGCACACAAAATCATTTTATTTTGTTTACGTTATTTGTTGTTGTTGTTGNTTCCAATGTAACCATCTACATAACAAAAGTAAAATTTTGTTCACATTAAATTTTGTAGATTGAAATATAAAATATAAAGGAATGTGTGAAATTATCTGCTGTAGAAAATGTGTTTTAACAAAATAGAAATAAAAACAAAACTGATCTAACTTGGTACTTACTTGGAACCATTGTTCAATGAAACTTTTATAGGCGTGATTTAATTCCTGATTTTGATCGATTGAAATCCCTTCTTCATATTCCTTGATCTCCTTCTCGCATGATTGTTCCTCATCTGGTGTATAGAACTCTTCAAATGTCAATTCTTATTTTTCTTCTGGAGGAGTTGTTAAACTTTTAAATGTGGTCAAAATGTGCTCTTCTTGTGAAGAAGAGGTCCCAACTATTGCTAATATTTGAGTGAGTTTTTCCAAAGTTACAGTCATTCTTACATCATCTTACTAGTGTTCAAATCAAATGCTACAAATGAAAAATTGGTACAAGATAGTACATAAGCAGTACGAAACGAAATAGTACAAAACAATACAAAATCAGAAATTAACAAGTCAAAATCAAAGACAAACTGGTATGAAATCAAAACTAGTGCATAATGAAAGCAATACAAACTTACACCTACAAAAATGTAAATCCAAAATAATGAACCAAGTGAAAGGCACACTTGCATAAAAATAAATTCGCATAAAATAAATATTCTTGTAGAAAGATGGAAGAACTCTTTGCAGGAAAAGTAAACAATTTGCAGAAAAATAAACACTTTTACATCAAAGTTAAATCACGCTTGCAAATAGGAAACTTATTTGCATGCAAAGGGAACAACAAGGCTTTGGGGTGACCCACTAAAGTGGAAGCCTCTAGTTGTTATACCACGCAAATTCCGTAGTGAAGTCATCCTTGCATATTATCATTTCCCCTCCCCCTTATTGTGTAATATAAAAGAAACCTATCTACCTTTTTAACTCCAATCCCCTTTTGGCGCCTCCCCGACAATGACGCCAAAATGTCGAGCAAAATATGTGATAGTAATTTCAACATAAAATATCAATCCAGGAAGAGTGTAAACTTATAGGAACAAGCAAAATATATGCAAGATCAAAGTGACACTAACATATTCTAATGCTTGAAAAGGAAACACTCATGTGCGTATAAAATCTAAGAAAACATGTGACTAATCTAAGGAAACACACATATGACTGAAGTTGAACCTAGTTTGCGAAAGCAGGAAATTGCATGAAAGTAAATTTAGATCTAGGAGAGCATAAATTTGCATAAAATGAAATTAAATAAAAAAACATGAAATCCATTAACAATTCAAAATGACAAATCTATTATGGAGAAATTAAAATATTCTAAAACATCAATCCTATTACAAAATGATAATATCCATGACTAACTCTCAAAAGACTTTACATAAATTATTTCTCTACTTCCACAACGCTAAAGAGGCCTCACCCCCAAATGGGGAGAGAACCCTCTTATTTATACATGAATGTTTTGAATAAGAAGATAAGGAACTCATAATTACAGATCCACTTTTCTCTCAATCCATCCCTTCAAATCCTCCATAATATCTTGGATAAGATATTCTATCTCCATGATCTTCTCCTTTGAATATTCTTGAATGATTATCCCAAATCTTCTTCCAATCTTTAAAGCTTAAAGATGAAATTCGAATTTAAGGCTAGATTGTGATTTTTTACTTTGTTAAAATCTTCAAATATGCTTGAAAACATCATAAAACTCATCCAACTTTGAGATATAATTAAAAAATGTTAATTTTCTTAATATTTAATCATAAATTCTCTTAAAATACTTAAAAATAAACAAATTGGAAAATAATAAGGTAGCCCGTAATTTTTTTTATGGAAATGGCATAAGGAATGGTTAATGGAGTGAAGAATAGGGATAAGTGTGAGGAATAATGAAGGGAAAATATGAAATTTGGTCGACCAAACAATCATGTCTCTCTTCGAAGGCCATATTGATGGGAGGGGACGTGACAGAGTGGTATCAGAGATAATTGTTGCAACACTTGGGATGAAGGGGCCATAATCCACATTCACAAGTAGGAAATTAGAAATACACAAGATGCGTTGGGAATTCTATTGAGATAGTAGATCGAATTGAAGGAGTTTGAGAAATTTTGATTCTACAGGTCCTTTAGTAGGGGAAATGAAAATCATAATCAATGGATATGATTCAGAACACAACCTCAAATTGCATGTTGGATAATGGTGTTTGGGTAAGCCGCTAGGTAGATATTTCCTATCCATGTGTTCGATTTTAATGGGAAAAGACTCCAACGATATCTTTCCAAAACCACTTCTTTGGTGAGTCATTACCACTTTTGGAAATGGAAAAATAAGAGATCTAGAAAACTTCGAGGTGGACCCCATCCATGCCATGTGGGAGAAAGGGGTATGGTGTGGAATGACAATGTCAGAAGAATGCGCAGTTATCCAAATTCAAGAATCTGCAAGAACCATGGAGAAAATATCATGGGGGTACCATAGGGAAGAATTTCATGAGAAGTCACAAGAAAGGTCCACAGGAATAGATGAGAAGAGTCTGCGGGGGTACGCAAAGAGAAGTTTGTGGGTGTGGAAAATAAAAGGTCCATGGAGCGAAGTTTACAGGCACGACAATTTTTTTCCATGGTGTGCAACCGAGAAGAATGATCTGCAGAGGTCGCAGAGTGAAGTCCATGGGCACGGCGGTGTAAAGGTCCGTAGAGGTCGATGTCAGGAAGGTTCTGTGGAGGAACTGTTTTGCACTTCCAACTTCTGAAACCTTATGTACAAAATATAGCAATCAGAGTCATAAATTAGGAGATGACTTTTTAAGGATCAATTGTGCGTTTTCGATTTCCAATTAGATAAGTCAGAAGGTCTTGGAAAAAGTCGGGATTGACATGTTGGGTCTGGAAAAAAAAGTATAGAGATTGAAATTCATTTTTTTCATGGAAGGATAAGTTTATCTTAGAATAGGATGAGACCTGAGTTGTTTAGATGTCATTAACAAAGGTCACAAAATCACCAGTGAGAGGCTCAAGCTCATTTTGCTCCAATTTGGTTGAAATTTTGAATTAGCCACTTTCAAATATCGGTGTCCAAAGGCCCAATGGGAGCTTAGTTTGGGTTTAAATTTTTATGGCATGGTCATGGACTAGGTGCAGATTTAAATATGGAATGTTGGAACCAGATTCCAAAAGGTATAAAATCGAGGTGTGAAAGAAGGACAAAAAAAATTATTGTGGAGAACTTTTAGGTGATTTTGAAAATATTTAAGGAGGTAAAAGTGACCCTAGATGTCAAAACGAAAAAAAATATTAAGCTTGACATTTAAACTTATCATTAAAACATACATTTTTTGTTAGACAAAGTTTTTCCAAATATGCTTAGTTTAGAGATAGCTAATTTTGGTAAAAAATTAAAATTTTGGAAAGAGTGGAAAAGTTAAAAATAGTCAAACCCATAATTTTATAGAGGGTGACTAGAAGATCGGATCAGAGATATGAAAGATGATGAGTCATCCTTGTTGTACAAAGTAACTTTTCTCTGTATAAATTGTTTCGTAGATCTCTCTAAATTTACTTCTACAAGCAACCAAAGTCAGCCTCTAAGGATAATTGCACTTATGTAAAAAGTGCAGAATTGGGCAAAATCAACATATTTGGGAGAATGTAACTTTCAGGTTCAAGATAGGAATGGAGCATGGAGACAAGTGTTGAAAATATTGTCCAGGGGGGATAGTGGTGCACTCTCAAAATATGATTGAGGAATTCACATGTTTCAAAGATTGGAACATAAAAGTGCCTATAACCTTTTTTTAACAAAAAATTTGTCAATTAAGGGTAGTTTCAAAAAATGCATACATGGAATAAAGAAAAGACGAAATAAAAATCCTGTGAATTATTCCATGAAATTAATTCTATTAAAACATAATGATTTATGTTTCATTTCATGCATTCTTAATATGTCTAATAAATATCTCTATGATGCACAATGCTAGCAGTTGACAGTCTTTGAACAGTTGTAGCAGAGGGCAACAGACAGAGGGAAATTATATCCATACAAAAATGGTAACCATGAATGATGCTTAGGACCCTTATGAACATGATGAGGGTTTATTATTATAGAATATGCAAGAGGAAAATGTTGAGACCGAATCAAATGGGAGAGGGAGAAAATCATTCCTCATAATTTGGTTGAAACAATGAGAAGTTTTAGTGAGAGGTTGATCAAGGCTTAAGAGAAGAACCATATTAATGATTCCATCCTTCAAAGAATCACGGATATTTAGTATAGAGATAATCTTGGATCCAATTCAAGAAATATTGGTCAAGAAAGAAGAAGTGCATAGAGTCACTCTAGAAGTCGTAGTGGAAAGAAGACTCCAAGTCCAAGAAATTGTTCTATGAGGAGAGAACATAATGTATCTTTGTCAAGATATTATTCTAGCAAGTCATGTGATTCCCAAGGTTCTCAAAGTATCCCAAAGTGTTCTCTTAATAGAATTGGTAATAAAAAGGCATTTTAAAAGTATTCCATGAGGAGAATTTAGAAAGGCAAGGCCTCCCACATTTTATGGAGAGAGTAAGAAAGGTCAGGACGCAAAAGTATGGATTCTTGGAATGAAGAAATAATTTTGAATTCATGATTACTCAAGAAATGAAAATTTCAGAATTTCTATTTACAATCTAAATGGTTGAGCTTCAATTTGGTGGGAGCACCTCATGCAAGTAAAATGAATCAAGGAAAGAAGGATCAGTTGGGAGCGATTTAAGAAATAATCAAGGAAAAATATATATTTTCTTGTTATTATGATATCAAAAGGAAGGAGTTTAATGAACTAAAATTGAGACAAAAATATATGGAAGAACATGTCCATAAATTCTTGGAATTTTTGAGGTATGTGGATTACATCAAAGATGAAAGACTAAAAATCCATTGCTTCCTTGGAATTCTACCTCAAAATCCATTGTTAACCCACCAAATCTTGTTGAATCCATTAGAATGTAAATGCATTATTATGAGTAGATTAAGGGAAAATCATAGGTTCACCCAGCATGGAATGGAAATCCAAAAGGAAGAATTGACCAAAGGAAAGTCAATTTAAGCCTCCATTTAAAAATCAACGAAGAAAATTCCAACAATTCTAGCAAGCATGAAGTGGGGTTAATCCAACAATAGCAGCATATAAAGGGTCAAAAGGACCATTTTA
This sequence comes from Pseudotsuga menziesii, assembly GCA_001517045.1. Taxonomy (NCBI): domain Eukaryota; kingdom Viridiplantae; phylum Streptophyta; class Pinopsida; order Pinales; family Pinaceae; genus Pseudotsuga; species Pseudotsuga menziesii. The sequence continues at coordinate 80,072 of LPNX010510404.1, forward strand.
GTGTTGGGGATGTGGATAGAACCACATGCTTAAATATTGTCCACATTGAAAAGAGAACCCTTGAGTCTTGCACAACTTAGAAGCAATAGTTACAGTGGAATATATGGAAAGAAAAAACCAACAAATTTATGCAGTGTTGGATAACCATTAACCAGACCATCAATCAACAATAGTGGAAGTTGAAGGTAAGATTTCTAAGCAATCTATTTCTGTTTTGATTGATCCAAGTTCTACTCATAGTTATGTTTCTCTAAGAGTAGTTGAAAATTTTTCTCTTGGAAAGGCAAAGCATAATAAATTGTGGTTAGTTCAATTAGCCACATGGACAAAAAGAAAAATGAGTGAAGTGGTGATGGAATTGTCGATGTAATTGTAACTTCAGAATGTATTCACTTATGTATCTTATGTATTATACCCTGATGTTTATTCTGGGATGTGTCTCTAATGTAATTGAGTCATGTCATGCCTCGATGTTCTGGTTGGGAGTTTATATAATGTAAACAAGTCATGTCAAGTCATTGTGGGTAACCCTCCTATTGGTCAAGGGTTAAAGTCCCCACAGTTTCGGGGCACTAGGGTTGTTAGACTCACCTAGTGAAGTCGGACCTAGTAGGGTTTTGTCAAGTCAGGAATTACTATAAATAGAGATCTAGCCTCTCTATTTATCACACACTCACTCACACTCAGTTGTAGCACATAACTGAGGAAGAAGAAGACATTGGGGCTAGGAAGAAAGAGGTTACTGCTATCGGGAGATCATCTTACTGTTTTGGGGTTTTACTTTTGGTGTTGATTCTATCTCCGAGTAAGTTGCGGGGTTTTCTCCATTTATGGTTTCCTCGAGGAAAAACACTGTGTTCATTGTCTCTTGTGTTTGATTACTATGCTTGTTATTCTGTCAGTTAAAGATATTAATATAATGCTAGCTTAATGTTAAAAATATAACATGGTATCAGAGCTAACCTGAGAAGAAGACACTGTGCAGTTGCGGGAACTAGGGCTTCCTACTTTGTGGATCTCTCTCCACATATTTTTAGCAAAAGAAGGTTGTATTAACTCTCCTCCCTAGGGCACATCTTTCTGTCAAAGCAGAATCCAATTTTGAGCTTTTTCATTTTTGGACCTGACATTGCTGCCAGAAATTAGGGAATTCCACAGAAGTGGAATTTTTCAGTGAGCCCATGCCTGAATTGATATCCTCCTCAAAATAAAAGTTTAGAGTCAAGATCAAAGCATTTGGTTGGACAGAACTCTAGAAAAGCCAAACCCTAATCTCCTCCTGAACCAGCACTGCAGAATTTCAGCTCCAAATCTAGATCCGACATCTTGACCTGGTAAGATCTAAATCTTTTTTATTTCCATTTGAGGTTCTATTGCAGCTACAACAATTTCCTGAAATTTTAAAAAAAAATTGGACCCTCCTTTTAATTTTATCTTGCCTGGGAGTGTTTGGATTGTTTGAAGTTGAATTGAGGTCAAACTATTTTTCTTCTTTTCGGAAAGTTGCCTTTTTCTGACCGATGCTTTTGACTATGGAACTTGAAGTTTGATTTATGGATGATCTCCTTTATCACCGTCGGAGGTCAGTTGAACAATGAGTCGGGGCGGTAGTTCTCTACGCAACCGATGTTGCAGAGGGTAAGTAATGAATGTCCCAATGGACAGTTCTTATTTTCGCCGATGCACTTTATTTCAATTTTGTTTTTTGGATTGTCGGCGACTTTATTTTATCACGATCGGAGAATTAGCCTTCTATATCACCGCTGTTTTGGAGGACAAATAGAGAACGGGCTGATGGATAGTTTTACTGTTCCCGATTCCGTGTTTTTATTGGTTCAAATGTTTACTTTGCGATGTTTTGTTTTCGCTATCAGAACGGTTTTTATGATCGATCGAGGGGGGTAGTACTTTTCATTACCGACATGGCGGTAGCATTGAGCCTTTGGTTGTTGATACATAGTCCTCAAAGTTTTCGATCGCCAATGATTTTTGTTATTGTGGAACCTGTTGTCTATCCACTTTCCACCGTTACAGTTTTCTAGTAAACTATCTCACCAATGATTAGTGGTTCTGAGCTCTGACCTTTAGAGTTAGAGTTGCCGATTGCCGATGTTTTTATGTTGACTGCAGAACCTTTATTCTATCTGTCTCCCGTCGTTGTGGCTACGTAATGAATGGTTCAGCCAACACTTTATGGTTAGTCCTTCCGCTCACTGATGCCATTGTGTTTAGTGGGTAGTGGTTTCGATCTCCGATGCCTGTACAACAATTTTTAGTGTTTGATTTCTTCGATGTTTTATTTTGTCGTGGAACCCTTAGTCTGTGTGACTTCCACCATTGTGGTGGCTTAGTGAATTGACCATCTGACATACAGTTGTTCCATTCATCGATGAAGAGTTTGTCTACCCGATACTTAGTATTTTTCGTGTCGGTGAGGGTTTTTCCTGCCATTTTTGTGTGCTTTTACTCTATTTTTTGGGATGGTGGAGTTTCTCCTTGGGTTTTGGTTGAGTCTAGTTTTTCTCCGAGATGAAGAGCACAGTTTAGGGTTCGGATTGGCAGTTACGTTGTTATGATTCATACTTTCATTAGAGGATTTTGAATTAGTCCAGATGCGGCCTAGATTGAGATAATCTATTTTATTGAGCTTGTGATTTTAGTTTGGACAGTGGTTTTAGTAGTTTTCAAGACACAAATTCGCAGGATTTCTTTGTGTCGTCATTTTTTCTTTTCATGCATTAACACTATGTATAGTTTATCTTATAGAATGCATATGGAGAAGGTAAATGGATTGATACAGTTTTTGGTTATTCATGCCAGGATGATTGCTGTTGCAAATAAGACATATATAAAAGACAAAGTAGAAGGGAGTTGGCTAAGGAAAGGAAAATTAAGAAGCATAGATGTTGCTCAAAAAAGAAGAAAGTGAAGGTATGAGATCAATAGGATCTCAAGAATACCAACAAATTACTGAGCAAAATTGATAGCAACAGAGGCCCAGGCTTGGGAAAAGTTCATCAGTTACCAAGCTGGTCCCTTTTTTATAAAGTGCTCGTAAATCTTAATATGAAATGTAACGTACTGTATAAATCATGAGCACTCACTAAAAGACAAAATTGTGAGATTAAATGGTTGGGGGGGAGCCCAAAGGTCACCAAGGGGGAAACCCAAAAGTTTTGTTGTTTTGTATAAATATAGGAGAGTTAGATGTAATAAAGGAATTTTTCCTAGATAGATTTGTGAGAGTATGTTGTAAGAAGAACTATTTCCTTTTGCAATAAAGAATTACAAGTTTCCTGTTGGAGAAAGCTTGGTGGAATTTTCCAAATCCTATGCTATGGATCTGTTGAATGTGAACTATTTCATTTTCAGCTTTCATCCATTAACTGTGAGATCATTCTAGCTCTTTGAACCTATGTTCTTGTTATGAATGAACTCTAGTTTATTCTATGAAATTTCCACTATGAGTAATGAAGGCTTTTCATAAACAATGAGCTATCTTGTTGTTCATATATCTATTAATGTTCATGTGTTTTGAAATAAGCAACAACTATCTGTGATTTTTCTTAATGCATGCGTAGAAACACATTAATCATTGATAAATGATAATCTTGCTCCCTAGGGATAGGTTAGACAATTAGTTTTAGTTTATTTTTGTGTGTGATTTAGATGCGAGAGAGTTAAGACAAGAGGTAAGAACCTGCGCATCATATTGTGACCACTCCTCATATTCTATATCAATCTGCATTCTTAGATAGGAACTTGCATATCATACATAAACTTAAAAAACTAAAAATATACACGGTGGATCGGGTCGTAACCAGTAAAACCTTGTATTTTGTTACTTGACCTACGGTAGCCAGACTGTAAACCGGACGAATTCCCCATACCAAATAGTAATGGGCTAGTTGGGAACGTTTACTGGGGAGAATCCCTAGCTGTTGTTACCTACGAATTTCCAGGCCTCAACAGTTTTTGGTGCTAAAAGGAGGGCCACCAGTGCATGGATGGCCGAGGAAACCCATTTTCTTAAGATTATTCCACCGGTGATAGTTTTGAAAGAATTTTGTTTCCCAATCCAATTTCTAAAGAGAAGGGTAAAGAGTTTTTGTATACTGTCGATAATGAAGTAGTTGACGATTTGAGAAGAATTATTAGGGCTTATGCGAAGAAGATCAGAGGATTACCGATTATCCCTGCCTTACCCAGAAGAGAATATCGAAAGAAAGACCACCCTATATTGGAAGATGCAGTGTTGGTGGGAGAATTTGATGAACTGGTAGAAATAGTCTTACAGGAAGTTGTTCAGCCTCTGAATCAGTTGGACCCAGATACACCTTATTGTTCACTTATTGATACCCATGTTCATTCGCCACCTCATTCGCCACCCAAAATCATGGCTAATGTAAATGTAAATTAGCCACCCAACCTACCAAATCCACCACCTGCTTGGAGGGCTAGATCACCATTAAACCTAACACCTCCTTTGCATGAATTACCTCAGGATTTTGAGAAACTTTTTCCTAAGTTTGACCCAAGTGAAAATATTTTGGTAGATGATCATTTGCAAAGCTTTTACTTAGCTATAGAAGGACTACGGGCTGGAGAACATGAAGATGTAGTCTTTAGATTGTTCCCACATACCCTAAAAGGAGTAGCAACCTCATGGTATTTTGCTCTGCTTGCAAATTCAATCACAGACTGGGACACATTTGAAAGAATATTTAAGAGTAAATATGATGTCCAGAAAACTCATGCAGCTCTAATGAAAGGGTTATGCACTTTAAAGAAAGAAAGAAAAGAAAAAGTGCATAATTTCACTCAAAGATTTGCTGCTTATATAAATAATTTTTCTGCAACTGATAAACCATCTGATAAAGTTCTGATTGAATACTATACTTTAGCTCTAGGGCCTGAATTGGCCATGTTTTCCAAGATGTCAGTCAAGCCTACATTGTTAGAAACTTATGAAGAAGCTGACAGAGTAGAAGCTAAAAAAGAGATCATAGAAGATTATCCTGAGCAACCGGGACAAAAAAATTTTGGTAAAAAAACTTTATTACTAACTAAGCCTAAGGATGAGCAATCACATGACTTTGAAGGAATGTTGAAAATGATACAGAAGCCATCTAACAGAGTGATAGATTTGGAAAAAGAAAAGGAGGCTCATAAAGCATACAAGCCTTACCATAGAGAGAGAGAAGACAAGAATCAATCTAAACCTCCTCCACACAGTCCTGCATCAATGAATTTAACTGAGGTAGGTATGGATAATTTTTGCACCTTTCATCAGTAGCCTCATTCTGAGAAAAATTGTCCCCAATGGATAAATTCGATGACATTAGTAATGAATCAACTATTAGACTCCAAACTAACAGAAGCTGATAATCAACCCACTGAAAAACAAGAAGAGGATGCTTTAGTTTTATGGGACTGTGTCTCACTTTTTGGTACAGAATAGGAAGGTTCAGTGAAACAGGAAGAAACATTAGAAACAAATGTGACAACTAGAAGTCAAGGTTTGTTAAATAAATACAATTCAATACTTCTGAAAATTAAGAGACTTCAAGAGAATGTAAAGAAAATTAAGAAGAATAACACATATGATAAAATACCTGAATTTACCATTACCAGTCAAGATCCAAAACAAGCCAACATGCCTATTAAGCCTATTTAAGACAAAGTTGATAATGTCAAGGAAAATCTCAAAGCACCTGAGATGGGGTATGATATTGTGGAGGACATTAAAAGGGCTAAGGAAAATATTTCGTTATTTGAAATGTGTAATGTACCTCAACAGAAAGAAAAATTGTTAAAAGCACTTGACGTACCAGAGGAAGAGCTTCCCACTAACAACCAACCTGTAGAAGAAATTGTTGAAGCAAGTGTGGGAGGTAATGCTAGGTTTAAAGCCCCACCATTCCTCTTGACTTTTGAGATTTTAAACCATAATGTGCACAATTGTTTAGTAGAGTTAAGGTCAATAGTCAATGTTATGCCACTGTCAGTCTGCAAGAATATCAATGGACAACCTAAACCAACTACTTGGTAGGTTACTCAGCTAGACAGGACCACTGTGAAAGTAGTCGAGGAAATGGAAGATGTTCTGATTCGCTTATCTGCCAATGAAAAGACATGTCAATACATTGATATTGTAGTAGCAGACATACCTGATGTTTATGGACTTGTTTTGAATCGAGACTGGTCAGCAAGGCTAAATGGGTATTTCGCATCATACTGGTCACATCTATGGTTGCCTTATAAGGGAAGTCCAAATTAGATAAAAATATTAAGAGAGCCCCACATGAAGCACAATGTTACTCAATTGGAAGAAAAAAATGAACCAGTGAATTCTGTATTGGGAAACTACTTCATTGAACTAGAACCAAGAAACTATCAAGCGGAAGAATCCAGTGGTACATCAGACACCCAGCCCGATCTCCTTCAATTTTCACGGGCTGATGAATTTGACTGTAAAATAGTAGACTTAGTTTCAAATGTAGTTTTTTATTCAAGTACAGTAGAAGTAGATAGTTTTTGGACTTTTTTTTATGGATCTAAAACTTTGGAAGGATTAGGAGCTGGCTGTGTCCTGATTGATCCAAAGAAAAATAAACATTTTCTTTCATGTAGATTAGATTTTGAATGTACCAATAATACAGCCAAATATGAAGCATTAGTTCAGGGACTAAGAAAAACAATTGAATTAAAAGTAGAAAATCTGAAAGTGTATGGGGATTCTGAAATAATTGTAAAGCAAATTTGAAATCAGATACATTGCATTTCACCTCATTTAAAAGCTTACCAGAATGAAGTGTGGGATTTGTTTAAGAAATTTTATGCATTTAATATTGTATCCATTCCTAGACTAAATAATGCAGCAGCTGACTTGTTAGCTACCTCAGCTGCAAGGCTTGTACCTTCAAATAACAGATGTTCTATTGAATTACTTTTCAATCCTTTGGTTCCATATAGGATTACCAATCTATGATTTTTTGATTATGATCAACAAATCTTGGAATGTTTGATGAATGATGAAACCTTCAAAGGAGCAATAATTGATGATGAAGAACACCAAGATGAATTAAAATTTGACAACTTTATTCCTAAAGGAGTCAGGACCTTAGAGCAAATGTTTGATCTAGACAACTAATTCAGAAGGCCAGTAAATGTCAAAACTCACAGCTCGTCCTTACAATTCGAGCTAATAAATTTGGGAATTGAAGTTAAACCCAGATATGTAAATTTGGGAAAGTGTTGTTCTCCATGTGAAAGAAATAAGTTCATTAGTTTGTTCAAACAATACAAAGAGGTGTTTTCCTAGACATATGAAGAACTTAAAACATATGACATGAAGATTATACAACATGTCACCCCTATTAGAGCTGGAGTCAAGCCTTATCAACAACCTTTGAGGAAGATGAATCCAAAACTGGAACCTTTAATTCAGAGAGAAGTGAAAAAATTATTGGATGCTAAAATTATATTCAAAGTCAGACATTTAGAATGGGTGTCGAATTTGGTGCCAGTGAGGAAGAAATCCAGAGAAATCAAGCTATGTGTAGATTTTAGAAACCTCAATCATGCTTCGGATACAGATAACTATCCAGTCCCACCCATGGAACAAATATTGCAGATGGTTTCGGGTTCTGAGTTATTTTCACTACTAGATGGATTCTCTGGCTATAATCAAGTCTTAGTAGTTGAAGAAGACATACTTAAAACTACATTCAGAACAAAGTGGGGAACTTTTTCTTATAGAAGAATGCTCTTTGGACTCATCAACGCTGGAGCTAATTTCGAGAGGGCTATGGATATAGGTTTCTGCAGTTTGATTGGCCGTAGTGTTGTAGTGTATCTCGACGATGTCATGATATTTTCAAAGAAGAGAGAAGAACATGCATTCCATTTAAAACAAATTTTTGAGCGTTGTTGAAAATATGGAATCTTACTGAATCCTTAGAAGTGTGTGTTTGTGGTTATAGAAGGAAAGCTATTGGGTCACATTGTTTCTAAAAATGGGATCTCCATAGACCTATAAAGGATCAAGGCCATAGAATAGATCCCTTTACCCCATAACAAAAAAGGTATGCAATCATTCATGGGGACAATTAATTTTGTGTGAAGGTTTGTACCAGATTTCGCTCAAATTGTTAAACCTTTGCAGAAAATGGTGAAACAAAGTGTACAATTCAAGTGGACTGATGTAGAGAAGAATGAATTCAGTAAAATAACGACATTTTTTGCTCATGCACCATCTCTCAAAATTCCAAATTTTGAAAAGGATTTTATTTTGTACACTTTCGCATCTAATGATTCATTAGCAACAGTGCTTACACAGAAGGAAGATGGGGGAGATGAGTATCCCATATAATTTATGAGCACTGTTCTGTAGGGAGCCAAATTGAATTACCCAACTATCGATAAACAAGGTTATGTAGTTTTCAAAGTGGTAAAACAATTCAGGTCATACATACTTAAGAATTGGACGAATGTAATAGTTCCACACCCAGTTGTAAGGTCTCTTTTTGTACAAAAAGAATTAGGAGAAAGAAGAGGCAATTGGGTAACAACTTTACAAGAATATGACCTCGAATTCAAACCAACATCCATAGTTAAAGGGCAAGGACTGTGAAAACTAATGGCTGAAGGTAAAAACAATGAAGAAAACAATTGGGACAATGAAGCTGAGTTACATATGATGGATGTATGTCCTCTTTTCACAGCTCCAGATTCCTGGTACTAAGACCTTGTTCATTACCTTCAGGAAGGATTGTTGCCAGAACATTGGAATTCCAAACAACAAAGAGCATTGTTCCTTAAATCAGCTTCATATCAGATCGTTGATGGAAGATTATTCAGAAGGAATTATGATGGAGTTCTTCTCAGATGCTTAGAGAAAGAAGATGCATAGAAGGCCATAACAGAGTTACATGATGGGCCTGCTGGAGGTCATTTTTCTGGAGATATGACATCCCATAAGATTGTCAGAGCCGGATACTATTGGCCCACACTGTTCAAGGATGCACATGCCCATTTCAGAAAGTATGATATCTACCAGAGGTGTGGGGGAAGACAAGCCAAAGCAACAGGACCATTGAAGCCTGTGATGATAACAAAACCATTCAAGCAATGGGGGATTGATATCATTGGAGAGATAAAACTAAATTCTTCCTTGCAACACAAATACATTTTGATGGCGACTGACTACTTCATTAGATGGGTTGAGGCCATTCTGTTACATAAAGTGAATGAAGATGCGGTCATGGATTTCTTGCAAGATCATATTATGACCAGCTTTGGGGTTCCAATTTCCCTATTTTTTGATAATGCTACTTATTTTTCTTCTATTAGATTAACTGTATTTGCTCATGAATGAGGAATCAAGTTGCATTACTCTGCAAACTATTACCCACAAGGAAATGGTTTGGCAGAATCTACAAACGAGAATCTAATGAGGAGCTTAAATAAAAATGTGAAATAAAACCAGAGAAGTTGGCATTTAGCATTACTAAATACCCTTTGGGCTGATAGAGTCACACCCAAGAAATCCTTAGGTGTGTCACCTTATACCCTCGTTTATGGAAAATAAGCTATTCTTCCTCCTAACATTATGCTACCATCTTCCATAATAGTTCAGGAGTCTAGAGGCACAGATAATGAAATCCTACATATTAGAATATATAATATATTAAAGGAAGAAGAGTCTAGGGTCAGAGCCAAAGAACATTTTAAGCATCAACAAGAAGTAGTGAAACGGTGGTTTGATAAACATAAAGCTGGAAAAAAGGAATTTGAAGTGGGAGATCTAGTTCTTAAGTGGGATCACCCGCATGATGAAAAGGGGAAACACACAAAGTTTCAATAGTTATGGGTAGGCCCTTTTTATATTGCAGCAAATTTTGGCCCCTCAACCTACAAGTTGTGATATTTACAGGGGTGGGAAGAGAACTTACCAGTTAATGGTTTAGTTCTCAAACGTTATTTTTCCTGATTTTTTGTTTTTGTTTTGTACATAAATAAACTCTTTTGGTTGTTTATCTTTGATTTATTTTATTTTATGTTTGTCTTTTAGTTAGATTTTGATTGATTTCAATAAAAGAAGCAAACATTTTGGTTGCATGGAGAGCATCATAATTCTGGATTAACCAAACTCCTTGATTATAAGATTGTGTATTATTGATTTATCTAAAAGAATTCTTCTAGTTTAGTGGTTTTCCTAAATGGCTATGAACACATTGAAGTCCTACTTAATCCTTATAAAATAACTCAGGATCAAAAGGTCTGGAATACTATTTCGAGGCTTCATCCATCTCACATTTAAAAATATCTTAGGGGATGACAGAAAAAGACCCATGGAAAGGAAGCGGGGTGAACAGTATATTATATATAAATGATCCCATGCCAAGAATTGAAAGCCAAAAGTAAAATAAGAGTCAAAATCTCCTAAGAAAGAAATATGTATCAAAACAAAGTACTGAACCATATGAGTACAAAATTGCCAAAGTTCTTCTCCATTCGTGAGCTAAAAATTAAATACATCTCTCACACAAAAGGACACTATGGATAGGGGAGCCTAAATAAAAAATTCAGAAAGAAAGGCATGCAGGAGGACTCAAACAGGACAAGAAAGTCCAAAAGCACAAAAGTGCAAAATGGCATGGGAATGAGGAACAAACGAATATTTTTGTTTACCATATGTTACAATCCTGTGGTGTCCAAGATGGGAGCTACCCGAAGACAGAGGTAAAAAAATGAAACTCATATTCCTGGCCTCAAAAGAGTTATCTAGACTTTTAAATCTTGGTTCCCATTATTCCTAAATTGGACTATCATCAATTATTAAAAGTACATACATTTTCCATTTGGAAAATCCATACATCTAGAAGAATTCAACATGTTGGTTTTAAATCTTGGTTCGTCGATGCACTTTATTTCAATTTTATTTTTTGGACTGTCGACGATTTTATTTTATCACGATTGGAGCATTAGCCTTCTATATCACTTCCATTTCAAAGGACAAATAGAGAACGGGCTGATGGATAGTTTTACTGTCATCGATTCTGTGTTTTTATTGGTTCAACTTTTTACTTTGCGATGTTTTGTTTTCGCTATTGAAACGGTTTTGAAGATCGATCGAGGGGGGTTGGTGGGCTAGTCTTTTACATTGCCAACACGGTGGCAGCATTGAGCCTTTGGTCGCTGATACATAGTCCTCAAAGTTTTCGATCACCGATGATTTTTTTTATTGCGGAATCCGTTGTTTGTCCACTTTCTGCCGTTGCAGTTTTCTAGTAAACTATCTCGCCGACGATTAGTGGTTTTGAGCTCCGGCCTTTAGCGTTAGAGTTGCTGACCACCGATGTTTTTATGTTGACTGTGGAACCTTTAGTCTGTCTATCTCCCACCGTTGCAGCTGCATAATGAATTGTTCGGCTGATGCTTTATGGTTATTCCTTCCGCTCATTGATGCCATTGTGTTTAGTGGGTAGTGGTTCCGATCTTCGATGCCTGTATGATAGTTTTTAATATTTTATTTCGTCGACATTTTATTTTTCAACAGAACCCTTAGTCTGTATGAATTATGCCATTGCGGAGGCTTAGTGAACTAATGATCCAACATACAGTTGTTCCATTCACCGATGAAGAGTTTGTTCGCCCGATACTTAGTATTTTTCCCACCGGTGAGGGTTTTTCCCGCCATTTTTGTGTGCTTTTACTCTATTTTTTGGGATGGTAGAGTTTCTCCTTGGGTTTTGGTCAAGTCTAGCTTTTCTCTGAGATGAAGAGTACAGTTTAGGTTTCGGATTGGCGATTACGTTGTTATGATTCATACTTTCAAGAGGATTTCGAATTAGTCCAGATGCGGCCTGGATTGAGATAATCCGTTTTATCTGGCTTGTGATTTTAGTTTTGACAGTGGTTTTAGTAGTTTTCAAGACACAAACTTGCAGGATTTCTTTGTGTCATCATTTTTTCTTTTCATTCATTAACACTGTGTATATTTTATCTTACAGATTGCATACGGAGAAGGTAAATGGACTGATACAATTTTTGGTTATTCATGACAGGATGATTGTTGCTGCAAAGAAGACATATCTAAAAGACAAATTAGAAGGTATTTGGCCGAGGAAAGGAAAAGTAAGAAGCAGAGATGTTGCTCAAAAAAGAAGAAAGTGAAGGTCTGAGATCAATAGGATCTCAAGAAGACCAACAGATTATTGAGCAGAATCGATAGCAACAGAGGCCCAGGCTTGGGAAAAGTTCAACAGTTACCAAGCTGGTCCATTTTTTATAAAGTGCTCATAAATCTTAATATGAAATGTAATGTACTGTATAAATCATGAGCACTCACTAAAAGACAAAATTGTGAGATTAAACAGTTGGGGGGGAGCCCAAAGGTCACCAAGGGGGCAGCCCAAAAGTTTTGCAGTTTTGTATAAATATAGGAGAGTTAGATGTAATAAAGGACTTTTTCCTAGATAGATTTGTGAGAGTATGTTGTAAGAAGAACTATTTCCTTTTGCAATAAATAATTACAAGTTTTCTATTGGAGAAAGCTTGGTGGAATTTTTCAAATTCTGTGCTATGGATCTATTGAATGTGAACTGTTTTGTTTTTAGCTTGCATCCATTAACTGTGAGATCATTCTAGCTCTTTGAACCTATGTTCTTGTTATGAATGCACTCTAGTTTATTCTATGAAATTTCCACTATGAGTAATGAAGGATTTTCATAAACAATGAGCTATCTTGTTGTTCATATATCTATTAATGTTCATGTGTTTTGAAATAAGTAACAACTATCTGTGATTTTTCTTAATGCATGTGCAGAAACACATTACTCATTGATAAATGATAATATTACTCCCTAGGGATAGGTTAGATAGTTAGTTTTAGTTTCTTGTTGTGTGTGATTTAGATGCGAGAGAGTTAAGACGAGAGGTAAGAACATGTGCATCACTTTGTGACTTCTCCTCGTATTCTCTATCAATATGCATTCTTATATAGGCACTTGCATATCATACTTAAACTCAAAAAACTAAAAATATACACGATGGACCGGTCCATAACCGGTAAAACTTTGTATTTTGTTACTTGACCTACGGTAGTTGGATCGTAAATCGGACGAATTCCCCATACCAAACAGTTACGGGCTAGTTGGGAACGTTTAATGGGGAGAATCCTTAGCTTTTGTTACTTGTGAATTTCCAGGCCTCAACAGGTTCTCAGTTAAGATGTCTCATCATACCAAGCTTGATGAAAAGCTTGAGGGAGCTGATAAATTCTGAGCCTGGAAGTATAGGATCTCCCTGGTCCTGGAAGAAAATGAGTTGGACTCCTACATCAATGAGGAGGTTCCAGTTCCAGAGGGAGATGAGGCTAAGGCCCTACACAAGAAGAAGTTGTTTATGGAAAAGAGGATTATTTCTGATTCAATCAAGGATCACCTCATACCACAGGTGTCCTCCCTAAAGACACCTAAAGCTATGTTTGATGCCCTAACCAAATTGTTTGAAGGAAAGAACATAAACATGAAAATGACTTTGAGGAACCAGTTGAAGAATGTGAAGAGTCAGAATGCAAATACCATCCAGTCTTACTTCACAAGAGTCTTTCAGATCAAGGAACAACTAGAAGCAGTAGATGAAGAATTGGAAAATGTAGAGATTGTAATGACCACCTTAAATGCTCTCCCTAGGACATGGGACTCTTTCATTCAAGGGATCTGTGCCAGAAAGAAGTTAGTCAAGTTCAGCAAACTTTGGGAAGAATGCTCACAAGAAGAAGCTCGAATAGCAGCTTGAGAAGAAAATATGGGAAGTGAAGATCAAGCTCTCACAGTTCAATCCAAGAAATCCAGAAGGGACCATCATCATCATCATTCTAAAGGTAAGCACTCTTCCTATAAGAAATATCAACTCAGATGTTATACTTGTGATGAAATAGGACACTTTTCCAGAGATTGTCCTAGAAACAAAAGAAACCCTCACAAGAAGAAAAAAAACAAGATAAGACATCATGCTCATGCTGCAGAAGATGATGAACCTTCCTCAAAGAGAAACAAGCAAGAAAGTGATGATTCTTCAAGTGATGAAGAATATGTTTTGATTTCCACTCTCACGGGAAACATCACACATGTAAGCAATGATTGGACTATAGATAGTGGGGCTTCAAAACATATGATGGGATTCAAAGAGTCTTTTGTGAGACTATCAAAACATGAATCACCTCACAAGGTGAAGCTCAGATATGACTACCAGTATCCAATAAAAGGTAGTGGGGAATCCTCCTATAAGTTATACTCTGGAAAGTCCATGGAGATGAAGGATGTATTGTTTGTACCGAGACTCAAGAAGAACCTCCTCTCCATATTTGCATTAGATGCAAAAGGCATGAGGGTTGCATTTGTAAATGGCCAAGTTCTCATGTGGTCAAAAGGAAAGACCTTCGATGATGCAGTAGTAATTGGGGAACAAGAGGGAGGTTTGTACAAATTGAAGGGCCATCCAGAACAAGCCTTGATCCATGACACAGTAGAGCCAAATGAACTTTGGCATAGAAGTCTTGCACATGTGCATTACAGAGAACTACCACTTGCCAGCAAAGTTGTTGAAGGTATTCCATAAATTCAAGCAAAACATGATGGAGTCTGCAAAGGATGTGCGAAAGGAAATAATACAAAGAAGACATTTCCAAGTAGCAAGAGCAAGGCAAAAGGAATCTTGGAAATCATCCACTCCGATGTATGCGGACCAATGTCATCAAATTCACTAAGCAGGTATGTATACTATGTTTCTTTCATTGATGCTTTTTCTAGGAAGACATGGATTTACTTCATGAAGAACAAAGATGAAGTTTTTAGCAAGTTCAAGGAATTCAAAGCCTTGATCGAGAATCACACTAAAAAGAAGATCAAGACTTTTGATCAGATAATGGCGGAGAATTCACATCAAATGAATTCAAAGAGTTATGCAAAGACTCAGGGACTAAGAGGGAGTTGTCCACTCCATATAATCCACAACAAAATGGGATTACAGAAAGGAAGAACAAAAATATCATGGAAGCTGCAAGAGCTATGCTTCATGATCAAGATCTTCCCATGCATTTATGGGCAGAAGCTTCCAGAACAGTAGTGTATGTACAGAACCATACTCCACACAGAGTACTCGAGAATAAGAAACCTGAATAAGTCTTTTCCAAGAAATAAATGAGAAGTCATCCATCTCAGAATATTCGGTTGTTCAGTATACATACACATTCCAAAAGAGAAGAGGACAAAATTAGATCCTTCAGGAAAGAAGGCTATATTTGTGGGATACTCTGAAAGCTCAAAGGATTACAGAATATACTTCCCAAGATTCAAGAAGATCAACATCAGTAGGGATGTGACATTTGATGAAGACTTAGCCTACAACAAATCCAGAAAGAGATCTACTGAAGAACCTGAAGAAGTAGAAGCACCCAGAATTCATGATACAACCATGAACAAAGAAACTCAAGAAGAATATCGAGAATTTGAAGAACCTCAAGAACCTATAGATCCACCTCAGGAGAAGAATCCTCATAAGAGGAAACCTACTTGGGTATGAGAAGCTATCCAAGTGTAGAAATATATGGGGCTCAAGAAGAGAATCACAGAGAAAGAAAGAGGACCGGATCCTGCTCCGGTTATGTAGCATTATTATGTGATATTATCGATAAAGAACCTTCCAATTATGAATATGCGGTAGAACGGAAAGAATGGAAGGATGTTATGATCGAAGAGTATCAATCGATCATGAAGAATGTTGTTTGGGATGTTGTCCCAAGACTAGAAAGGAATCCTGTTGTAACTTCCAAATGGATCTACAAGATCAAGCATGCTACAGACGGTAGCATAGAAAAATATAAAGAAATATTTGTTGCTCGTGGTTTCTTCCAGAAAGAAGGAATAGATTATGAAGAAACTTTTGCACCTATAGCCAGATGCACTTCCATTAGATCAATACTTGCTCTGGCTACAGTGATGAAATGGAAGATACACCAGATGGATGTCGAGACTGCTTTCTTGAATGGTGTAGTAGAAGAGGAAGTGTATGTGGAGCAGCCACTCGGTTTTGAGACACATGACAAGGAGTCTCATGTATGTAGATTGAAGAAATCCCTGTATGGTTTGAAATAGGCAGCCAGGACATGGTATGGTAGAATTTACAGCTTTCTATCTAGTTTGGCATTTACCAAGAGTAAAGCAGATTCCAACCTTTACTACAAGGTTGAAGGTGGCTACCCAGTGATGCTCCTACTATATGTAGATGATCTATTTGTAACAACTATGGATAGGTTGATTACTGATATGAAGAGAAAGCTTGCTACTGAGTTCAAAATGAAGATCTTGGATATGATGCATTATTTTCTAGGAATGGAGGTGTGGAAGAATGTGGATGGAATCTCCCTCGTACAAGGGAAGTATGTAGTAGAGATCCTAAAGAGGTTTGGGATGATGGAATGCAAGGCCATGACCACACCTATGGCATCAAACTTGAATCTATTGAGTGATTCTTCATCAAAATTAGTTGATGCTATGATGTATCGTCAAATGATTGGGTCCTTTATGTACCTGATGAACATGAGACCAGATATTTGCTTTGCTGTGAACACCTTGAGCCAGTTCCTGATAGATCCAAGACATGTTCACTTGATTGCTGCAAAGCATATCTAAGGTACTTGAGGGGTACAGTTGATTATGGGCTCAAGTATGAGGTGAGTCAGAAGATTAACCTGGAGGGTTATGTTGATTCAGATTGGGTAGGCAGTGCCATCGATAGGAAGAGCACTTCAAGTTCAGGGTGTTGCTTCAGTATCGGATTAGGTGTGATCTCTTGTTTTAGCAGGAAGCAATCCTGTGTGGCACTTAGTACAGTTGAAGCAAAGTATGTCACAGCTTGTTCACCTAGTTGTGAGGTAGTATGGCTAAGGAATCTAATGTTTGATTTATTTGATCTCCAGTTGGATGCTACTTGTATATATTGCAACAACCAGAGTTGTGTGAAGATGTCAGAGAACCTTGTGTTCCATGACAAGTCGAAGCATATAGAGATCAAGTATCACTATATTGGGGATATGGTGTAGAGGGGAGCATTTAAGCTCTAGTATGTTGTGATGAATGAACAAATAGCTGATGTGTTGATGAAGCCATTGGGAAGAGTGAAGTTTGAGTACTTCATGGAGAAGCTTGGTGCTCTCCAGATCAAGGTTCCTTCCAAGGGGAAGTGATGAGTCCGTGAGCCATTTTGACATGGTGAGAGGATTGGTTCCTTCCATGGTCAGATATAATGGCTGAGCCATTTTGTCATGGTGAGAGGATTGGTTCCCTCCATGTCAGATATGAGTGCTAAGCCATTCTGATCTGACTGTAGGATTGGTTCCTACATGATCATATATAAGGGTTGTTTCCATTCTTTGAATGGAGGTGCCTGGTTAGTTACCAGGAATACTCGGTCTAGGACTGAGGGCCTTTCTGATATGCCTATGAGATGTAGTCTTACATGATCAGATGTGAGTGCATGGCCATTCTGATGTGATTGAGGGATTGGTTCCCACTTGATCAAATATAAGGGCTGATGCCATTCTCTGGGAGAATGGAGGCACCTGGTCAGTTACCAGGAAAGCTTAGTCTGGGAATGAAGGCCATTTTGATATGACTATGAGATGTAGTATTACATGATCAGATGTGAGTGCATCGCCATTTTGATATGACTATAGGATTGGTTCCTACATGATCATATATAAGGGCTGGGCCATTCTGACGAATCAAGATCAGATGTAAGGGCTGGGCCATTCTGACGAGTCAAGGTCAGATGTAAGGGTTGGGCCATTCTGACGAGTCTAGGTAAGATGTAAGGGCTGGGCCATTTTGATGAGTCAAGGTCAGATGTAAGGGCTGGGCCATTCTGATGAGTCAAGGTTAGATGTAAGGGCTAGGCCATTCTGACATGGTGAGAGGATGAGGTTCCTTCCATGGTCAGATATAAGGGCTAGGCCATTCTGACATGGTGAGGGGATTAAGTTCCTCTCATGGTAAGATGTGAGTGCTAGGCATGCCTTTCTGATGAGTCAAGGTCAAATGTAAGTGCTAGATGGGCCATTCTAACTTAGGGTCAAATATAAGCGCTAAAGAAGACCTACATGGAGGCTAGGCCTACACCCATCATGAAAAAGGGTTGGATCTGTAGAACTTCCTGTGACGAGAAGAATCATGAGATAGCACCCATGATGATCCATTAATGATGATCCAACAGTGATGATCTAGATCGAGTGATGATCCAGATCAGTGATGATGCTCTAGTGATGATCCAGATCTAGTGATGATGTTCCAGTGATGATCGAAATCGAGTGATCATCCAGATCCATATGAAGATGACTTGAAGATGACAAGAACTCAAGGATGATCTAGATGATACAGAGAAGAAGACTTGTGCTGATAAATTGTGTCGAGAGAATACCTTCCTAGTTAAGAGGGAGTGTTGATGTAATTGTAACTTTGGAATGTATTCACTTATGTATCTTATGTATTGTACCCCGATGTTTATTCCGGGATGTGTCTGTAATGGAATTGAGTCCTGTCATGCCCCGATGTTCCAATCATGAGTTTCTATAATGTAAACAAGTCACGTCAAGTCATTGTGGGTAACCCTCCTATTGGTCAAGGGTTAAAGTCCCCGCAGTTCCGGGGCACTAGGGTTGTTAGATTCACCTAGTGAAGTCGGCCCTTGTAGGGTTTTGTCAAGTCAGGAATTAGTATAAATAGAGAGCTATCTTCTCTATTTATCACACACTCACTCATACTCAGTTGTAGTGCATAACTGAGGAAGAAGAAGACAATGGGGCTAGGAAGAAAGAGGTTACTACTGTCGGGAGATCATCTTACTGTTTTGGGGTTTTACTTTTGGTGTTGATTCTATATCTAAGGAAGTTGTGGGGTTTTCTCCATTTATGGTTTCCCCGAGGAAAAAAATTATGTTCATTGTCTCTTGTGTTTGATTGATGTGCTTGTTATTCTCTCAGTTAAAGATCCTAATATAATTCTAGCTTAATGTTAAAAATCTAACAGGAATGCCCCATAGTGTTGAATGGAATCCTCACTAAAGTAAATTTAAATGTCCTGCCATTAGGCTCCTATGATTCACTTATTGGTGTGGATTGGTTGGACACGTATAAAGGAAATGTAGACTATTATGGAAAATTTCTTAAATGCATGGATGAAGAAGGAAGCTCAAGATTGGTAAGAGGAGTTCCCAAGTAAGTTTTAGTAAGGCATATTTCAGCCTTACAGTTAAAAAAGTTTTACAAGAAGGGATGTCAATTATATGCAGCTAATATATCAAATTCGCTAGAGGATAAAGGCTCAAATATAGAATATTATCAATTGTTGAAAGAGTTAAAATATGTTTCTCCAAATGAAGTGTCAGGACTACCACTAAAAAGAGACGTTGATTTTACAATCGACCTTGTTCCAGGGGTAGTTCCAGTTTCCAATGTTCCTTATAGAATGAACACGCCATAATTGGTAGAGTTAAAGATGCAACTACAAGAACTAATGGAAAATATATATATATAAGACCAAGTGTGCCTCCTTGGAGATAACCGATGTTATTTTTAAAGAAGAAGGATGGGATCTTAAGGCTATGCATTAATTACATGAAGCTAAATAAATTGACAGTCAAGAATAAGTACCCATTGCCCAGAATTGATGACTTGTTTGATCAAATGAAGGAGTCCAAAGTGTTTTTTAAAATTGACTTGAGGTTTGATTATCATCAAGTGAGGATAAAGGAAGAAGACATTCACAAGACAAATTTCCATACAAGATATTGGCCATTATGAGTTCACGGTGGTGTTATTTGGTGTTACCAATGCACCCTCCATATTCATGTGCATCATGAATAGTATTTTTAGCAAGTACTTGGACATGTTTGTGTTACTGTTCATGGATGACATTATTGTTTATTCAAGGAATGAAGAAGAGCATATAGAACATATAAGAATGGTGCTACAAGTTGTTATATATCACCAATTGTATGCAAAGTTAAGCCAGTGTGGATTTTATTAAACAAAGGTACAATATTTGGGTCATGTTATATCATAAGAAGGAATTGCAATGGATCCAAAGAATATTGAATCCATATGTTAACCCTTTAATCATGGCACATTACCCCATATAGTGTGGCGTGTTACGCCCTATATTTTGGTGCATTAAATATTATTTATGCCAGCTTGGGTTTGTTAGTGGGTCTATTAGTTGTTATTGTACACCTCTGTCTCCTATATATAAGAAGAAGATATTCCCATTTTAGTCATCATTGTATCTTGTATTGTCTTATGTACTTAGTACATTGTGTAAGGAGGTTCCTTCCTCGAAGAGGATTGTTATTTATCTTTTTTATTCATTATTAATGCTTGGATTACTCTCTTCTTGTCTATTTTTTCTCTTTTTATGCTATTTGTGGGACTTGTTTGCATAACATTTGGTATCACAACTCTTTCCTTGGGACTGTCTTCTGCAAAATGAGTCATGTTGGAATTTTTACTACAACTTTTTTCTATAAGGATTTAGATATTGAGGTTAAAAAAACACTTCTAAAATAAGTAGAACTAGCTCCAATACAAAATTCAGATCCTGGTCCATTAGAGTTTCGAACATAATTGTGAAGGAATCTAGGGTTTTTTACCAGTCCAAAACCTAGTCTAAAATAGGTATTCTAGGTAAAAAGGTCATATATGAGGAATCCGAGATCCAAATTGAGTGAGACTAGTTGCATTCGAAAGAATACAAACCATGGTATTTTTGGCAGAAGTTTCAACTATAGAAACAAAATATTGGACACATGGCATACCATAAAAATTTGTTCTTCTGGATAGGCCAAAAATAAGAAGCTTTGGGATATTTGCAATACCATTTTTTTGGAAGATCCAAATTAGGTCATACCTATGGAATTGGAAAGAGGACACATCAAGGTACCACAGGATGAATTTTCAAACCCAGAGGAGTCAAATTTAAAAATTTATCTCAGTTACAAGTCGGACATAAAACGGTCTTCTAATCAAGGTTGAAAAAGGTACATCATTTTGCATTTGAATAGATTTGAGTAGAAGGATCTATTTATTGTAAATCCTAAGGTGTGATATATATTTATTGTTCAAAACTCCACAAAAATTATGTAGAAATAATCACACTCAAATCAAACCCCCAGAGGATTCATCCCTGACATACGATGAAATGGAAGACATATCTTTTAGAGTGTCCAAGTTGGAAGATATGATTAAAGGAAATGTGAAAATGGATGGCTTAGTTAAATTGGAAAATAAGATGGCTAGTAAAGAGGATCTCAAAGGTATGTCTATTAAAGAGGATCTCAAAAAGATGGCTAGTAAAAATGATATCAAAGGGATGGTTAGAAAAGAAGATCTTAAATACTTTAAGAAATTTATGAAGGATATAAAAAATAGATTTATTTCTCATGTATATACTCAAGAAGAGGATAAGGAGGAAAACGAGGACTTATTCGAGTCATGTCTAGAGAAAATTGAAAAAAAATGGAGAGTAAGATGTTGGAGTCCTCAAAAGTTGATGATATTCACTACAACGTCAGGGTTCAATTAAGGTCCAAGTAACTACTTTATCCCCAAGATTGACATGAGAAAAATTCATGGAAATGATCTAGTCACATGTTATTTTCATATGGAGCAATTCTTTGATCCACACCAGGTTCCCACTTTGCAAAAGGTAACTATTACATCCTTATATTTAGAACTTGATCAATTTGTATGGTACCAATGGCTTTGTGACAGTGAAAGGAATCTATTATCTCTTGGTCTATATTCACAGAAGAATTGATTACACATTATGGGGATATAAATAGAAACACCTTCTTTATCCAGTTGGTAAATCTCAAGGAAAAAGTTCTAGTTATAACACACATCAAGCAATTTCTACAGCTAAGTATTAGAGTGAAAAATATTTCAGAAGATAAGTTGTTATATATATTTATTGGAACCTTGAAAGATGAAATTCAACATGAGGTGCGTATATTTGAACGATCATCCCTAGAGAAGGATTTCATGATGGAAAGGAAGGTTGAAAGTAAAAATATGGAAATGACTACTAGAAAGGACTTCTCTAACACATACAGAGAAAATAATGTTCCTTCTTCTAAACCACCACAAAGGGTGACACCCCAAGTATAATAAGGGACATAAGTTCGATGAGAAGAAATTATTCTACATAGATTGTGAAGAGGAAGAACCAAAAGAAGAGGAAGCATCTCAAGAAGAGGAGACTTCAGAAGAAATAGAAGAGGATACTTCAGAAGAAATTAATACCACCATATCTTGTCATGCATTGGATGGAATTAGCACTCCTCAAACTCTCAAGATTGAAGTATACATCAAAAAGAAGAAGGTAACAATGTTAATTGATTCTGGTAGTACACACAATTTCATTGATTGTAAATTAGCCAATGTTCTTAATTTCTTTGTATATCCAAAACCATAGTTTCAAGTTATGATTACAGATGGAGGAACTATAAATTGCTCAGGGAAATTCCATAATATCAATATTTCTATGGGGGGATATGTATTGAATAGTCCAATGATTTATGTCCCAATAAGTGGAGTTGATGTTTCCTTAGGTGTCCAATGGCTACAATCATTGGGAACAATGGATTTTAATTTTAAAAAAATCATGAAATTTTCATGGGAAGGAAAAGAATATGAGTTAAATGGTATCACAGGTAGTAAGCTTTAATGTTATGACAAATTTGTTGAAAAAGGGACATCAAGGTGTAGTTGCACAATTATGATCATTAGATGTTCAAACCTCAAAGTTCCATATCTCCCTAGATCTCCAAAGGGTCATTAATAATCATTCCAAGGTATTTGAATATATTCCCAAAGTTATTCCACCTATTCAAGACTTTGATCATACTATCCACTTAATTCTAGGAAGTGTTCCTCCTAACATCAGACCTTACTGATATCCCTATAGAGAAAAAGTGAAATTGAGCGTATGTTTGCTAAAATGTTAAAGCTAGCATAATTAGGAATAGACAAAGTTATTACTACACAGCAGTGGTAATGGTACCCAAGCTAGATCGATCATCGCGTATGTGTACTGATTATAGATAGATAAAAAATATCACCATTAAATATAAGTTTCCCATATTGTGATTGATGAATTGTTAGACGAATTACATGGATCAATTGTCTTCACAAAGTTGGATCTTTGCTCTGGGTATTATTAGATTCTAATGAAGGATGAAGACATCCCCCAAAAAACATTCATAACTCATGAAGGTCACTATGAATTTTTTTTCATGCCATTTTGTCTCACAAATGCGCCTTCCACATTTCAAGGTTTGATGAATTCTATTTTCAAGCCTTTCCTTAGAAAATATATGTGGGTATTCTTTTGATGATATACTAATCTATAACAAGTCTTACGAAGAACATATTCAACATGTTGACAAGGTACTACAACTACTAAAGGAGAAACAATTGTATGCAAAACCCTCAAAATTTTTCTTTGGGATAACAGAGGTAGAGTATTTGGGTCATATTGTATCTCATGAAGGTTTCAAGATAGCCCCTAAAAAAATGAAATCCATGATGGACTAGCCAATTCCAAAAACCCTAAACAATATTCGAGGATTCTTAGGTCTGATAGGATACTACAGCAAGTTTGTTCGAAACTATGGAAGAATAATAGCTCCTCTGACAACATTACTGATGAAAGATGCATTTTCTTGGACTACAGAGGCAACTCAATCTTTTCATCAACTCAAAGAGGAAATGTGTAAAGCTCATGTTTTGGTGACACCAGACTTCACAAAAACCTTTATTTTGGAATGTGATGCTTCGAGAAATGGAATTGGAGTTTTACTAATGAAAGAAGGACACCTTCTTTCCTTCATAAGTCATCCAATTAAGGGAAAAAACTTAAAAAAAAACCATTTATGAGAATGAAATGTTGGAAATACTATATTCCTTGAAGCAATGGCACCCCTACCTTATAGGGAGACATTTCAAGGTTAAACTGATCATGATAGCCTTAAATGTTAGATTTTTATCATTCAAGCTAGCATTATGATCTTAGGATCTTTAACAGAGAGAATAACATGCACAACAATAAAACACAAGAGACAAGAGACACAAAGAATTTTCCTCGGGGAAACCATAAAGGAGAAAACCATGCAACTTCCTCAGAGATAGAATCAGCACCAAAAGTAAAATCCGAAAACATAAATATGATCTCTCGACAGCAATAGTCTCTCTTTTGTCCCAGCAACTTCTCTCTCTCACTCATGCACCCCAATGAGTGAGTGTGTGTGTGTTAAATAAAGAGGCCCACTCTCTATTTATGTTCTTTCGTTCACTTGAGGCCTACTCCAACATGTCGGCCTCAATTAACAATTACTTACTAAAGCTGACATCTCTAAGAGTGTCTAATAACCCTAGTGCCCCACAACTTGTGGGGGCTTTGCCTCCTCCGACCAACAAGGAGGGTTATCCTTAACACAACGGTGGGGACTATTGCCTCGACTTACAATGACTCACCTAGGGTCGACTTCTCTAGGATAGTATAATAACCCTAGGGCCCCACAACTACGGGGAATTTAACCCTTAGACAGTAGGAGGGTTACCCACAATGACTTGACATGACTTGTTTACATTATAGAAACTTCCCAGAATAAACATCGGGGTATGAAATGACTCAATTAAATTAGATACACATCCCGTAATAAACATCAGGGTATAAGATATACGGATGAATACATTCCAAAGTTACAATTACATCAACACTCCCTCTTAACTAGGAAGGTATTCTCTTGACATAATCTCTGTATCATCTGAATCATCATCGAGTCCTCGTCATCTTCACCTTCCGGTCATCTCTATCTTCAAGTCATATTCATCTTCAATTCCTCTTCATCTAGATCTACATCATCATCACTGGAACACCATCATTGGATCTGGATCATCATCACATGTGCTATCTCATGATTCTTCTTGTCATAGGAAGTTCTACAGAGCCAACCCTTTTTCATGCTGGTTGTAGGCCTAGCCTCCATGTAGGTATTCTTCAGTGCTTATATTTGACCCTAAGTCAGAATGGCCCACCCAACACTTATATCTGATCATGTAAGAACCAATCCTATAATCATATCAGAAAGGCACACCCAGCACTCACATCTGACCATGTGGGAACACATCCCACAACCCTCTTAGAAAGGCCCAGCACTCACATATAGCCATGAGAGGAACTAATCTAGCATTCATGTCAGAAAGGCTCTGCACTTACATTCAACACATGTGAGGAACCAATCCAACATACATGTTCAAAAGGGCTCTGCACTTACATCTACACATGCGAGGAACCAATCCAGCATGCATGTCAGAAAGTCTTGCACTCACATTTGATCCTGCAGGAACCAATCCTACAGTCACATCAGAATGGCCCCTAGTCCCAGACTGAGGTACCTGGTAATTGACCATGTACCTCCATTCTCCCATAGAATGGCATCAGCCCTTACATCTGATCATGTAGGAACCAATCCTACAGTAATATTAGAATGGCTCAGCCCTTACATCTAACCATGGAAGGAACTTAATCCTTTCACCATGTCAGAATGGCTCTGGGTCTCATCATTTCCCCTTAGAGGAAACCTTGATTTGGAGAACACCAAGCTTCTCCTTGAAGTACTCGAACTTCACCCTAGCCAATGGCTTTGTCAACACATCAGCTATCTATTCCTCCGTCGCAACATACTGGAGCTTCACTACTCCCTTCTGCACCATATCCCTGATATAGTGATACTTGATCTTGATATGCTTCAACTTGTCATGGAGCATCGGGTTCTCCGACAACTTCACACAACTCTAGTTGTCGCAATATATACAAGTAGCATCCAAATAAATCAGACAGTAGCTTCCTTGGCCATACTGCCTCACAACTAGCTGAACAAGCTATGACATACTCTACTTCAACTGTACGTAGTGCCACATAGGATTGCTTCCTGCTAAACCAAGAGATCACACCTGATCCCATACTGAAGCAACACCCTGAAGTGTTCTTCCTATCGATGGCACTGCCTGCACTACTACATTTCGATCCAAAATTCGACGGAAAAATCCAACGGCGCGTGGATTTCTTTTTTTAAACTTACCAAAAATCACAAGGATTATTTTTTTTTTTGTAAATGTGGCCATAAGCGTCACTTAAGCGACGGCTAGTCTCATAAGCGTCTCTTAAGCGACGACTAGTCTCATACGCATCGCTTAAGCGACGACTCCTTGAGTGAGTGGAAACTATCCTACCTAGAAAAAAATGGATTTCAATAACACACATGCATTATATAATGCACACATGAATTTCCCATAAATTTCTACCTTGATATCAATTTTTGAAGTTTTGTTTTCCAGTTTTTCAGCTCATCTCAAAGGCCTTGAAGAGATATCCATGATTATTTTATGATGCTTTTTATGTTTCTACATATATAATTTCTTATTTTCATAGTAATATAAAATAAAGTTATATGACATGATGAACAACTCCTTGGATAAAAAAAATGCATTGGATGAAAGCAATGGGTGGCAAGGCATTTCCAATAGGCGTTGGAGGAAAATAAAACTATTAGACCCTATATGAAGCTTCTAAGGATCAAGGTCCATGAATAAGGACACAAACCATACAACATGGTATGTGTTGGACATCATTGTCCTTGTAGTGGTATGAGAGTGTTAATATGAGGTTTTGTGCACTATGAATGAGTCTCAAACCATGGTTGGGAGAGAAATTGATGCATTTATGCTCTAAATTATAACTAGTAAGATAATAGGCCATGATAAAGGCCTTAAACCACAAAATATATGATTTAAAGTAGATATTTGGCAAATAAGTGATATCTGGACATATTTATGAGTTTTTGTGTGATAGGGATAGGTGTCAAGGCCGTAACAATAGTAAAGGGAGAAAAATTAGGGACTTACACAATAAATTCACCTCTAAGGATCATTAGTCATCAACATGACCTCAAACTACAATACGATGCCTTAAGAGGTGATATTTGGTCTCCATGTGGGATATGTGTACCAGTATGAGGTGTTGTGTGGTGGGGGTGGGTTGTAATGCATTGACCATATTCAAGGAAGGAAAATAAGTCCCTTTGTAATTAGATGAATCCTTTAGGAATAAATTTCAATAAATAATGATATAGTCCACATAATTTGTCCTCGATAGGAAATTATTGACCTTCGAGTGAGATATGGGTACCATTACAATGTTCTGTGCATCATGGGTTGATATTAATTCCTTAGACATTGTTAGGGGATAAATCATGTTAATTAAAAACTAAATGGCTAATTTTGGGCTGATGGGAAATTATCAAGTTCTTGAACTACAACATGCATCCTCTAAAAGTGATATTTTCCATATGAGTAGGAAAGGGGCACCATTAGGAGTTTTTTTGTAGCATGAATGAAGGCCTTAGCCATGATTAGGGGAGACAAACAAGGTTATTAATACCTAAATAAATATTATTGATCTTATTTGACATAAAATATTATTCAAACCACAACAAACCCATATAGAGGGTACCTTATCCTTGAGTGGGATATGGATGCCATCGGATTTCATCTGCTACCTTTCATCATTGTTATTTCTGTAGATTTACAATTGACTATGAACTAGATCTCTGTCGCATCAAGTTTTACAGGCAAGCATTCGAACTATGGCGAATCATTTGAAGGCTTGAAGGACACGTTGTTTTTCGAACTTGACACGATCTGTTGCACAAGGTCTGCCAACATTTATGCTTCTTGTTGCTTGTAGAATTGATCAGTGAGTTTCTGATTTTTATAAAGTTATGTATGGATGAACGCATAGTATTTTCTTTTGCTGTTTTTTATTTTTGGTTAACTGAGCCGCAAGAAAATCTAGGTCATGCTTTACATACTTCCTTTGTTGAGATAAATTAAAGAGAAAGTTGAGGATAACCTACAATTATATAATAGTTTCTGGATTTTATTGGCTTTTGGAGTTTTCAATATAGGTGTAATTTTTATGGGCTGGCATTGCTCCATGGAACTCAGTAGATTGGGTTTTATGTGATTTAATGAAATTCATTAGCTCCGAACTCAGTAGATGGGGTTTCATGTGATTTAATGAAATTAAGTTGCAACACTTATATGTTGAGTTGATTGACAACTCTGCTCCGGATATGAAGGTCCCATCGTGTTGGGGTGAGAATTGCTTAAGGAGTTCTTGTGGTATCTAAATCGTTCCACCAGGTAGTTTGAGGTTCCATTTTTTTTGTGTGCCTTTTCGGTCTCCTGATTTGGGATTGTTGTCTTTGTAATGATTGTATTGTTTTTGTGTACTTTTTGGGTCTCCTCCCTTTGAGATTGTTGTCTGTGTAATGTTTCTATTGTTTTTGTCTATGCTACTAAAACTAAAAGTGGCAGATCTCTTGTTGAGGATTTCCTTCCATGTTAATATTGCTATCTATGCCCTCCGTGCCACATGGTATTGGGTTATGTGGGTAGGTGCATTTTCATGATCTGCAGCCTAACAGGGTTCACCATTGAGGAGACACCCTATGCTTTTGTTTCAACCTTATGAACTGAACTGCCTGATTTTTTACCTAGGTTGGTTTGTATTGTTTATATCTATTTTATATAATCAGAATAAAAACAGAGCCTAATCCTTTTCCAGTATTTGTTTGCAGTCATTGTGAAGATGAAACGACAGGCCCTAGAAATAGAGATGTTAAAGAACCCGAGCAGACTGAATCAGGTAATACACATTCTTTCATGCTCTCTATTAAATGGTTAACCTATAGAAAATAGCTAACCATTACGTGATAGTTATTTGCCAGCCTTTTATTAAACTAGTTTTAATTTGTTATTAAAATTATTTAGAAATCTATTTTGTTTACATTTCATTATCAAAATTATTTAGAAATCTATTGAGCTCAAATTTCATTAATTTCACTAGAATAATTAGATGACTAGGTTGATTCAGAAGGTCATATTAGACAGCTATCGTGTACTTTGCATTTTATATACAAGAGAATGTTTCCATAAGGGATTACAGTGGGTGGGTTTTTTTTGCAAGACAACTTTACTTTCTGCTTACTCCTATTAGTGGACAGATTGTGCCCTCCTAATCCTTGCTATTTGCACTTCATACATAAAACTCTATTGCCATGATCTGCTCATGATTTGAATAACGTCAATCAGCCCTGCTGTGTGTGCTGACTTAGATTATGTGGACATCTCTTTTAGAATGAGGAGAACTAGATTAGTTCAATTCATTCGGTACTCGAAGGCTTTGAGTCTTTTGGCATTGGAAGAAAATGTTGCTCTGTAAGCGCTATTTTCCAATTCTAACTTTAGAAACTAGAAATTCTATCCTCTAGTAGCTGTTGTTTTGCTTTATATTCACCATAAATTTCCAATTTTTATCCTCAATAATTCTATTCTGGTTCATCCATCACTTCAGACTGCAAATATTCTTCCTACAGGCTCGCCCTCGTTGGTCTTACAATCTACCTCTGTAGCCATAAAATTTGTACGCATGTTGAGAAGAATATTCCCCACCAAAAACTAGTTTTCATGCTCAGTAATATTACTAATAAAAAATTTTAAAGCTTTCTGTTTGACAGAATTATTAGACACACTAGGAAGGTTGAATTGGGTATTGGCTTGTCTCACATTATTCCCATAAATGTCTTGTAACAGAGTGGTAAAGCTTATATATTGTTTACAATTGTCTATAGAAATATTTCTATAACACTTTTCCACTGAGCCAACGATGTCAGGACAAATGACCGAACCCTTAAGGATTGTTGTTCATTCTGTCTGACAAAATCTGCTGAAAATGAATTGCCAATAGTCCTTCCCTAAGTTATGTGGCTGTCTTGTGAACTCTGAGCACTTCTCAGCAAGAAAACCCATTGACAATATGCTGAAAACTTGCTAATATGATACCATCACGTTTATCAAATTTACTTCTGAGGTAAGACACTTTAATAAAGCACATTTGAATTACATTTGTAAAGCATCTTGCCTTGAACAATGGCAACACGCATATCTGTGATGAGGCTGCATTCTTTCGAAATAACTTTTTCAGAATCTGATCAATCACTAATAGGTTGGGGTTTCTGTCATGCGCTATGGGATTCTCTTGGATTAGTAACCTTAACAACAACAATTTCCTTTGCGTGTAAGGATAGGATAAAGTGATTAGACTATCCAACATGCAAAAATATTAACCAAGAATATCCCACATGCAAAAATATCAACCAAGAATAGCAATCAAAATAGCCTTCGGACATAACCCAATTAGCAAGGATGATATGTAATTCTAGGAAATCAAGTTAGAGGAACTAGCAAGCATGAATTGATCTAGGGTTTTGATTTGACAATTATGGTAAGGAAAAGTAGTTCTTTTAAAATTCTAAATTGATGAGGATGTCAACTAACAAAGCAAGCTGAGTTAGGGTTTAAGGATATCAACCTAAGGTTTTTAGCACACAGCAATACTAAAACCCTCATGCAAAATGGAAACCACTAGGACTGCACATTACTCATCCTTCACCCACCGAAACTTTGAAATCATTCCATCATTGAACACTTGAACCATGACATCAGAACTTGACAGGTGACCCTGCCACAAATAGAAACTGCTGAGTATAGATATGTACAAAAAAATGGAACAGTATAGCTCTGAAAAAGGAAAATGTAAAAAAGATGGAAAATGAAGATAAAACCTATGAGAATTCTTCCAAATATAACAAGTATAAAATTAGTCATTGCTAAAAATAACATCATCTTTCATGTGGATGAAAGCAGTCTCATTAGAGACACTTTTCTGAGCCCAAATATGTGCTCAGAAAGGACATGCAAGCCTTAATAAGAACACTGCTAAAAATAACCATTCTTGTGAAATTGATTGCATATTGCCTAAAATATGCTCATCAACATTGTGAGCTTGTGACGACCAAGAATATGTAAACATATCTCACATGCAGGCCCCCAGAAGTCTAGCTCTCAAAAACACAATATGCTAAAACTAACAGTTTCTCAGAATCTGGTGAAGCTAACTCTCAAACAAACTTTGATCACTGTAAAAGTCTGGATGCACTTGTATTGGGACCAACAGGATGTAGTCTAGCTAAATCTTAACCCTCCAATTGTGCAAGGAAATATGGGGGTTAACATTTCCCAACTAGACCTTCCCAATTAGTGAACTTTCTCATATCTCCTTGAGTTTTCGTGGTTACTATCTTGTATCGGTGTTTTTGATGTTGAGTACACAATGTTCCTATAATCAAGAATCTCATCTCTGTCCGTGACTCTGGCCTCAATGCTAACAATCACATGCTTCCCTGAGTCATTGTTTTTAGGTTGTTGGAGCCCACTTTTAGCCATTTGAAAAATGGGCCACTTGGAAAACTCTGTTTTGACGGTTGACCAAATATTGAAGTTTGTTTGTGAAGAGATTACCCATGGATATCAAGATGTTGGTTGAATAGAGAGTTCAAAGAATCCCCATTGGTGATTGTTGTCCCCTTAGATGTTCCATTTGGGAAAGGAACGATGCCAAGACAGCCACAGTCCACTTTAGGTCCTAAGCTGGCTCTTGGACCAAAGGGAGTCAACCCTTGATCATCTTTAGAAGGCACTGTCCACTGTCAACTCAACAATGTCCTCATATATTTAGGTTTAGCGTGAATAATTTTGCCAAATTTAGAGAGGTATAAAGCAGATTGGAAAGAGTTTGGTCAGAAAATCAGTACACACAAAATTGTAGGAAATCAATCAACCATTTCAGTGGGCACTTTCTCCCACTCTTTGTGACATAGATATTTGTCTGGTGAATATAGAAGACAAAAAGAAGACCTGAGTGAATCAACATCTTCCAAGAGTCATAAAAGATACTAATTCTCATGAATGCAAATTAGAAAGAAAGTAATCCTCGGCATATAAGATGAGTCAAAGACATTAAATCACATCCAATGTATATTTTATAATAGAAATTGCAAAAGAAGCATGAAGATACCTGAAGCTTATTACAACGAAGCAACAAAATCTAAAACTCTGAGTACAATAAACTCCTAGAGTCCCAACGATCCAAAATATCTCAAAACCATGGGAAATGGCAGTGGGCAATGTTACCATGGTCCTCCGCCATTCTTGGGCCAAAGTATCTCGAAAATTAAAATCACAATAAATGGAAGTGGGAGAGTTACCACAGTCCACCATT
Organism: Pseudotsuga menziesii; assembly: GCA_001517045.1. Taxonomy (NCBI): domain Eukaryota; kingdom Viridiplantae; phylum Streptophyta; class Pinopsida; order Pinales; family Pinaceae; genus Pseudotsuga; species Pseudotsuga menziesii. The sequence goes on from LPNX010510404.1 coordinate 112,375, forward strand.
CCTAGACCTGAGTCTATTAAAATCCTGGGATTAAAAACATATGGGTGTGAAACAAGGAGAGAAGAGTTTATAGAAGGAGCAAAACAAGATAGGAGAAGCATTGGCCATGCAGCTGAGTGGTGAATCCTCTGGTCCTAGCTTCTCAATCCTCAGAGAAGAATGTTCATCTATGATTTCTTCCTACTCCTTTACTTCCCCTGATTTGCAAAAAAATGGCGATCCTTTGTTCTGAGGAAGAGCCCTTCCAATGTCCATTTGCGACTCTCCCAGACATTACTATCTCCATTATGTTGTATTCTTTCAAATAGATTTTAGCAAAATAGATTTGAAAATATCTCAATGGATATAATGTATATCAGAAATTTATGCCCATGGGATATCATGTATATGTAAACTTTTTTAGGGACCTGTCTCTCTCTTTTATAAGCCACTCAATGCCCTATTCACAGGGGATCATCTTGCAGCATCACATAATGGTGAATTGAACTTTTTTGAGAAGTATAACTAGTATTCAGGTAGAATACATATATTCTTACTTCTTCTAGTTCCTTTTGTGCTAGTAACTTGTAAGCTTACTTATTTTGCAAAACAACTACCCATTCGACCCTCTATGTGAATAGCTGTGAGATAAATGAAATTTACATGTTGGCAATGTGTTAAAACTCAATACAACTAACTTATGCAGTGGAAAAACAACTGGAGAACATCCGTGATTTTAGCAGCATATTATGTGGATGATGTTAATAAGTAGTGAAGAGATTCAATGGTGTAAGATGACTAATATTGTTGAGATTTTTCAATTTCAAAAGAGTCTCCTCTGGTGTGAGCTGAATGAAAGGTTCATGACGAGGTTGTGACATGCTTTAACCTATATCTCTTAGGCAGGAAGCAAAAACTAAGAGCTCATCCCCACACTTATTTTCATATTATTGGTTGTCTGAGCTCATCCCCACACTTATTTTCATATTATTTGTTGTCTTACTTAAATGCACTTCTCATTTATAGCTAGAGATGCCTTTGAAACATGAAACAGTATGATAATGTAATTTTCATCCCATTTTCTATTTGTTCTCGGGGACATTTAACAAAATCCATTTGTATTCTTTTATGTAAAGAGCAGTGCACCAATATGCAATGATTGAAACACTATGTTTACAAGTACTGATATTGTGGTGAAGGATCCTAGTGTTGGATTAGAGGTTTGTGCTTCAATATTTTTTATTGTTTTTTAGATTTAGGGGACTTGATAATTGGCTGGAATCTTGGTTAAAATCCGGCTAGCAAACCCTATGCTAGTGCCAACATCCCACAACCCAACACCTACTAGGAAACTTATGATTTAGCTGGAAGTTTTACTAACAGTTCTGTTTTTCAATCTTTTCTTTTGGTGCAGGTTGCACTACCTCAAGGAATCGTTCCATTTGTATTTGCAAGGGAGTATAATGTACATCCTGATATTCTCAGCACAGCGTAAGAGCACCTACTTCTATTCTCTACCACTTTAGCTTGTTGCCTGAAATTAGTGGCCCTATCTTTTAGTCTCTTTCCATAAAGCTGAGCATGTGGTCCCAAACTGAGCCTCTGATAAAGTTTTGAAGGGGATTCTAGTTACAAAATAACTGATCATGACATGAACCAAGCATGACTTATTGGGCCAGGCTTTGACGAGCATTGTTATATTCTTTTAGCTCAATAAAAATAGGGTCAGGATCAGACTCATTATCTCCTTGTATATTTCAAGATGAACTTATTTTTATCTATTATTTTTGCACTAGCAAGAATGCTTTCATCATTCTGGGCGGATATGGTACAAGGCAATGATTTGTTAACCCTTTTTCTGATATGGTATTTATACCAGGGGATCTGCTACAAGAGAAGATAATGGTGTGGATTGGTTCTGGTTTTGACTAGCATTGGAGGAGCCCTTGGATAAGTGCAGGTATGCTCGTATACTTTGTCTTAGATTGATCATCTATTTCATTTGGGTATCTTTATCTGGGTTGAGAATTGTAGTTATGGTGACTTCTCCTTCTGAGGGTTTGGTGAGGAACCCAGTTTGTTTTTGTTTTCCCCTAAATTGGGATGATCCAGATGGTTGCATGCACTCAATGAATATCAGTAATCCTGATGTATGGTGTCAGGGGTTGAAAAAATGAAAGATGGTCGTGAAATGAATGAACACAAGTGAACCCTAAGATCTTGAAATGACAAACTTGGAAAATATATAGTTTAAGGGGCGTTTGATACTGATGTTAAAGATGAATATTGTAATTTTCAATCATCTATGATGTGGGTTTGGTCTGATAGTTAGGAGTGGCATTTGCCTACTGGTGGTCGAGTCTCATGGTTTTTTTATATGTATGTTCACTAATGGAACCCAATGTTAACAGGCGACTGTAATCCTGTTCGGAGAACCTAGGGCCTCAGTCACCTTGGAAGCTAGATTTCCATAATGATTTTTTGGTTTTCATTTCGATATTGGAGATTGATTTGAGATGGATATGGACGGAATAAGGTTTCCTGGATGCCCCTATGGAAGTGCATCTTTATACCATGATACCGTTCACAGTTGATTGCCTTGTAAGTTGCAAGATGACTACTGCAGCATGACATCTATGAATCGATTTTTCTTTTTGTTATGTCCGTTTAGGATTTTTAGTTGGCGAGTATTTAAGGCTCAAATATAGTTTCATGGTTATTTGGTACCCATGCCCATGTTGTCATTATGGCTGGGGAGGTCTGCACCATCTGAATCGAAGGTAACCCAATGTGGATATAGAATAACCGTTTAGCTATTTTTCTACAACGAAAAACACATGGAAAACCCTTGGAATTCTTCCCCATGACCGATGGAAGGTAAATGGGGTAAACTGTCAGTTTTTGATTATGGTGCCTAACCCCAAGGGAGTCAAGGGAGTCAAACAAATGACCTCCCAACATGGAGAGGTTCCCCATCTGGCTCCAAGACCAATTGAGCTAACCCTCGGGGCTACAAGAATTGTTTAGCTGTTATCCAGAATAGTTTTTTTTTTCCGTTTAGATATGTGAATGCTCGAGAGGGGGAGTCTGGTTTTGATTGGATGTTGGTTGTACTTAATATCAGTATAACCTCTTATTTCAACCCCTTGTGCCATTTTATTATTGTTTGTTTTAGTTGTAAAAGTGATTCTGGTAATGTTGATGAATATCTGTTGCTAAGTGTGCAATATTCAAAACAATGGAGTTCTAACTGATCCTGGCAGCTTATTTATACCTGTAGTCAACCTATTAAAACATCTAGTACTGCTAGAGCAAAGGAATTCATCGTTTTATGTAAATCGAGTCAATCCTTTCTTGATTTTCTCAACTATTTGTATATGATTAGAAATTTTCACCAGCACAGAGTACTTTGTTATACGTAGTATGGAAGCTCTTATTTTTCTCTTTTCCATATTTAACTCTCTTGGAGAATTAGTTGCTTTTTACCTCTCAGAAGTATGCTCCTAAGTCCTGTCTTGTAATTCCTTCGTCGACATGATCCCATCTTAGCATATTTAATGGTGGAACTATAAAAGAAGCAAAAATAGTGCTAGTTAATGAACAGTTAGAGTGTTAGTGAGCTCAAAGCACATTTCCTAGCTTCAGGGAAAAGAGAACTTATCCCCCAGCTGATTATGGATAAATATATATTTTATTTTAACAGTGGTTTCCAAAATATTTTTCCTTCTAGGTCACATGATTGTCAAGAAAGACCTGTGAATCAAGGTACTTATTATATAGGAACATCATTTATATGGCATGCAGAGGCTAATGTAGCTATTTTTTCCTTAAGGATAGAGAACAAAGAACCATTCACAGAATATTAGTTTTTTCCCTACATCAATGCACAAAAAACTAAGAATGAAAGCCCTTCTTAGAGAGATCAGAAAAAAAATAAAATGTTTAGAAACAGCTTGTAAATACTAAGGCATTCATTCTCAAGAAAACAAAAGGACTAAGGCATTCAAGCCTACAGATGGTATTGAATAAAATAGCATCTATTTCTTAGAAATGACAGCTTTTATCACATTGATTATGAAGGTAATTACTAACAGTATATTAGATGTAGACCCATCAATCATACAGGGAACCCTCTAAACAACATTAAATTCTGAACTTAGAGATGTTGCCTCATTTTTCATAGTACTCGTGTAAAAATAACCCTCATACACAACAATACACAACTATTGACTCTCTCTATGTATATGTGGGAGGCTATGCTATACATAATACAATGCTTTTGATTATTTTGCAGTTATTATTGGACCTTGCATTTTGTGGTTAGTTTCCAGCATGCTATTTACTGAGTTCTACTTCATGTGCGAATCACCCGCTAGATTCTCCATTGTTGATTTCATTTCATATGCAATATGTTTGATATTCATCATGAGATTGGTTCCATACAAATCACACAGATACAAATTAGTGTGTATTGGGATATAATGTTGGTTTTAACTTTTAAACAATAGTGGGAGTTCAGTTCAGATTTCTATATTTATCTTTAAATGTCATAATTTGCGGTAACATTTGGAAGTTGGAAGATACTCATGTCACTAAACCAAATATTGAATTTTAAAAGTTCATATAAATACAATATTAGATACATGATCTATGTAATGTGATTCTAAGTATTTTTCTTGTGCTTGGTTGTTGAGTGCAGACTTCTTGCAGTTTTTTTACTGTTTGTGACACTCTCCCTCTCCCATGTGCAACATTATGCCTGGAACATATTCAAATTGTGGGATTGCAATGGGGAACCAGCAGGTTCCCGTAGTCAAGAAAAGAAGTATTATGGGCATTCATGATGAAAGCGGCTCAAAGCAGAAGAGGAGAAAGATAAATGCATCGAATTTATGTGAGGATCCTATGATAATAGATAAGTTATCATGTGGTGAACTTCATGAAGATTTATTAGCAAGGGTGCTTGCATGATTTCCTATGTCTAGCTTCTTCTGTTTTCGATCAGTGTGCAAAGGATGGAATTCAATGATATATTCTCCAAGTTTTTTAAATGCTTGTTCAGATATCCCGTCTCGCTGTCCATGGTTCTACATGGTGGACTCAAAGTTTGATCAGGGCATTGTATATGACACAAAGGTCAATAAATGGCACCATATTAATATTCCCTCTTGTCTGAGCAATAATGTGAAGTGAAAACCAGTAGCATCTGCAGAAGCACTTATTTGTTTTGAGTCGTCTATTGGCAATTTCATTGTGTGCAACCCTCTCACTGGACTATGTTGCAAATTACCTCCTCTAAAGATTACTCAGACCATACATGCTATCACCATGGTTGCCTTTAAAAAATCATACAAGGTAATACTCATATACGGTGATTTTCCTACATTCGTAATGAAGGTATATGATTCATCAAAGAATTACTGGAGTCAACCATCTATAAGTTGTAACATAAAGGAGAGAAGGTATGGAAAATCCTATTCAAAAAAAATATTGGCAGTGATGATGGAATTGTGTATTTTTTGAACAAAGGAGGTAATGTAGTTGCCTCGGATGTCCGGCGGAGTCCTTCTAAAGAGTAATCTTCTATCTTGACATCAGGACATGGTGGTGAAGAAACAGTCTATTTTTTGAATAGAGGAGGCAAAGTAGTGGCTTGTAATACTCAAAAAGGCCTGTGGTATGAATTCCCCCCTGTAATATTTGTTTTTTTTTTTTTAAACGCTTATAGCCGTCAGTTAAGCGACGGCCTGTAGGCATTTTTTTTTTTAAATTCACTGCCATCGCTTAAGCGACACCTGTAGATGTAATTTTTTTATAAGCCATCGGTTAAGCGATGCCTGTAGATGTAAATTTTTTATAAGCCATCGGTTAAGTGACGCCTATAGATGTAAATTTTTTATAATCCGTCGGTTAAGCGACGCCTGTAGATGTAAATTTTTTATAAGCCGTCGGTTAAGCGACAGCTTAGTTTAAAGTTTAATATGAATTAAATGTCAGATAACCGATGACTTACATTTAACCGATGGTAAACTGAGCTGTCGCTTAACCGACGGATTGGAAATATGTCGGATAACCGACGGAAATCCACCGACGCTTAAAAAAAATCACAGTGTCGTACATGCGACAAGGGAGTGTCGAAAATCCGACAATACGGCCGTCGGATTTTTGGTTGAAATGTAGTAGTGCTACCCAATCTGAATCAACATAACCCTCTAGGTTAATCTTTTGACTCACCTCATACTTGAGCCCATAATAAATTGTACCCCTCAGGTACCTCAGAATATGCTTTGCAGCAATCAAGTGAACATGTCTTAGATTTGTCAAGAACTGGCCCAAGGTTTTCACAGCAAAGCAAATAGCTGGTCTTGTATTCATTAGGTACATCAAGGACCCAATCATCTGACGATACATCGTAGCATCAACCGTCTATGATGAAGCATCACTCAATAGCTTCAGGTTCGATGCCATAGGTGTGGTCATGGCCTTACAGTCCATCATCCTGAACCTCTTCAGGATCTCTACTACATACTTCCCTTATCCAAGGAATATTCCATCTGCATTCTGCCACACCTCCATGCCTAGAAAATAGTGCATCGACACATAATAGGAGAATCATTGGTTTTCCGCCTTCAAATTTGAAGCAAAGGTTGGAATCCACTTTACTCTTAGTAAATCCTGGAGTCATCAGTAATCTATCCATCCTGTTGTACCATTTAAATCCTCAAGATATTCTATATTCACTCCTTCTTAAGCGGAGCATCATACTCCCTCTGTCTTCCATACTCTATGCACTGAAACATTCTGTACCAAAGTGACAAGTAGCTTCCTATGCTACTAATATTCTATGTTTCCATCTAGTGTATAGACTTTCATATTCAACCTTGTAGAAAAGGTTAATATCTTCATCAAGCTCATCATGTATGTGTTTCAACTCCCACTGGCTGGAAATGTCTCTTCGTAGCCTATGCCTTCTTTTCATGAGAAGCCTCGTGCTACGAATATTGCCTTGTATCCCACGATGTTTCCATCCACTGCATGATGGAACTACAAACTTCCCTTCATGTATCGATACTGCATCCTTGACATCATCCTTCTTGAACTGGTCTTCCCTTTCTTCTCAGTACTTCTTCATAGTTGGAAGGTTTCGCATCAATGATGTCACTGCATTCGTCATATTATTCTTCATCTTGAACTTTCATCACTTGTTCTTTGGAACAAGTCTCATCCTTCTTTTCTTGTAGGCGATTATGTATGCTATCCTTCCTACAAGTCAAATTCATTTGTATGGTTAGAAACATTTCATAAGGAATATTCATACTGGAAAATTCTTATGCATAAATATATGATCATGCAACTACTTTAGCCAATACAACATTCATCCATATCTCACATAAACTTTTCTAGATGCCTTCCATCTCCACCAAGAGAACATTGAGATTGTGCACTAATCCAATATGTCAGCAAAGAGCTTTCATTCTAGATAAGTAGCAATGGAGAGTTATATAGCACCATGAGCTACTTACCCATCACATGCATATTAGTAGTATACTATCATTAATGCAAACATTCTATCATGCATAATACATTAACTGAATATAAACAAATGCATAAAAAAACAATATCATGAAATGACAATTGAATACTTATCTTTATTGGTTTCATGGGTAGACTCCTTCTTGAGCCTTCAGCTTCATCATATTCTTCATTCATAATAGCATCATTTCTTATCCAAATGCTAAGGTGGATAAGAGGTTCTTCAAGAGTTGAGATCTTCATATTCCTCATCGCTTGAGGGATCTTCTTTGGATGGTGAGAGCTTGATCTTTAGTTGGTCCCATCTTCTTTTCTCTTATTATTAGTTGAGCTTCTTCTTGTGTGTGCTCTTCCTAGAGTCTGTTGAAAGCAATCCCTTCCTTCTAGCACGCATTCTTCGAATGAATGAATCCCATGATTCTGGGAGGCCATTCAAAGAGGTTATCACCACTTCTGCATTCTCCACTTCTTCTTCTACCGCTTCAAGTTGTTCACTAATTTGAGAGACCCTCATAAAGTATCACTGTATGGTCTCTGCATTCTGGATCTTCACATTCTTCAATTGTTTTCTCAAAGTCATATTCCAATTTATGTTCTTCCCTTCAAATAGCTTGGTCAAGGAATCAAACATCTTCGGTGTCTTTAGGGAAGACACTTGTGGTATAAGGTGATCCGTGATTGAGTTAACAATGATATTCTTGGCCTTGAACAAGTTATTCTGGTGTAAGGCTTTTAGCCTCATCTCCCTCTGGAACTAGAACCTTTTTACTCATGTAGGTGTATAATTCATTTTCTTCAGAGAGATCAAATACTTCCATGCTTGGAATTTGTCAAATTCACCAATCTTATCATTAGTCTGATGTGATATATCACTTTGAAATGAGAACCTCAAATGCAAATAGCAAAAGATTAGATCTTACCGATTTGAGGTGTCTGTCTTGGTTTCAGAGCTGGCTGATCTAGGGTTTGTCAAAGAAACCCTAATTTTCAAAACTTGGAATATTTCAGATCTAATTGTATATAAAGATATATCTCTTCAATTTGAGCTATCCAATGTACTCCTTTTCTGAAAACAGTGGAGGGAAGCTCTGGAAACAGGAAGCCCTAGTTTTCCAATTTCTTCTGCAGAAATGCCTGTTACTGTTTCTGCGGTATCTCAGAAATTAATTCTCCCCTATGTCTGAAACTTTGCATTGAGGTAAAATTTCATGTCCCTGTTCCAACACCATAGTTTTAATCAGAATTGGTTTCACCAATTGGGACTTATGATCATTTTCCCAAGGTGACTTGTTACAGGACTATTCAGCACAACGAAGTTGTACAGACTTCCACGTATCACTGGTTCATATTCTGAGTCTGAAACTTGGAACACAGAAATTAAAGTTCATGCCCTTTCTGGAACATCTTCATAAATTTCATTTGGACCTTTGTCTCCCAAGATATAGCAATTCTCCCTAGGTGTCCTGTTTAGGGATGAATCCTGGAAGAGGTTGGAACCCTAACTTGGAGGGATCATATCTCCTATAATATAGTGAATCTAAGGTTGAATTTTGGAAAAAAAGTACATAAAGAGTTAATTTTCTACCTGTGAAATTTTCATCTCCTGAGACTTTTCCAATACCAATATATAGCAAATGTACAAAAATGTATCAGTTTTAGTATTTAGGGTTTTTCTAGCTCGGGGTCAAACTAGGGTTTGACTTTCCTGGAGTTTTACCCAACCAAAAATCTTGATCCAGGTCTCTAAACTTTGATTTTTATGAGGATATAAATCTTATGCCAAGCTCACTCAAAAATTACTCTTATGTAAGAAGCCCTAATTTCTCGCACCAAAAACTGAAAATGCTCGGAATCGAATTTCGCTTCGACAAAAAGATGCGCCCTTTAATGGAGAGTCAACCTAGCATAATTTTGCGGATGGATTGTGGAGAGAGACCCAAAAATTAATAATCCCTAGCTTCTGCAGCTACACAATGTCTTCTTCTCAAGTTAGTTCTAATACCATGTTATATTTTTATCATTCAAGCTAGCATTATGATCTTAGGATCTTTAACTGAGAGAATAACATGCACAGCAATAAAACACAAGAGACAAGAGACACAAAGAATTTTCCTTGGGGAAACCATAAAGGAGAAAACCCTGCAACTTCCTCAGAGATAGAATCAGCACCAAAAGTAAAACCTGAAGACATAAAGATGATCTCCCAACAGCAATAGTCTCTCTCTTGTCCCAGCAACTTCTCTCTCTCACTCATGCACCCCAATGAGTGAGTCTGTGTGTGTTAAATAGAGAGGCTCACTCTCTATTTATATTCTTTCGTTCACTCGAAGCCTACTACAACATGTCGGCCTCACTTAACAATTACTTAGTAGAGCCGACATCTCTAGGAGTGTCTAATAACCCTAGTGCCCCACAACTTGTGGGGACTTTTCCTCCTTCGACCAACAAGGATGGCTATCCTTAACACAATGGTGGGGACTATTTCCTTGACTTACAATGAATCACCTAGGGTTGAATTCTCTAGGATATTCTAATAACCCTAGGGCCCCACAACTGCGGGGACTTTAACCCTTAGACAATAGGAGGGTTACCCACAATGACTTGACATGACTTGTTTACATTATAGAAACTTCCCGGAATAAACATTGGGGTATGACATGACTCAATTACATTACAGAAACATCCCGGAATAAACATCGGGGTATAATATTTACAGATGAATACATTCCAAAGTTACAATTACATCAACATTAAATACTTCTTGGAACAAAGGCTTTCTTCAGAAGAGAAACAAAAATGGGTGACAAAGATGTCGAGATATGACTTTGAAATCATCTACAAAAAGGGGAAGAAAAATGTTGTCACATATGCACTCTCCAGGAAATATGAAGATGTTGAAGCATTAGTCTATGTTATCTTGATCATCCAACCAAATTGGATAGCTAAAGTAAGGGATGAATGGAAAAGTGACAAAGAAATATGTACGTTCATTCAAAAGAAGTAGCAGGATCCAAGTGCCTCTAATACATTTAGTTGGAAAGATGACTTTCTATGGTACAAGGATTGCCTATATCTTGGTAAGAGTTTTTATATCAAGCCAAATTTACTTTTTGAATTGTACTCCTCACTGATAGGAGGGAACTCAGGTTTCTTAAAAACCTACCACAGAGTAAAGAAATAATTTTTTTGGGATGGTCTTAAACTAATGTTAAAAAATTTGTGATAGAATGTTTGGTTTTCTAACAAAATAAAGTGGAAACAATTAAGACCCCAGGTCTCCTACAACCACTTTCCATTCCAAGATAAAAGTTGAAAGAGGTCTCGATGGATTTTATCACAGTATTACCAAGGTCTGAAGGAAAGAGTGTCATCATGGTGGTTGTTTATAGACTTACTAAATATTCACACTTTTGTGAACTGTCTCATCGCTTCAAAGCAAGCATGCTCACCAATTCTTTTATGGTGACAATCCAAAAACTACATGGTACTCCAAATATTATAGTAAGTGACAGGGATCCCGTTTTCATTGACAAATTTTTGACTGACTTATTTTCTTGTTTGGTTACTCAACTGGCTCATAACTCATCTTATCATCCTCAATCTAATGGAAAAATAGAGATCGTAAGAAAATGCTTGGAAGGGTATATTCGATGTTTAGAAGTTGATAAGAAAACACAATGGTTCAAGTGGTTACCCTTGGCATAATGGTGATGTAACACTTCCTTCCATACATCATAAAAAGAGACCCCATTTATGGCACTTTATGGCTATCATCCACCATCCATCACATCTTCACTAAGAGACTCCTCTAAGGTTTAAGTAGTGGAAGACCACATGAATCACCAATAATAAGTTCTTCAACTCTTAAAGGACAACTTGAATCTAGCACAAAATTGAATTAAACAACAAGCAGATTAACACCATAGTGAACAAAGCTTTAATGTGGGGAATTGTGTGTTTTTAAGACTACAACCTTACAGACTGATGTCCCTAAAGAACACCAAGAAGGATAATAAATTATCACCTAAATACTATGGTCCCTACAAGGTGCTACAAAAAATTGGTAGTATGGCCTACAAATTGGAACTAACTGCATCTTCACAAGTCCATCCAGTTTTCCATGTTTCTTGTTTAAAGAAGGTAATCAATGACAAGCTACCGGTTCAAACAATATTACCAGAAATTTATGAGGAAGGAAAAATCATCTTGGATCCTGAATAAATCATTGAAATAAGAAATAGACAGCTTCGAAATTGATCAATTATATAGTATCTCATTAAATGGAATAACTTACCCATGGAATATTCAACATGGGAAGATGAGTCCTTTATACAACAACATCTATAACTACATCAATGTTGAGGACAACACTTTTTGATTGGGAGGGAATTTTAAGCTCTGAATGTTGTCATGTCAACCCATATAGTGTGGCACATTACCCCCTATATTGTGGTGCATTACATAGTATTTATGTTGTCTTGGGTTTATTAGTGGGTCTATTAGTTGTTATTGTACACCTTTGTCTCCTATATATATGAAAATATTGGATATTCTATAAGAAGGGGACTGAAACGAGATATAAATGAGAATAAATAATAGAACATAATTATAGGGAAAACATTGGCACAAATTATAATGATCGAAGAGAACATACTAATCAATGTTAAAGGAATAAAAATGAGAGTTACATTAAAATGAGGGATACAATAAGATTAAATAATAAATCATAATTAAGGGGAGAAAACATGGGGGGGAACTAGAAGGATTGGGAAAAAAGAAGGAACAATGAGCATCAATGAACAAGAAGGTATATTAAAGTTTCCCACATTTAACTAAGCTTGTAACCATCCTCTTGGTTTAAAATGTTTGGGTTTTTTTCTATTTCAAGAGATTCTTTAATGAGGCGCGGAGAGTAGTGAGGTGTGGAGGCTAAAACCTTAGCTTGGTCAAAGTATATGAGGTTATTAGTGTTGCAAGAATGATCCACAATAGGATATGTATTAAGGAGGTTATTGTTTGTGTCAATTATATGCTCTTTGAGTCTAGCTTTAGATATCTTAGTTTATCCAATGTATGATTTTCCACAAGAACAAGGAATTTGGTAGACTCCTTGGGAAATATGGGGTTCATATTTGCTTTTAACACTCCCAAATAATTTCTTTAGGTATTTGTAAGGTTTAAAGACCATTTTTATGTTCTTTCTAATTAAGATCTTAGATATTTGATTGTATTCCCATGAATGTAAGGAAGATCAATTAGAGCTTGTGGCTAAGAATTTGGATGATTGAAAGTGAGTACTTGTGCTTGGAATTGAAGTTGACATTTACCTCAAGGAGTGTGGTTCAATTAGATAATATGCCATATGTATTAGGTTCAAAATTTCATAATATGTACTAAAAATGATTACATGTGTTGTTTTCCTAAGAAAACTTCTACCAAATTGACCTTAATTTCACACAATACTCGTCAAGTTAATAAACCACAAGTGTCATGTACAAATTTCACCAATATTTTGGTTAGTCATGTAGATCTTTATTGGAAGCTTATCATAGATCTAGTAGAAACCTCCATTGTAGTCAATTATCATGGATTGGACAAGTCCTCCAACTATACATCAATTGATTATTAACTCATTTGAATATCCATTTGATTGGCACTAGAGATGTGAGTACTTCAACTGAATATGAAACATATAACCTTGATAAATTGGTCCTTTCTTAGTCATAGACCAATCATGAATTATGTGTGCACATACAAATGGTTTTTTGTTTGCATCAAGTAGGGAAAGAGGGAAGTAAAATGTGGGGCATCATCGTCCATTTCAATGAATGAATAATTATTTAGTTGTAAATGCTTCCTTTCACATTCTAATTCACAACATAAGATAATTATCTTGGCCTTTGTATTTTCATATAATATTTACTTATTGATCCCATATTAACTCTACATCCTCCTCTCATTTATTGTGAGAAATCACTAGTTCTATGATCTTTGTCTCATGTAAATATAAAATGATGAATACGACTATAGTGATCTAACTCTTTGATCGGAGAGAAATAAATATATTAAATCTATGAGGGGAAGACAAAATATATGTCCTCTTATGTGATGCAGGTCCTAACAATTGAATTGGTAAAGATTCATATACATAATTGCTTATGTCTATATATATACTATATAATTAAATGCAAGGATGTGTGGACGAAAAAAGCATTGTTTTGAAAATTCAATTGTAATGGTAGGATTTGTGATGTAAATAAGTCCTAATTGGCATTTCAAAATGTCTACAAATGTGAAGAATGAATGCTTCAACAAATTTTGTTGAGTGAACCTTCCTTGATTCGTATTGTTAATAAAATATTTCTTGACTCGTATATATGTATATCCATCTTTGGATTCCCCTCATCTGCATGCATCCTTAACATCCACGCACATGGATGTGTTAATAAAAACCATTCATAAATCTATGTATCAATGTATGGACTGATGTCTATATAGAATATGGTTTTTGAATAAGACACCTTTATAACCTCAAAATATATAGTTCTCGAATGCTCTTACAAGTTCCTTCAATACCACTTGGAACTTTGAATCAAGTCTTTTTGTAGTGGTAGCACACTCATTTATGGTGGAGTTCTAACCTCCAAGCATTTGCATTAGAATCAACATCACTCTCATAGATTGGGTTTGTGTTAGGTGGAGGCACTACTTAGAGATGGATGCTGCTTGGGAGTTTATTTTTGAAATGATGAAATTACATATTTATTATTGAGTATATCTAGGGATGACTCTTCTATTTACTACTAGTGAAAAATTGGGATATAAAACCTATTCCATTGGGAATTTCACTTTGAAATGTATTAAAGTGCATTATGATAATGGAATATACCAATGAAAAATGTAATTAGTTTTTATTGTCCAACTAAAATTGTGTATTATATATGTGTATCCATGCATGTGTGTGTATATTTGTTGACACGCATACATAAATAAGGTGGAATATCGATATTATCACAAGATGAAATTTCTAATAGAATAGGATGTCATTGACCATGAGAAAAAAGAGATATAGATAGGCATATCCTCATGCATCATACTAAGTGATGAACATTTAAGTACATTAGGAAAGAAAGAAAAGGACACACTAGTAACAATGAATAACATCTAACTATCACAAAATCTCCTACCAAGAACACTTAAATTTGGTAGGGTAGAAGTATACATGTCATCAAGGTGGAATTTATCTCACAAATACTTCATATATTGTGATGTCAATGAGAAAGGATCAATTGGTTATTTGTTTAGTTGGTGAAATTATAAAATAATGATCCAAATGGATCTTAATAGAGAAGCTAAAAAATGGGAAGGATCCAAGTTGGATTTGGAAACAATGATAAATCAAGCTAGGAGATGGAAATATATTATAAAAGAAGGTGGGTAAACACTAACAAAGATGAACTATATTGACATCGAAATTTTTTTTATCAATACATACAAGAGGAGATAAAATGATTGGCTTGTTTCAATGGGACAAACATCCTTAAATGAGTGTTTCAATATCAATTAACTCAACCTTTCATTTCTATATCCTAGTTGAGGGTGCTATATTACTAGTTGGTATATCAGCTAGATGGGGGGAAAAGAAATAGAATCCCCTCTCAAAGATTCACATTAGTAGGAAGGTAAAGTATGAGTGGGTGTCATACATATGAATGTGTCAAAATAAAAATAACCCTACGTTGGACTAAGATTATAGGGAATTGTGATGTCCTTCTGAGATGCACTAGACATTGACTACCATCTACTTATAAGTTTTCTTTAATATATATTTTTCATGTTATGGAGATGGATGAACCTACACAATAGAGATTGAGTCTACACAAATAATCCAATAGGGATGGATGAGCCTACGCATATAAAAAAATTCCCAAGATCCATTGGAAAACTCTTTTTTTTTATAAATTTTGATAGTATTAGTCTTCTCAAAATGGGCTAAAACCCCTAAGGATAAATTTCCACAATCAAAGTTCCCATTAATCAGGTCAAACTATAACTTTTGATGATATTCCAACTAGATCTGGTGAAGAAGATTGACCAAAAAAGGTTGAGTTTCGCAAGTTATTAACTTAGTTCTATAATAATAATATAATAATATAAATAATTATTTAATTAATAATGTAAAATAACATTAATAAATAAATAAAATAAAAATAAATTGTAACAAATTTAACATATGTGTTACAGTTCTACCCTAACCCACTTACTTTAGGAGTTAGTAAAGTAATGTATCCGAGCATCAATTTTGGTTAAGGCCATGTAGTTAGAAGTGAATAATTAATGTAAGAAGGGACTCTCTATTAATTAAGGACCACTAGGCAGCTAGTACTCAAACAATTATTTGACAATGTCAAGTAGTTAGGATTTTGGATATTGAAAGCCTATTGAAAGAGATATAAGGTTATGGATTGTTTTCTCAAGAATGATTGTATTAGAGATTTTCTCAAGTGAAAGTTTACCCAACCTTAAGAGGTGTGTGAAACATTGATTCCAGATTTGGTTATCATAATACAAAATCTATTTCTACAACATTTCTCTTGTCTATTTCCTTTCATCAATTATTTTACACCATATTCTTGTGTTTATAACATTGTTTATCTCTATATATCTTGTTGTCACTCTAATTTGTAGGGAAATATACACGACAAGTGGTATCATAGAACTTTCTGGAGACAACATGAATCCAAATTTTTGTAGATATTATTTTTAGGCTAGAGATGTGTTATGATGTCTTTAAATAATATGGAGATATAGTGTTCAGTAGATAAAACTACGATTGGGGAAGGATAGACACATAATACAAATGATTCTTAGTCACATTTGTTGGACACTATTGTAACCTCTGTTCGTACCACTTTGAGCAATACCACATCAAACAACACCTACATATAAAATCTTATTTCCATGTACCCTTGGGTAAATAGGAAGTCCCATAGATAACCTAAAGAAATATCTAGATAATTTTACCAACTACCATGTTGTTATGGTGGAATTGAACATAACACTTAAGAATATTGTGCTCACATATCTAAGTAGTCGGGTAGTAAGACTAAGGGCACAATCGAGACTCCTATTTAGTTAGAACCTTGAGATATTGGGTTAAGAAACATTGTTGTAACTCACATGTATATGATAGAGCTATAAGGCTTAGTAATCCCTTGCCCTTAATACCTTGGAAACCCTCATATATTTAAACTGAACATGAAATTGTTACATCTTTGCATCTAGAAGGAATTCAGGCGTTCTGACAATGCAATAAATATATTATTTGTGTCCAAGCAGTGAAATTCCTACATATCTGCATCAAGTCAGAATTTGGGAATTATGTTCATGCATCAATATTCAATGAGGATTAATACTCCTCTTAGTGTAAACAAAAATTTTGGGGGCCACCAAATTTTTTCTTGGTGACCTATCTCAAAAGAATCATGCATCATGCTAATAGTTTTGGTATATATCTATAACAACATTTTTAGGGTGGACCCATGACATCCTTGTTGGATACCAATATTCAAAGAATCCTTTCAGCATGTTGGTCTAGGAACACCAAATAGGGGATGGAAAATAGGGGAAAACCAAAGATCTAGGAAATATTAAATGTTTATCAACACCCATTAACTAAAACAACCTACCTTCATTTCCAACTAGCACGATGTCTTTTGTGGATCCTACTTCTAAAAATTCCACCACACCACCATTCAGAATCCAAAAGTTAACTTTGATGCAATTGTAGAAATTAAGGCCTGCAGTAGATTAATTTCACCCACAACAATTAACAATTGATCATGCAAAATTATCAACAATCGAGACTGAATATGGAGCTGTAACACAAAATTATATTAACTGAGTGTACAATAGCCAACCCTGTAATAACATAGGCTGCTGAATATATAGAATACATGAGCAAATCGAATGCATAAGGAAGCATCCAAATCTAGCATAAAGCAGGCTTACCCAAAATAGGCAAATCCCCCATAGGTGTAAAAAGTTGATCCCAAATCTATCAAGGACCCCACGAATTAGAAAGGGCGCATAGGAAAGCTAAAGAGTGGTCAAATGGAAGCTCATACATGCTTTTGCATGGAGGAAAGAGTGGAGGAGGAAGAGGCAACAAAGTTGATTCACCTCACCTAGTCTTGCTTTCCTATGTGCCTTAAAACACTGAAAAAGCAGAGAATAAAGAAGAAAAAGCAGATAGGCGCCTAGGAGGCCGGGAATAAAGAAGATTTGATTCCTAAGGCTTTCCCAAGTGCTACATGAGTCAAAGATGGCAAGTTTGACCTCTATGGATAGGCAATTAGCAACTTGCACAT